>JACYXH010000826.1:487500-917500 GCA_026745465.1 Lota lota
AGAGAGAGAGAGAGAGAGAGAGAAAAAGAGAGAGAGAAGAGAAAGAGAGAGAGAGAGAAAGAGAAAGAGAAAGAGAAAGAGAAAGAGAAAGAGAAAGAGAAAGAGAAAGAGAAAGACAGACAGATAAATGGATGTAATTCATTAACGCATTCACTCGTCCTTGCTCTGTGCCCGTGTGTCCTCAGAAGACAGGAAGTTGTTTGTGGGCATGCTGGGGAAGCAGCAGAGTGACGAGGACGTGCGGAGGCTGTTTGAGGCCTTCGGACACATAGACGAGTGCACCGTGCTCAGAGGCCCCGACGGGACCAGTAAAGGTAAGGCATGCACACCCATGAATATATACACTGTGATTCTACATATGCATATGTAGAATCACTTTGGATAGAAGCATTGCCTCTTAAATGACTGCAAGTAAGTGTATTAGTATGGATATTTGACAATGTTTTAAAAGCGTTAATCACACACAAAGGGTTTGTCAATTTGAATGCTACTTACAGGATTGATGTACCTGACTGGGGGAAGCGGTGCCACAGTGCTTACTAAAACGATACAAATGCAGCCCATTAGACTAGTTGTGGAATGTCTCTTGTGTTTTGCAGGATGTGCTTTTGTCAAGTTCCAGGGACACACCGAAGCACAGGCAGCCATCAACAGCCTGCATGGAAGCCGCACACTGCCTGTAAGTCACACACACAAGCAGACACGCACACATGCAGATACACAGACGCACATGCACACACATACAGAAACATACATTCAAAGACAGCAAACATACCCATACGTTTAAAGAATTCATGTTTTCCGTTCTCTCTTTTGTTTGCTCTTTCGTTCCCTTTCTCTTGGTCCTTCGTTCCCTCTTTCTCTTTCTCTCTCACTCATTTTCTCTCTCCCCATCCTCTTTTTCTTTCTCACTTCCTCTCTTCCTCTCCTGCGCTCCATCCCCCTCTGACTCTCTTTCTGTATCCTCTCTCGACATCTGTCTTCCCCTCTCCTTCTCTCTCTCTCTCTGTCTCTCTCCACCACCCCCCCCCTCTCTCTCTTCTTCTTCTCCTCTCTTCCTCTCCATACCTCACCACCTTAACACCCCCACCCTCCCCCTCCCCCTCTCCCCTCTCCCCTCCCCCCTCTCCCCTCTCTCTCTCCTCTCCCAGGGGGCGTCATCCAGCCTGGTGGTGAAGTTTGCCGACACGGAGAAGGAGCGGGGCCTGCGGAGGATGCAGCAGGTGGCCTCCCAGCTCGGCATCTTCAGCCCCATGACGCTCAACTTCCCCGCGTACAACGCCTACACGCAGGCCGTCAACGCACAGGCTGTCAGTGCGCACAAACATATAAAGAACACACACACACATGCACACTCTGTCACACAAAACACACACACACACACACACACTCATGTAGAGTTTGTGAGGGTAGCCCTGTGGTTATGGCGAGGCTGTAATACATTTGAAGAGGCTATCAGTGTTCTAATTAGGGCTAATGCCATCATCCAGACAACAGAACATACGTCATCCGGCATTAGTGAGCCCACAACACACAACCATTAACCCAGTGACTCTGGACGTAATGGCCTCGTAATTAGATCTCTATTCATCTGCTCCTCCATCACTCCCTCTCTGTGTGCCTTCAACTCTCCCTCTGCCTCCATTTCCTCTGCTCCATCGCTACTCCTCCCCCTCCCTTCTCCTCTCTCTGTTTGTAGCCGTGTTTACACTTTGTCTCACTTTGTCTGTAACCTCTGTCTTCTCGCTCTTTACTCTTACTCTTTCACTCTGTCCTCCCTTCTCGCTTTCTCCGGCTCGTTCCTCCAGTTGGTCCAACAGCAGGCCCTGGTTGCCCAGTCAGCGTACTTGTCTCCGGTAGCAACAGTTGCCGCAGTACAGATGCAGCAGATGGCGGCCCTCAACGCCAACGGAATCATCGCCACGCCCATTACACCCATCACACCCTCATCGGGTAAGTGGACGTACACGCACACACACACATGCACAAGCACACACGAACACAACATCTAAACGCACACATGGTTATGCTCGCACACACATAACACACCCACCTACAGCGCATGCACGCACAAAACATCTAAACACTAACATTGTTATACTCAAACACTATTTTCGCACACACACTAACACTTCACACAAACACTTTCACACATACTTGTTATGTGTGTACATTATTGAACACACACATCAATACATATTTGTGTCTAGTCATGCGTCTGTCTAATTTAATGTTCTGTTTAAATTTCAATATTCTAAATATCTCTTATCTTTGACAGGACGTATTCTCTCTGGACAAATAGGGATACTTGCTAAGTCTCCTTTAATAATGTATTTACGTCTGCAGCCAAAAAGTACTTTTCAATATTAATTCCAGCTATAAATCATTTTCCTGCCAGCTATGATTGTCCCTTTCTTCTCCATATTAATCTACTTACTGTCAATCGATATATCTTCTTCCTTTGTTGGTGGACAATTCTGGTCGCTAGGTACCAACACCCCGCCCACTATGGCGGCAACGCCTGTGTCAGCACTTCACCAACAACTAGGGGTCAACGGTTACAGCAGCTTGCCAGGTCCAACCAATGGGCAGCAAGCGGCAGAAGCAATCTACACCAATGGAATCCACGCATATCAAGGTATCTTTTGTAAGCAAAATGTAAACTTCTTATTCGAGTGAAAGAAAGATATTTCCAAAAATGATAAATGAATGAAAGAGAAACTTGTGAAATGTGATCTGTGAACCCCTTTGAGACTTTAACTATTATTATTTCTTTCTACATTTGTAGCCCAGAGTCCTGCTGCGCTGGACCCTCTACAGCAGGCCTACACAGGCATGCAGCACTACACGGGTTAGTCCAAGGACACAGTGGGAATCTCAACCTACTCTTTGTTCTCTTTGTTCATGCAACACAACATCCATCCATACAACCCTGTGTTAGTAACTGGAAAGCTTTTAAAGCTTCAACATTTCCTGGTACATTAATCTGAGAGACAGAGAAGATCAGCTCAACAAAACCTTTGTTGTTACTGCTCCCAGATCGTGATGTAATTAATGGATAGATTCATTTATGGGATGCGGAAGCAAGCATGACCAGGCATTGAGCTGCCGGTCAATAAAAACTTCTCCTTCTCTTCTTCTTTGGCTAATAGATACATTAACCAAAGCTATTCCTTCTTCTTCTTCTTCTTTGGTTAATATAAACATTAACCAAAGCTATTCTTTCCTCTTCTTCTTTGGTAATAGACACATTAACCAAATCCATTCCTTCCTCTTCTTCTTTGGTTAATAGATACATTAACCAAAGCTATTCCTTCCTCTTCTTCTTTGGTAATAGACACATTAACCAAAGCTTTTTCCATTGATGCAGGAGCATGTGTCACGTCCTATCAAATCCTTTGTATATTATATTCTGATATAAAGGCAATAAACACACGGGTTGAAAAACGATATCGGGCTGGTTCATGGCGTGGTACATTCTGAATGTAAATCTTTCAATTAATCTTTCAAAGGAGCCTGGGATGTCCTGAGTCTGTTTCTGTGTGTCCTGTGACATTGTTTGTTAACTGAGTAGCTTCATTAGTTATTACCGACCTCACCCCTGGGTTCACTACTGCTCTTAAAAACCACCTGCGATTGGACGCTGTATGTTGCCACATGTTCGTTTCAATCCAATTAAGTCACTGTCTGTCCCTTCCAATAGCTGCCTACCCTGCCGCTTATGGATTGGTCGGACAGCCGTTCCCACAGCAGCCAACCCTGGTTGCCCAGCAACACCAGCAGCCCCAGCAACAGCAGCAGAGAGAAGGTGATGTGACTTCCTGTCTGAGTGGAGCCACGCCCCTTGTCTATTCCCCCTCATGTGTATTCATAGTTGTTGATCTTTTCGGCTAATCGGGTATCTTTGTGTGTGTATGTGTGTGTGTGTGTGTGTGTGTGTGTGTGCGTGCATGGGTTTGTGCGTGTGCTTGTGCATGTGTGTGTGTGTGTGTGTGTGTGTTTCTCTGTGTGTGTGTGTGTGTGTGTGTGTGTGTGTGTGTGTTTCTCTGTGTGTGTCTGCGTGTGCTTGTGTGTGTGTGTGTGTGTGTGTGTGTGTGTGTGTGTGTGTGTGTGTTGTTCCCAGGTCCAGAGGGCTGTAACATCTTCATCTACCACCTGCCGCAGGAGTTCAGTGACTCAGAAATGCTGCAGATGTTCCTGCCCTTTGGAAACGTGATCTCGGCCAAAGTGTTTGTGGACCGTGCCACCAATCAGAGCAAGTGCTTCGGTGAGACACAGAGAGCCATGGGCTGTGATAGGATGGGAGAGAAGCAAGGGGGTGGGCTCCGGGAGGATGGCTGGGAGAAAGTGAAACAGGCCCTGGATACATGAAATCAAATCAAAGTAGATGACTGTTTTTATGTGTGTGGAATACCTAAAATATTTTGTTCAATAGTGCTTCAACGGTTCTGATGCGGGTAATGGGTAGAAAATTCAAAAGAGACATTTAGCAGATAAACTAAGGTAGTTTTTTTATGAAAACCAATAAATAACATCTGTCTCTTTCTCTCTCGCTCCTCCACTTCTTTTTGCCTTTCTCTTTCTCTCCCCATCTCTCTCCCGCTCTCCCTGTCTCTCCTTCTCCTTATCTCTCTCAGGCTTTGTAAGTTTTGACAACCCAGCTAGCGCTCAGGCTGCCATCCAGTCCATGAATGGCTTCCAGATTGGCATGAAAAGGCTCAAGGTGCAGCTGAAAAGACCTAAAGATGCCAACCGCCCATACTGAGATGGGGAGGAGAGAACAATAGAGGAGAATAGGTGAGCTGGGGTTCTGTCCTGTGTGCCAGAGGATGGAGGAGAGAGGGAGAGGAGGGAGGAAGAGTGAAAATTTAACAATGAGAGGCAGGCAAAAACTATGGAAGGTGACAGAATGATGTGATGTTAGAGAATGCTGATAGCTGAAGATGTTTGAGATTAATATGTTAACAGTTGATAATATAAAGTTATAAAGTAAATTGAACAGGGATAGATCAGTGGAAAACTAAACAGCTTAGTTCAACCCAGGAAAAATGAAAATACTAAAATACTGTTATCCATTTTATTTTATTTCACATTCTTATTTATTTTCTTTCCTGTTGTTGATCTTTTCCTGAAATGGCAACTTACCACACCCAAGATCCTCCTGTCCAATCATAATTCGCGGGGACCCCGTCGCTATCGCAATGGTTGCCTAGTGACCGATAAAGCCCTGACCCCCAATTCCTCTCACATTGTTGTAAGTTGATTGGTTGGCCTGTGTTTGGGTTGCTGTGGCGATTGATTGCCTGTGTTGGTTGCCCTTGGCGATTTTTGTTCTGTCACTTTGAGCAACCGGCCATGCGTTGACCTGCATGTCCTGTTGCCGTGGTGACCACAGATTGTGTTTGGTGCATTGTGACTTTATTTTGTATTGACTTGTGCACATACTGATCAATAACTGTCAATAACCAGGACTGTACAATTGATATGATTCGATATTCAATATAACCGATCAATGCATAGTAATCTGATTAATTACGTAGCAACGGACGTTATTTATTGCAGTTTTTGTTTTTGATCAGTTTCTGTAGTGTTCTGTTTGGTGTCATTATCATTTAAAACCAATTGTTTGGGTGGTGCAGGAAGTGAGCGTGGATTCAATGTGTATGTGTGTTACACTATTGGTGCTTGATACGAAATGCATAACATGTGTTGTGTGCGTTTCCGTATGATCTGCTGCATAGAGAGGCTTTGCTAGTGGACTCCAAGTCGAACATGCGATAATGATATTTATTAAGCTAGCGTGTGTCATAGTGCTGTCGAGGAAACAATGCAGGTTAGTTAAAAACAGTTTGAATGACACATTCTCAAAACTAAGGACTCAGACATTTGTGCTTTTATATTAGGTTAAAACAGAGAAAGTCTTATTAAGTAGCCCATTAGTCGGGGGTGAGAACAAGTCAAGGTGTGGTGTGCACTGTAGCCTGATATTTGTTTTATTTGGTTTCTCTTTGGGATAATTGTGTGATGTGGCCTTCTAGCTGCATTGCATTGCTCCATCACTTCTCCTTCCTCCTCTCTCGGTCTCTGACCTCCTCTGTGACCGCTACTGTGGTGTATCACTTCCCCCTTCCCTTCCACCTCTCTCTCTACGCCCTACACTCCTACTCTTTCTCTCTCCCTCACCTTCTCTCGTTTAATAACCCTGATGGTGTGTTGAGGTAGACGGTACGTGGTTGTCATGGTGAAAAAACGAAGTGCCTCTTGCTTATTGGAGAACAGCCTTCAATTATAGGAATTCTGGGAGAATGTCATACACCGGAGCAGGTTGTTACCTCAAAGAGACAAAGTGGAAAGTTGCAAAATCAGTGCATCAAGGCGCTTATATTCAACTTGTCAAAACACTGTAATGATCACAGTAGAAATAACCTGATTTGAATAACCTATTGGTATACACAAAAGGCTTAACAGTCTCATGGACCTTTCCAAGCATTGCATACTCAACTCTGCTGTCGCCCAGAATTTCTATACTGCAAATGCCAGAGAGTGATGCATGTTGGTAGAAGTCTGTTTGCTTGCCATGATCCAAGGCATATGATTGCAGAACACACACACACACACGTACCTGCACAAACACACACACAATAACACACACTAACCTGCACAAACGCACACACATATACACACACACACATATGCATGCACACACATACACAAATACACACACGTGCACGCACCCACACACACAAACACGCATATTTATGCACACACACATATGCATGCACACACATACACAAATACACACACGTGCACACACACACACACACACACACACACACACACACACATACCTGCACAAACACACAAATACACACACACAAACACGCACACACTAAGACCAACAGATACACACAGAATACTATTAATGGACTGAGTTGCATGAACCAGACACTGTGTTTGTATGTGTTGAAGCACCATGATTGTACTGCTGCTGGAAGGACCAAGTACTACAACTGTTCAATAACAACAATGCCTACTGGTTTGACCCTTACCACCCACCTAAAGTCATGACCAAGAGATCAAGTCAGGGCTGTCATTAGTGAAGGTTTGCTAATAAAGCATTTATGAGTTGAGTCATTTTTATGGGGACGTTTGCTTTTGTGACAGGCATGTTATGCTAGAGCACATGAGGGCCTCACAGCACCGCAGCATTGGGCTGACAAAGGAAGTAATACTGTCCCCTTGTTTTCTCTCCCTCTCCCTTTGTCCCTTTTTATGTGTCCATTCCGCCACCCTGTCCCATGTCTTCTCCTCACAGACGCCAGCAGCTCACACAGCGGTTGAGGTGGCTTTCCCAGAGTCCAGTGCTCTGTCAAACGGTCTCCTACCCTATGAGCGATATTGGAGCGCAGATGCCCACACACATCTACACATCTACACACACATACACACACCCGCACAGACACACACACACGACACACACACACACACACACACACACACACACACACACACAAACAGCAAACTGATGATGGTGCGGGGTTGATTTACAAATGTACATAAAGTGTGCAAACGTACACAAGACAACTGAAACATCCACACTGCCACACACACACATTCACACAGGTCAGTTAATATATCTATACAGTTAGAGAGTTTGAGTTCACAGTGCTCTGTTTTGAGGTGGCCAACAGGGTGTCGTAGTGCGGTTACTATCGCACAGACCGAGCGTGTATGGAAGGTACTGATAAATATTGCTGATATATCACTTTGGTAGACTATATCATGTCTACATCATGTCTATTAAATGACAAATATAGAGGGACCGATGTTTCATAAAAAAAAAAAAAAATACTTAAAAAGATGAATAAATAAGTAGGATAGAGAGACTTGGAAAAATGATCGTAATGGCCTGTAAATAATTTAGTTTACGAAGAGCAGCATTTAAAAAAAAGACAAAAAATAAAAAAGAATACTACTTTAGATAAACACTGAACAAGACCCAATAACATTATTATTATTGTTATTATTATCATTATTATCATTATGATCATTATTATTATTAACATCTGCATCTTCGGATAGGAATACTACATTCCAAATTGTGAAAGGGGAAAAACACTAACCTATTTTAAATTTCTACATAGAGTGTAGGTGACACAAGAGGGTGGGGGATTGCACCTTTGTTGGGAGGTTTTAATATTGGAGCAAATTTTTTATTTATTTACTAATTTATTAATTATTTTGCTTACTGGGAGGAGGGTTTGAATAGCTTGCGATATTTTGATTTTAGAATTTTCTATAGAAAACCATTTGAGAGCCTGTTTCAGCCAGACTCCTGCAATCAAGTGATTATAATTATGTATTAATTATTACAACAATTATATTTATTTTTAAGTTATTGAACTGTTTCTGATCCAATCTTTTTAAGTTAAAATAAAAAGTATCATACTGAACCTGCTCCTGTGCATTCATTTTGTGTGTGTGTGTGTGTGTGTGTGTGTGTGTGTGTGTGTGTGTGTGTGTGTGTGCGTGCGTGTGTGTGTGTGTGTGTGTGTGTATGTGTGTGTGTGTGTGTGTGTGTGTGTGTGTGTGTGTGTGTGTGTGTGTGTGTGTGTGTGTGTACCTCAGCTCAGGGATACCTATAATACTCATTTTGTGTATCATATGATGACATGTCAAACAGTCACTGAGACCCGATATTGTTCTAAATACTCATACTCACAATTTCCCATCACTGTGTGTTTGTGTGTCTGTACATTAAACATTGAGATATTAACATATCTTTGGATTATTTATCTGACAAAACCATCTTATTTGCAATTGCATAAATATATACTGCAAGTGATGTAGTACTTGTGTCAGACCTGAAGAGGGCATTCTAGCATATATCAATATCCGAATTTATGGGGCCAACAGTATATTCCCAAAGAAAACGTGTGTGTGTGCTCACATGCTTTAGGTTTGTTTACGTGCTGATCATTTCCATTAGTCATACCGTTGAACACTTAACTAGTCAGAGCAATATATAATTATTCCTTAATTAAAATAGTTAGTTATTTAAATTATTTATACGTAAAACAACAATTTGATTCATGCAAATGAAGGCTCTACTATTCCACGGAAAACAAATGCATAACCCTGGCTCATTTTATATCAATCATATGACAGAACAAAATGTTCGGTAATGGTGTCATTCATTTTTAGTTTACTATTATTTTGCATCAGTATTTTGTATTATTTTGTCTGCATGATAAAAATAAATAAAAAGCCTACGCAATTCCCCAAGGCTACAGCCTGTGTGGTGACCATTCAGATATACGCCACTGCCACACTACAACAAACCACAGACATAAACGCCACGCACAAGCGCGACGCCGGACCGGAAACATCAAGAAGAAAAAGCGAAAGGCTCTCCTCCCATGTGCTTGAACGTCACATGCTCCCCCCTCTCCGTTATTCTCTCTCTGCACTCAAGCTCTCCGTTTTCGCAGTCGGCTCTCCTCCCTTGGCTGGCCCACGCCTAAATCACGACCAAAAGTATAGTTTAATCCTTTCGTCTCCTAGGGAGGACGGGGGGGACGGGACATATTCAATAGTTTGGAGAGCACGCCCGTAACTGCTGCGCGATAGTCTGTTTAGTATAGCATCTCACTTAACACCGTTCCACCATTTCTTTCATTTTGCACAAAAAAAAGAAAGGATAACTCTACGAAAAGATGAGGCTAGGATGTAAAAGCCAAGCCGGACGATAAACTTCGATATAAATGCTACTCAGTCTTGGCTTTAGCACATTGGTTGTATTTTTAAAAGTTTGTGGTGGGATAAGAGGCCCAAAAGTGAAACATTTATAGTTATCCTTTATTTCGTTTTCATCACTGCAAAATACACCCTGCAGCCGCTGCAGCACAACGAAAACCAACAATGTAAGTACCATCACCATATTTATGTCAATACACCTCGGTCCTCCTTCAAAGGCAGTATATGTGTTGAATATAAATGGTTTAAAAAAGAAGAAGATGTAAATCACCCATACTAACTAGAAACATCCCCAATGTAACCGGGTTGTCCCAGTTCAGGGGTTTGGGTTTAACAAGAGGGCATGCCTGCGCGTGTCTTGCGGCTGTCATGAAAGTCTAGCCTATTTATCATTCGACTCAGTGTGAGTTATAGGCTATTTGATCAATTGTCATGCAGTTTTTCCTGTCCTGCTTGATATTGTAAATGCAAACAAATAAAAACATCATTGCAGTTAATAATAAATAACCGAATGCAAAGGTACAAAAAAAAAGTAATAATGCCAACCTACCTAGACAACACTCTCGGGTGGTTATCACACATTTCTTTTTGGTTTCCAGCCCTATTTACAGCAGACACATGAAGACATAATGGCATAATGGCCAAGTAGGC
Organism: Lota lota; assembly: GCA_026745465.1. Classification (NCBI taxonomy): domain Eukaryota; kingdom Metazoa; phylum Chordata; class Actinopteri; order Gadiformes; family Lotidae; genus Lota; species Lota lota. The sequence continues at coordinate 497,908 of JACYXH010000826.1, forward strand.
CTAGGTTGAAGCCACATGATCATAATGATACGATATACCTACTTCTTATCACTTTTGTACAGTGTGATGCAACCTTTGAAACCAAGAAGATACACAATTTCCAACTCCACTAATGAGATTAGGTTGAGATGATACACTGTTCTTATGACCTGTTATGAGACGGTGTCACTAATTAGCTATGCTTAGCAATGCTTACATGCTCAGTCAGCCAAACAAAACTACTATCCCAACCTGAGCTCCACGGTTACTGCTGACAAATAGGGTTGTAATTATTGAATTATTGATTTAATTGGAGGGTAACCATGGCTGTAAACAATAAGTACTTTTGTTATTATATAATGTTCTCAAATATCCTATGTCGGTTGGGCTTCTATCTCACAATCTCTCGTCCTGACAATATCGTGACCTGACCTTTATCAAAAACATCTGTGTTAATCATCTTTGCAGGCTATCGTCAACCTCTTCATATCTTAGGTTGTATTCATTTAGGTGTTCTGTGTTTTTTTTAGCGCAGATAACATTCAGTACAGCTTTCATACAATTATACAAACACAAAATCCCAACTAACCCTGGCCACTATACGTCACTTTAGATAGAAGCATGGGCCACATAATTAAACCGTAACAATGTTTTTCGCCACTATTCCAACTGTTACCAATCAAATTTATAAGATTGAATACAGAGAGTTGTATTCCTCACGAGTCCTCACGGCACCTCTGGATAACAGCAACAAATGAATTCCACGACGAGTGTAATTGCTCTACAACAGGGTTTTGACTCAATACTGGTGAAAATGGCCCTGAGCCAGCTATTCAAAATAACAACATCAGATTAACAATAGGCTCCTCCGACTCAGTCAAAGGTCACGCTACCCTCTGTCATCCTAGCTGCAGGTCACTAGTGTAGGGAAGGTAGTGGCCATGACTTTGCTCTCTGTTATCAATAACACGGCTACCGTTGTGGTGAAAGAAACCTAGACCCTGTTGTTCATTACTGCTAGGGTTAATGCTGCTGGGAATCTTTGCTAACAGCTTGTTGTCCCTCCACTGACATTTTACTAAGTCCTGTTAAAATGGGGATATGGTTGTGCCATGTGAAAAGGTAATGTGACTCACTACCGGGTAGACTCTAAAAATGTCTAAAGCGTGATCGGAATTACAACGGGACCATGTGCATTGAAAATATCAGCCTCCGGGACTACACCTTTTATTTCCAAAATTATTGGATTAATCACTTCATAATCTTACTTGAACAACATCATGCAACCAGAGGTTTGAAGAATATCATTAGACCTGGTTGATATGCCTAATGTATTACACATGTATACACGTTTCTTCATGTGTATAAAGTATGTTAGCTAAGTGTGTAATGTATGTTTCAATGTGCGGGTGTGTGTGTAATGATGCTGATGATCCTATTTCTACAGCTATCATAGACTCTCTACTATAACTACATTTAATACCGTGTAGATTAAACCCATGGTGTAAATTCTTATATTTCAGGGCTGCTATCATATCATATCCACGTGCTTCCAGTAGACCTGAAACTCTGGACCTTTCTGATATCAATTTACAACTTCGTTTATCTAATATTCTCTTCCTGTCCTTCCTTTTTATAACCACACAGCTTATCAAGAGTTCTTTCTGTGTCGTCTTGTCTCTCCTGAATTTAGAGGTTGCGATTCATTGACAAGTTGATACATGTGTAAACTATATACATATATGTTAAAACTGTAAAATAGTAAAGAAAATAGTAAATAATTTAAAGCCAAACTGATTATTGGTGATTTTAGTGAATCACTCAAAACTCACTACATCTAGCCCACACTGCCATCTCCTACTTGGCCAAAAAGCACGGTAGGTCATCTTGGGAAGCCAATTCCACAAACATTCCTGAGGATGACTCTTCATTGCCATAGGATGTTGTTTGTCTGTGGGGATTGCCTAGGCAGCAGGAGTTATTCCCAAATGCTTATGCATTCAGTATTCAATACCAGGTCTTCACCCTTAATGCTGCTTTGACTTTAGTTCACGCAAGGGCAATATACACCCACTCCTTTATTCCCTGCAAACCTATTCAATTTAAGTTCAGAGAATATATCTCAAGTGATGTCAGAGATACACAGCACCCAATATTAAACATATGGCTCAAAGTGTATCCTGGTTAGTTTGACTTTTGCCATCCAGGATTCTGAGCTCTGTTTAGAATCACCACATCCACCATACCACTATGTATACTACTATAGAACAGGGACAATGACAGACTTCCTCTCTCCGCTACCTATGACATCCTTCATTTTAATTGGGTCAGCAAAATGGTCAGAGTGCCGTCACATGCTCCAGCGAGCCAATGGGACATGGAGCTGCTGTTCCAGGCTGGATCTGCAAGCGTTGTCATCTGTGAACGTGGGAACCCAAAAATACTTTTACAGTTGTTTACACATTTTGAATTAACCAATACATATACACTCAAGTTTTAAATTAATGCATTGTAAGTGGATCTGCTGAAATTATATCTTAATTTAGGGAAAGCAGTAAGTCTGCCTTGCAAGGCCAGCAGAAGCAGCCTGCCTCTGTGTGTCTGTGTGTGTCTGTATGTTTGTGTGTGTGTGTGTGTGTGTGTGTGTGTGTGTGTGCGTGCAGCCGGTTTATAGCTCATATATTCTTTACTTGTAACTAGTGATCAGGCGGCAGCAATGAGGCAACTGGGGCTCTCACAGGGAAGGTATACTATACTACTATCTACCTGGATTTATTGAGCAATGCTAAACAGAGACGCTCACACTTTAGTGGATATGGTTGCAGTGATTCATTCTTTGATGTGTCGCCCGTGGCCACGAAACACTGTGAGCATGACTTGTAGAATGGGAAAGAAATACAAGCTCACGTTGTGTCCACTGATGTTTAAGATGTTTATGATTGACTGTCAGACGGAGTTAAGAGCCCACACAAGAAGATGGACCATTTAGAAGTGTGTTATACTATGCTGCTTTTTTATAATCTATCTGCTGTCCTATTGTTATGATAACTGTTCCCCATTTTATAAACTCTACAGAAGTGTGTGTGAGAGAGAGATGAAGAGAGAGACAGTGTGTGTGTAATTCGTGATCACTATTTAAAAGAGCACAGTACTGGATGGCCTGATTCAGGGATGATATTATAATTTTTTTCTCACCCAAAAGGGAATCCTTTCTGGTTAGGAGTCAGTGGGGAGAAGGGTGGGGCTGGTAGTGGGTGTTTAGTGCTTACGGGGAGGAAGGTTTTGGCAAGCTGCCACGGGTGGTATAGGAGGTGGATTACTAAAGACCTCCAGAGATGTGTGAGTGTGTGTGTGTGTGTGTGTGTATGGAATGGGCGGGCTTGGGGGGGCTGCCTCTGCTCCACCCATATGGATGAGTCATGCCTCAAGTCCTCTGGAATATACTTCTCCAAAATTCTACTCCACTTCCTCCGTTCTGTAAGAGCCACTCCCTGGAAGCATCCAGCAGCCATTCGTCTGCTTCAGAAAAAGGAGTAGGCGACCAATAAGCAGCAGTCCAGCGTTGATCAGAGCTGTTGAGCGGGGATAAGAACATTAGGTCTTGGTTTTCGGTTCTCATCTCTCTCTCTCTCTCTCTCTCTCTCTCTCTCTCTCTCTCTCTCTCTCTCTCTCTCTCTCTCTCTCTCTCTCTCTCTCTCTCTCTCTCTCTCACTCTCTCTCTCTCTCTGTCTCTCTCTCTCTCTCTCTCTCTGTTTCACTCTTGTGTGCTGTTCCTAGGATTCTAAGGATTCTAATAATTTGCTTGAAAATAACAAGCCCTCTCAGGGTTCTGACTCATATCCCTTCTTTTAACAACACAGATTTTATTGGATGGGATTCGATTACATTTGAAAATGTTTATAGTCCATCTACAGTGTTAGCAATTGCCTTTGACAGGGCTGACATTGAAAGAAATAACATACAACAATGAGATGGCTGAGACATTTAAGGAATAAATCAACTTTTGTGTTAATATATGTATGCCTACATTGTTTTTCATTGTTTATTCCTTAGTGGAATCATTTTAATTACTAATGCCCACACACCCATGTGTGTCTTTGCTCTGCTACTTGTGTGCTAACAGCCCCCCACCCCTGTGCACTGTAGCTTACCTTTAACCCCATCTCCTGTGTGGTGCAGCATGTTACAGGAGCTGAGCGACTGGTTCTGGCAGGAGCGGCTATGGTTTCCAGAGGGGCTGGGCTGGGCCGACTTGGAGGACCAGGACGGCAGGATCTACGCCAAGGGCCAGGACCTCTGGGTGGCGCTGCCCATCGCCTTAGCCTTCCTCATCATCCGCCAGATCTTTGAAAGGTCCGTTCCTCCACTTCCATCCACCAACCCCCCCCCCCCCCCCCCCCCCCCCCCCCCCCCCCGAAGCTGATTCACACTTATGCAGACCCCACGTTTGCCAAGATCCACGACTCTGATCTTTGCAGGGCTGCCCACGTTTAAACTTCCGTCATGTTAACGTGTACACAAGGGGGCAGTATAGCATTCCAATGACAAATGTATATGAATCTACAAGCAAATCCGGAAGTCTGCTCCATGTGCAGTCATTTTATTCTTGTTTTCTGGCTGTCAGAAACCAAACCAAACACTATGCCTGTTTCCCGCTCAACCAATCCCTCTCTCCAATCCCTCTCTCTCTCGTTGCTCCATCCTCCCTAAGACTACTACAGGGACTCCCCGGTTGCATTGCCCTTCTCCTCTGATAGATCATTTGGTTTTCTCCTCTCCACTTCATTGTTCACGATGCGGTTTCTTTCTTCTGAGTCACTCTGCTTGTGATGCTCTCTCTTCTCTCTGCATATCATCTCTACTGCATCCCAGGGGTGCTCATTTGATTGGACCCCTTTGATGTTTTTGTGGTATGACTTGCGATATTTGAAGTTGAAGCTAGTCTTTGAAAAATTATCTTAATGCTCCCAGCGATTCACTAGGAATTCACAAGGCAAAACGTCTAATAAGTGATAGTTACTAAAAATATCATCACTTTTAAGGCTTTTTATGTGTGTGTGTGTCTGTGTGTGTGTGTGTCTGTGTTTGTGTGCATACATGTGTATGTATGTGTGTATGTGATTGTTTGTGCAGGATGGTGGCATTGCCCCTAGCCTCTCTGCTAGGGGTGAAGGAGACGGTACGACTCCCAGTTTCTCACAACCCTACGCTGGAGTCCTTCTACTGTAACACTAGCAAGAACCCCACCCAGGTAGGAACACACACACACATTCATGCATACTCACACACCAACAACCACACACACACAGACATACACAATCACCCATGTTCTGATATAAATATTCACAAATGTGTAGATTGTGTATTTGTCAATAAATAAATGTATTGCAAAACTTGCACCTGATCTGTGGAAGAAAGAGAGCAGAGCAGAGAGGAGGGTTGGGGCGGGATGAACCAATCAGAAATCGGAAGACAAAGTGCTCTTTTGGTCTGCTGTCTCACACGTCCCAAGTGGTGCTCAGATTGAGTGACATTGATTAAGTAATTTGTTAATTAAAACACAAGGCAATTAACTGTGTTAATTGCGGTTTGGCTTCAAAAGGCACCTTAGAATTTGAGTCTATTCCATAGCCAGCGGGACCTACTTTACGCTAACAACAAAACATAGCTGCACGAACGTAGCATCGTTATGGCAACAAATTTAAAGATAAATAATTTATCTTTAAATTACTTATTGACTGAAGTGCACTATTAAGGTGATGAATCATCTGGGTTTGTGTAAATGACACATAGAACAGATAAACTCATAAGCAACGTGAACTGTGCTTATCTTTTAAACATTAATATACCTCATCACAGCGTTCATGCATAACATACAGGAAATATATCTGCATGTCACAGAAATTGAAATAAGATCATATGATAATTGAGGTTATTTCATAACCAGAAAATATCCTTCCCCTATTCTATTCCCTAAAAACACTACTACAGTAAATGCTAATACCCTTCCCCTCAGAGCGCGACGGAGAGTCTCTGTAAGCAGACGGGCTGCTCAGAGCGACAAGTGCAGCGCTGGTTCAGGAGACGCCGGAACCAGGACCGACCCAGCATGATCAAGAAGTTCAAAGAAGCCAGGTACCGCTGAAAGACATAAACGCACATTGGATGCACATATGCATACACGCACATAACATGTGGGCACACTTACATAACTGGTTGGAACAGCTGACCCCAGTCGTTGTCTATAAATAACTCACATATATATATATATATAATGTCACTCTGCTGCTAGCTAGCATGCCTGCTTCCCGGCTACTCGCACGCACACCCAAAAGCCAACTGCCAGCACACCATACCAAGACCCCTCTCTAACACGCACATGCTCTATCTCTCTCTCTCTAATCGCTCTCTCTAATCGCTGTGTTATATTTAACTCTGGAGTGTTTACAGAAGCCAGAGCATAACTAATTTACTAACTAACTAACAGAGGGAGCTTAGGAGTGTGAATCCTGAGAGTGAAGGGCCTCAGCTTACAGGATTTACAGAGAAATACAGGCATTGACACATTAGATCCCAGCCCTTTAAGGCAGACCGGGGCATTGACCCACAGTCGGAGAGGCAGATACTGTACATACCGTTGCCCCACTGTCTAGTACTGATATGCTGGATATGCTGATGGTATAACACAGCATTCTCCCAGCATTTACAGCCTTTTAGCGCTAAAGCACATTGGTTCACACTAGTGTTGTCATGATACCAAAATTATGACTACGACACGATACCTGTCCTAAATATCTCGATACCGATACTGAAACGATACCACGGCAAACATGTACAACATCGGGCGCGCAGACCGCCACCAAGGAGGTGTATTAGTAGTTTGCGTTCAGTCAAATTTAGTGCACTACTGTAGTGTGCAGGCTAATAATCCTGGGTTTGAGCTTCATCCCCATGAAGTGCAAGATTTACAGTTCATATAATTTGTTTATTTTTATGTTCAATACAATTTTAGTTGATGTGCTTTCGTGTTTGTTTCTTAATACATTTAGGTGTGTTTTTGACCATGAATATGTTTTTTATAACATTAATAATTAGATTATTGTAAATAATTAGATCACGATCGTAGTGTTATTAAAGCTTCATAAGAAATTGTAAGAAATATCAATCATAATGTGCATTACACAACTGAAATAGGTCATTTGACACCATGGTATAGTTCTGTCCGTCCGTCGCGTGTGACAGTGGAGATTATAGCGGCGAGAGGACCATCAAAAGAAGCTCTAAAATAATGACGAGTGAATACTCTTCGGCACATGCGCACATTTGGCAAAGCAGTATCCTGTGTTTTGCAGTCAAACGTGTCTTCAAAGTGATATTTCTAAGTCTTTTGTTAATAATCAGTTTACCCGCCTGGACTACTTCTAATTATAGCAAGCTACAAACACAGTCATATCGTTCAGTGTAGAAAGTTTTTTATAGATATCCTCCACTCGATGTTCGGTGAATGAAATAAACAGAGCACTTCATTCAGACGAAGACTACGTGCTGTCAGTTTATTGAGTAACTTGCAGAAATGCCTCTGGTTCTCAAATGAAAGCTAGCATGCCAGCAGGGAGTGGATACAAAGCCCAGCGCACACACACACTGTCCCGCGGTCGCACATCGAAGCAACTAATAGGAAATAAGGCTTAAGACACACTCATTCTTAAAGTACCGGTACTAATAAAATGAGGTATTGTACCATTTTAAATGGCAGGGTATTGTGATACGGTTCCAGTATCGGTATACTGTGCAACACTAGTTCACACACATGATCTTAATACGATTGTGTGTTTACTGTTTTGACTGGTATTACAATATAGAACACAGAGCATAAACAGTTACACAAAAAACAAACATTATCATAGAATAATAGAATATAATAAAAAGACAAACAACCCTCTATACAAAGATGTTAAAGTATTGCATGAGCCTGAAATGGCCTGCATGGATAGTAATCAGCCTTCTCTTTACATACAGTGCATGTCATTTCCGCTACATTTCATTGTCCTTATGGCCTCCCTGGTGTGTACATGGGTGTTTGCAGGTTGAAGTGAGGATGTGTTGTTTCACCGACTTGCTTTATCGGCTTCGCAGCCAGCAGTAGAGTGTGAGCATGTGCATGTGTTGTAGCATGTTTGTCACTCCCTGGTCATGGTGTATCTTTCCCTGTGCATGTATGACGACATAGCCCATGAATCGATCTGTTGTGTTTCTGGACACAATAAACTCACTGTGGCATGTCTCCCGGTTTCTCCCACAACTACTTCCACTGGTGTACCCCCTCCCTCCCCCTCTCTCTCTCTCTCTCTCTCTCTCTCTCTCTCTCTCTCTCTCTCCCCTGTTTCTTTCTCTCTCTCTCATTCTCTCTCTCTCTCCCTTTCTCTCTCTCTCTCCCTTTCTCTCTCTCTCCCTTGCCTCTCCCTCCCTTTCCCTCTCTTTCTTTCTTTATCTCTCTCCCTCCTCGCGCTCTCTCTCCCTCCTTTTTCCTGACACCACTGCCACTATCCACTCCACATCTTTCCATCATTTCCTGTGTGTGTGCTAAGCTGATATAATTATTGTTGTTGACCATAACTAAATATATATCTATCTATCCATGCATAATATAGACAGGCTACAAATATTTTGATACAGTAAGAGCAATAAAAGGCTGTTGTCGTATTATTGTTGTGTACGAGATGTGTTGTGTGTGTTTGAGAGGGAGATGGAATGCGTCGTCGTTGTTGCATTCCACTAGAAAACATGTATCTTGGAATTCCCTCAATTGAGATGCAAGTTTGCATGTCTTATCTGTGTGTGTATTCTCTTTCAGTTGGAGATTTACCTTTTACCTTCTTGCTTTCATTGCTGGCCTGGCCGCCCTGATCGATGTGAGTAGTAGTTTTGAACGTTTACATCCAACCCCCTCTGTCACTTCCCAAGTATCTATGACAGTTGGTCTTCAATGTGATGAATCCACCTTATGATGACCTATCCTGAGATGAGTCATCTGATATATAAGAAGAGCTGTCTCCATCTGTTACCTCAACCACTCTCTTCTTCTATTCTTGCTAGAAACCCTGGTTCTATGACCTGAAGGAGATGTGGGAGGGGTTCCCTGTTCTGGTACAGGTCTTCTTTTGGTCATCCACCACACCACACTGAAGACACAATGCCAAAATAGAACTAAAAAAACAAAAAAACATTCAGCCATTGAACGATAATGAATATGCATTCACAGCAACATAAAATACCGTCTGTATTGCCGGACGTTGTAAACTCAAAAGGTTGTGTCTCTTTGTCTTCCACAGACTCTCCTGCCCTCCCAGTACTGGTACTACATGATAGAGCTGGGCTTCTACGTCGCTCTGCTCTTCAGCGTGGCCTCCGATGTCAAGCGAAAGGTGAGCCAACACTTCCAACCTTGATCAACTTATCCTGTCCTAACTATTGTTTATCTTTGGCCGTTATGGTTCCAAGAGGACATAGCAAACTAACAGAAACACGAAGGTAAAATGTGAAGCATTTGTCACTGAAAATCAGGAGAATGTACGTGCAGTAGGACTGTAGTACTATTATTACTGTGGTACTCTTGACGTATCGTATAGAGTCTATACGATATGTCTGCAGTTTGTCTACAGTGAGGGAAAAAAGTATTTGATCCCCTGCTGATTTTGTACATTTGCCCACTGACAAAGACATGATCAGTCTATAATTTTAATGGTAGGTTTATTTGAACAGTGAGAGACAGAATAACAACAAATAAATCCAGAAAAACACATGTCAAAAATGTTATAAATTGATTTGCATTTTAATTAGGGAAATAAGTATTTGACCCCCTCTCAATCAGAAAGATTTCTGGCTCCCAGGTGTCTTTTATACAGGTAACGAGCTGAGATTAGGAGCACACTCTTAAAGGGAGTGCTTTTAATCTCAGTTTGTTACCTGTATAAAAGACACCTGTCCACAGAAGCAATCAATCACATTCCAAACTCTCCACCATGGCCAAGACCAAACAGCTCTCCAATGATGTCAGGGACAAGATTGTAGACCTACACAAGGCTGGAATGGGCAACAAGACCATCGCCAAGCAGCTTGGTGAGAAGGTGACAACAGTTGGTGCGATTATTCGCAAATGGAAGAAACACAAAATAATCAATCTCCCTCAGTCTGGGGCTCCATGCAAGATCTCACCTCGTGGAGTTGCAATGATCATGAGAACGGTGAGGAATCAGCCCAGAACTACACGGGAGGATCTTGTCAATGATCTCAAGGCAGCTGGTACCATAGTCACCAAGAAAACAATTGGTAACACACTACGCCGTGAAGGACTGAAATCCTGCAGCGCCTGCAAGGTCCCCCTGCTCAAGAAAGCACATATACTACAGACCCGTCTGAAGTTTGCCAATGAACATCTGAATGATTCAGAGGAGAACTGGGTGAAAGTGTTGTGGTCAGATTAGACCAAAATCGAGTTCTTTGGCATCAACTCAACTCGCCGTGTTTGGCGGAGGAGGAGGAATTCTGCATATGACCCCAAGAACACCATCCCCACCGTCAAACATGGAGGTGGAAAGATTATGCTTTGGGGGTGTTTTTCTGCTAAGGGGACAGGACAACTTCACTGCATCAAAGGGACGAAGTACGGCACCATGTACCGTCAAATCTTGGGTGAGAACCTCCTTCCCTCAGCCAGGGCATTGAAAATGGGTCGTGGATTGGTATTCCAGCATGACAATGACCCAAAACACACGGCCAAGGCAACAAAGGAGTGGCTCAAGAAGAAGCACATTAAGGTCCTGAAGTGGCCTAGCCAGTCTCCAGACCTTAATCCCATAGAAAATCTGTGGAGGGAGCTGAAGGTTCGAGTTGCCAAACGTCAGGCTCGAAACCTTAATTACTTGGAGAAGATCTGCAAAGAGGTGGCCAACTACAAGAAACGGCTGACCTCTGTGATTGCAAACAAGGGTTTTGCCACCAAGTACTAAGTCATGTTTTGCAGAGGGGTCAAATACTTATTTCCCTTATTAAAATGAAAATCAATTTATAACATTTTTGACATGTGTTTTTCTGGATATATTTGTTGTTATTCTGTCTCTCACTGTTCAAATAAACCTACCATTAAAATTATAGACTGATCATGTCTTTGTCAGTGAGCAAACGTACAAAATCAGCAGGGGATCAAATACCTTTTTCCCTCACTGTATACTATAAATAAATGTGTAAATAAAACATGTATCTATTCTTATTTATCTGTATTCTCTTAGAGTTACATAACTCCTTACACAAGACATGGACACATTTCTGCCAAGATATGACATCCTATAATGCGTTGCTTTATGGAGTGCCTAGGTAAACACTATCAGCACACTATCGGGTATGAGTTGTTAGCAGACATTGGACTGCCCCCAAACTACTGTATTGGTGCACATGTGCTGTGTGTGCTTGTTGATGTGCCTAGTGTGTACATTTGTGTTTGTGTGTGTGTGAGTGTGTCAAGGCTCCTACCCACTATGCGACATTCAAAGTTTATTCAGATACATAAAGCATATATAAGGTTTGTTCAAGGGAAGATCACACTTCTGGCATGAAGAGGGTATACAGTTATCTTCCACAGCGTGAGAACGGCCACCAAGAGTCTCAGTGCTAACCTATAAGAGTGAAGCAAAATAGACTGGTAAACAGAAAATGGGAATTTACCAGCACACACAGTTAAAACAAAAAGAATACATACATGACACAACTCCCAACAGAGACAAAGTCATCCTTGATAAAGACAAGATATGGGAGTGAAATACATGCAGTGTCTGATACAGAAGTAGAGAACATTGAGGGACATTGATAAGTAGCATGATGATACATGGCGCAACTCCCAAAACAATCTATGCCATTTTATCACTGTTACTGTAATAACAGTGTCTAAACATTCACTTTATTACTGTTACCGAAATAACAGAGTCTAAACAGTCATTTAGAGATAACAGGAGTAAAATCATATGTTTTTGACAGTCGCCACCAACCAGTTTGTGAACGTTCCACTCTGGTCCGAACGCACGTAACCCTCTTTTCATGACGTCGAAGCACCTTTTAGTTTACTGTTTGACATCACAACCAAGGGACACCAGCGACGAGGTGTGTGTCGATGTGTGAAGCTCCGTCTGAACAGCGGTTAATTATGATGTTGGCGTCCGAGAGAGGGTTATGCTTACCGGATACTTATAGTTGAAAGTCATGGTGTGTGAGGCATTTCACATACAACGTCGCTTATTATAACTCATACACAACAACAGTAGGCTACAAAGAAACATTTTTTTTTTTTATCTGTTCCAATACCAGCTGAAACAGGGATTTCACTTACACTTTAAATGGCTTAAACTGCTGCTTAAGGTGATAATCTCAAAGATCTTCATTTAAATAAATGTCATTTAAGTCACAATCTATCGCCGACTGAGGTAACACAATGGTAATTGATCCTATGGCCCACTGATGGAAGCCTTTGCATTTAATGTATTATGAATGTTTAGAACTGGATGTCGGTGGCAACATTCCCACCATGCATTCAAATCATAACCAGCAGTGGTTGTTCCACCAGAAAGGACTGGTGGAAGACTCGCTCTTCAGCCCACTTGTGTGTGTGGCGGCTGTCGGGCTATTGGGTAACCTACAGGGTGGCTAGCTAACAGAACATGAGAAAGCAAAAGCAAAAATAAGATAAAGCAAAACCACATATGGATTATTCCATTATTTTCCCCCATTGGTGCCACCAAATAGAATGAAACAGAGATATTGGAGATTGCCGCTTTAACCTTTTATTAACATGTAATTTTGTCTAAACCTGCAAAGACGCAGGCTTGAAACGGTACTTGAAACGTTCCAGTAGAAACGACTGCGCCATTCATTAGAGTTGGCCATAAACCCAGCAGCTATTAAACAAATATACCTTGCACACTTCATTCCCATCTATGTGAATGGATGTTCCAGCGAAAGTTGCACTATTATCCACTGTTTAAGAAGTGTGCAGAGTTTTCAGAGAAGTGGAGGATAATTGGATAGTAGAGTCTTCATGTGGTTACACCTGCATGTTCCCAATCGCCTAGTTAGGACCACCGATCTGATGGCAAGGCAAGTCTGATCGTCAAGACGCCGTTTAGTGTGTACTGCCGAAGTTGGCCCGACCTTAAAGTAGCCTAGAAAGCTTTAGAGGTTTGATTCTCTGCCCGAACCCAAGACCGGCCCGTGATTCAGGGCCTGGTCGGGTAGGAATTTCCCCTCCATTCTCTCGTGCCCAATCTAAGCTCAAGTGTGTGTGTTTATGTGCATATAGTGTAAATCAATGTTTGTGTTCGTGTGATTGTGTGTGTGTGTTTGTGTGTGTGTGTGTGTGTGTGTGTGTGTGTATATGTGTGTGTGTGTGTGTGTGTGTGTGTGTGTGTGCATGTTTCGTACGTTTCAACATGTTTTTTGAGTGTGTGTGTGTTCGGGTAGTTTTGGGTTGCGTAGGGATATGGGCTATTTGGGTCAGCTTAACACAGAAGGGGCCAATCTTTGAGAAGGCATTTGGGGAAGCATTCTCCTCTGAAACACAGTCCCAACAGTCCCAACAGACAATTATTATTATTATACACATTATAATAATACTCATACATTATACAAATTTGACATTGAAGTTACAACGCACTTTGTTGAAATGTGCGGTGTCTGAGGTGTAACTATTGTGCATTAATAATACAAATAAAAAAATAACCTTGTCTCATTCTGGTTATAATAAAACTATTCTAATAACCTTGTCATGCTGGTTGTATACTTAGATTGTTCTCATAAAGTCGCTTTGGATACAAAGTGTTGCTAATTGACCAAATTTAAATGTAACGTAAACACAATGTCAACATTAAATCCAGTCACCTCTCCCTCCCAGGACTTCAAAGAGCAGATAATCCATCACCTAGCTACCATCGGACTGCTGTGCTTCTCCTGGTGTGTGAACTACATCCGTGCTGGAACGCTTGTCATGCTGCTGCACGACTCCTCCGACTACTTCCTCGAGGTTCGCCGTCACCACAAATTATTATTCCATTTGTGAATCTTATGCACATATGAACAATTTCAAAATTTCTTTCAATGGATGTGGTGAAGCTTAGAAAGCAACTCCTATGGAACCACTTGTGTTGCACTGCCACCTTGTGGCTGGGAATGTTTGAGATGTGACCTGAACCTTGAAAACTAATATCCCTCTCTTGTGTCCCACTGCCTTATCTAGTCTGCAAAGATGTTTAATTATGCTGGCTGGAGGACTACCTGTAACTGTATCTTCATCATCTTTGCTGCCATTTTCATCATCACACGTCTTGTGATCTTCCCCTTCAAGTAAACACAGTTCACTCATGAAAAAATATGTTAAGTTATTATATAAGTTAAGGTATCTGCTAAATTATTTTCCATGCGGAAAAGGTTTGCTGTATTAATGTTATGCTTTCATTCCAAAGGATCATGTACTGCACGTGGGTCTATCCAGTGACAATCTACAAGCCCTTCTTCGGCTACTACTTCCTCAATGGCCTCATGTTTGTGCTGCAGCTTCTACATATATTCTGGGCCGTCCTCATCATACGCATGGCCATCCGCTTCCTGACCACCAATGTATGTGTGCACACAGGACTATGCAGACGAATAACACACTCACACAAACGTATACAGATTAACTGTTTGAAGATGTTCTGACCATAGCCAGAGCCTCAGAACAGATGTAGCGGGAGCTGCCCTTGATTAATTTACTAACCTTTTTTTTCTTCTTCAGGAGAAAGTAGATGATGAACGGAGTGACAAAGAGGAGACAGATGAGTCGGAAGAGGAAGAGAAGGATATAAAAAAAGAAACAATGACAAACGGAGCAGTGCAAAATGGATATGTGGCTTACAACAACAACCGTTGCAAGTCAGAGTGAAGCAGGACAATATTCAATTGTGAAGGACTCACATACCTCACCAAAAAAAAGAGGTAGAGAAGGGATGTTGGTTCTTGAAGTGGAGGAGACTTAACCATTTCTTAACAAAAAATACAAAGAAAGCTGATTATCAGAAAGGTGGAAGGGGACAAGATATAAACACTTATGTACAACTCAGGAGATGGATACACTACTTGAAGTGATGTGTTTTTGTAGTTTGCTCCAATGCTGCGTGGGGGGGGGGGGGGGGGGGGGGGGGGGGCTAGTCAACAGAGGAGTGGAGGTGTGAGCAAGACAAGCTGCATTGTAAACTGTCTTGTCATTGTTGTGTGCCTTCCAGCAAAACGTTGTAACGTGTTCAAAACCATGTTCATGCTTTCCGTCTGTGGCCTTTTTATTTGATTTGTATTTTTTCTTTCAGCTCAAATCAGAAGAAGAGAGGACATATATCTTCTTATTTGTCTATCTATGCAATTATGAGTCTTCTCAGTTTCTTTGCACATTTTAATCTTTAAGATTCTAAAATACACACAGTAATGTACCTCTTCTCTGTTACTGCCATTCATACTATAGTATTGTCTGCATCCAGAAATAACAAGTGTTAAATTTTCCCTTTTAGCACTTTTTTTATTGTGTTAAAAAATGACAACTTTGTGAAGTTTTTCACTTCAGGGGTTTCTTAGCATTTAACAGTATGCTTAACTGTGTGTTATTTGGTGTAAAATACCAAACAGTGATGATTTGTTCATCTGGCTATTTCCTGTTAGTGAACCAAATAATCGATAAGTGGTCCAGTCAGCCAGGGAACTATGACCATGCATTGTATTTCCCATATTCATCCAATTATTTGCTGTCTCATTCCATTTAAATGACTACTTAACCAGAACATTTCCAGTTCTAAAAACTATGACTTTTTTCAGTTGTGTTTTTTGCAGAATCGACTTTGATTAACCATTAACATCTGCGAATTAAGATTAGAGTTGAGCACAACTGCGGCAATATAATCAAGGTTTTTAGTTCCCTGTGTCAGAGTTGAATGTCTCTGGTTTAGCTGGAACCAATTACAGAGACTTGACCCTTTAATCATTGCTATAACACAATTATCCACCCATTGTGGAGAAATGGGAGTTTTGATTGGTCTGTAAGATTAATTTTCAAAATTGTTCCATGTCTGTATTTTATTTAAATGCGGTCCAGATTGCTGTAGGTCTTTGCTTAAGAGCCAGAGCTATGGTATCCTTGGAAACACATTGTGTTGATGCTTGGATTTAAGGTTTAATTGTATGAAACATGTTTTACGGTTCTGCACTTAATTTATTTTCAAATTAAAGATCATGAAATCATGTTTTACTCATAATGTCATTTCTATGATGAATACACAAAAGATAAAGTTGTATGTTGTGTTATTTTGTATGCTAAGTGCCTTATATGCAATATATAGGCTACCTCTCACCTGTTCCTTTTACCCTCATCCACTCTTCATTCACTTCTTTGCTAAATATTCAAGAAGAAAAACAAGTCCTATCTTACTCCTCCTTTCTGTATTTCGTCCCTCTCGTCCAACTCTGCCCCATTCCACAACCATCATCAATTCTTACCAACTAGCCACCTCTCCCCATCAATACTATTAGTGTTCTTTTTTTTTTTTTTTTAAATGGTGCCTTAGTATTATTCATAATAAAAGCAAACATCCCAAAACTACATATCTTTGTTTCAAGTATTTATTCCTTCCCTGTTGTTACTTTGTGTTTGCATTATTATATAATCTTAATTGCTTACAAATGAGTTTCAGTTTCGGTTCCGCCTGAATGACTTGAAAACAAAAACATCAAATACCTTAGTAAAAAGTGAATATTAGGAATATGTTACGTATAATTTAATATAGCTTCTTTATCCATAAAAAGAAAAAAACCTTCATGGATGTACCCAATGATATCAGCGAGGTGGAGAAAAACTGAATGTCCCACATTGTACGTCATTTGTATCCAACTTGTGTGCCGTCCAATAGTGTGTGTAGAACTGAATACATTGTAGCAGCTTGTATTGGCTTGCGCGACCAGCGCTAACCCGACACGCCATCTTGGATAGTTAGGGACTTTAAACCGGGGTGAATCGAGAAAGTGTCAGTAAATAAGATATATTATCTCTTTCTCAGAATTTGAATAGCTGGAGCTGTCAAAGTCAAAAGTAGGCTATGTGTCATGTCGTTGGATTTGGGCTCTTTTTAAAATAAAGGCTCCGGCGACAGAACATTGACAGGAAACTAGTTAGCACCGAGCTAACACTGTTTTTTTTTTTTGGATTTTCCGTAGCTGAAGTTGTTTTGTTTGTTTATGTTATCCAATATGGACATTCCCTCTCCAAACCCAGGTAACGTAACATCCACGATCATGCAGCTGTCAACTTGCCAGATGTGTATCTAAATATGACACTTGATTCTGATAGCGTGACAGCATCAGCTAGCTTTGTTGCGAAGCTAATAGTTACCAGTTATAGCTGTTGTGCTTCACAGGCTGGCCAGGGATTGCACAAGTTGGGGGAGATAATACGTAACTGGCCAGCTGGCAGTTTAGCAAACAATCTAACATTGCCTGGCATTCAGGCACGAACAGCATGCTTGCTTAACTACATAGCTAAATAGTGATAGCTGAACATTCGCTGAATAAATGTTGTGGTTGTTAAACTGGACTAACTTACTGCCAATACTTTAGTATCATACCTAAAGGCAAGTCGTTGTATTTGACTGTTTTTCCTGAAAAAGCTAGAAGTTTGCTTCATTAGTCGAACAAATCGTTTTCATAAATACTCATCAATGTTTGTTTCGATTAGATTTACCTAATTCAAATCTGGGTATGGGCCCCAGTGGCGCCCAAGCAACTGGTGGAGCTGTTGTGCCGAAAGGAGCCAACAAAAGACGAGCAGCGTAAGTCTTTATATCGGTCAATGTTACGTTTTTATGGGAACATTCTCCATTTCGCCGCATGTGATTAGGTAGTGATCCCTACGATCAAAGCAGCTTCCTAATCCAATACTCGTTTTTGTGCGTCATATACAACCTCATATAACTTTTTAAGAATAATTAACTTGTTTGATGTACACACAATACTACGTATATTAAAATGTCATGCCACTAATAAGAGGCTTTACCCCAATTAATACAGGCCAGATTTCGACGATGAAGAGGATGATGATGATGATGAAGGAAACAAGCTCTTCAGGTACATGCGTCATTGTTTCTGCATGAGATTTGTTTTTGCATGATTTTGGCGAAAGGGGAAATGCCTGTCAATCTTATTGTTGTTGCATAATCAGCAAGTTATTCAAGCTAATTGTTGGTAAATCACTATCATTTCTCAGATGTGATGACGAATCAGGAGGCTCCAATGACAAAGAGAGATTTGCCAGGTAGGACCATTAAAAAAAATTGTGTTGTGTCTTATTGTATACTTAACTGTCCCCTTATGTAACTGCTGCTCTGCCCTTTCTTCCCTTTAGTCCAACACACAGCTTGTAGTTGACCTTTTTAGTATAGTGTTTTTTGGCCTGTATTTTAGAGGGCTGATTTAATTTTCAAGAATTTGGATGAAGGTCACAGCTTTGCATATAAGGAGAAGCTAGCCAGCTTTGGAAGGCTGCAATCTCGACTCTCCAATTCTGTGTTACACTATTATCCACTATTTAAGAAGTGTGTCCTTCTTAAATCCTTCACGCTGTGTGTTGAGGATTTTGGTTTACTTTGGTTTTATCTCTACCTTTTGAGCATCACACCTTTATCCCTCCCTTTTTCTCTATCTCACTCTCACTTTCTCTTCTGTTCTACTCTCAGGACAACTGAAGATAATTTTTTCGCACTTCCTCTCTTCCTCACTCAGGCTGGCTTTAAAAGATCAGGCTCTCTTGCTTCGCCACTATCATTATACAATATCATTGACAGCACATTAGTTTAGTGCATCCATTGTTTCTTTCACAACATCATGCTCTCTCTCTTTCCCACTTCTTCCCAATCTGCATATTTACATTGCAACATTAACTCTTTACCTCTACTCCATGTTGTCCACCTGCCCGACCGCTTCTCCCCCTCCCCATCTCCGCCCTACCTCTCCGTCACGCGTCCGCCTCTCCTCCCTCGTTCCCTCACCCCAGGGAGAACCACAGCGAGATCGAGCGGCGGAGGCGCAACAAGATGACGGCCTACATCACAGAGCTGTCCGACATGGTGCCCACCTGTAGCGCGTTGGCGCGCAAACCCGACAAGCTGACTATCCTGCGGATGGCGGTGTCACACATGAAGTCTCTCAGAGGGCCCGGGACCACAAACACAGACGGGTCCTACAAGCCTTGCTTCCTCACCGACCAGGTTTGGGAGAATCACTTTTGAGAGAGTGGTATGTGTTATGATATGTTATGTGGTGTTGTGGTTCATGAGGCAGGTGTGTTTGATCCTCGTAGTGTAGTCACCAGTTGTCCTTGCCTCTTCATTACCCATCTTGAATGGTAGCATTAACCTATAGATGTGTATTTTCAGCATGTGGCTTGTATTTAAATGAATTAGGATTGGCACATTGAGTTCCCCATCTAAGCCTAAATGCCTCCCCTGCCGTCTGTCTGAAGGAACTGAAGCATCTGGTTCTGGAGGCAGCTGACGGCTTCCTGTTTGTGGTGTCCTGCGAGACCGGTCGCATCGTCCACGTCTCGGACTCCCTGACCCCCGTCCTCAACCAGTCCCAGTCTGACTGGCTGGGCTCCTCCCTCTACGATCAGCTCCACCCTGATGACACAGAGAAGCTCAGGGAGCAGCTCTCTACAGCAGAGAATACCACAGGTAGAGAAAAACCTCACATTTGAGATGTAGAAAAATCACTTATTTAATATATGATAAAAAAAGTATATATATACTCTATCTGCACCACACTTCCTATGTCCCTGATGGACACACATAGAGACATAAATAGGCACACCATTCTGATTTATTTCCAGTGGCTGAACAGAAAACATTCCACAGAGCCCTGACTCCTCATTAGACCAGAGGTTTGTCTGAGGTCCCACCTGCCTGTTGTCTTGGTTCTCTCAGGGCGTATGCTGGACCTGAAGACGGGAACTGTGAAGAAAGAGAGCCCACAGTCCTCGGTTCGAATGAGTATGGGAGCCCGTCGCTCCTTCATCTGCAGGATGAGGTGGGGCTCATCTGCTGCTCGCATTAACACCCACCTGTCCACTTCTTTCAGCCATAATGTATGTACAGACAGATGTGTGTGTGTGTGGGCACTGACATGTGTACAGACAGATATGTGTGTGTGCATGCAGAGCTTCATCCGTGTAGAATAGGGATGCAAAAAAACAAAAACATTTGAGTCAAATACACGGTTCAAATCTCAGCGTTCTCGTTTTGTAGGCGCTTTTTTGTTATTGTGTTATGCCTGCTAAGATGCCCACGATAGTTTCCACCAATTTGCATTTTGCTCCATCTATTACATCCATACTGGAGCTACACTGGCCATGCAGTTTTTACTGTTGCAGACCTAGCGGTATGCACTTCTAAACAGCGTTTTAAATATTTTATCCATTGGGGAAAATGAGAGACGTATCCAGTTGATTGCATTTTAGTTAAGCTGTTGTCTAGGGTAGGGAGGGTACTATTGTGTAATTTGCCTATTGTGTAGAGATATTGACCCGATGATGAATGCTGCTGCCCGACGGCTTCGCTTGAAAGCCCCGTCTCCTCGCCACACTGCTAGACACGAGGGACTCATACCGATGATCACGTCTTTAGTTCCCCGCGTCAGATCGCTGTAATTCAGATCTGTTGAATATCTTTCTAACAAAAAAAAAAGGGACTTTCAAACTGCATAAGCTGCATTGTGATGTGTGATTTTATCGTTATACACCACCACCACAGAATCGCCACGATGCTAGAAATGTCACTTTCAGTTTGGATGTAGGGACTTTCCTGGCGGGCGGTCATTATTGTAAAACTTGGGTAACTGGTTATTGTGACCAATTAATTTGGTAATTTGGTTATTGTAAAACTATTGTAAAGGTCCCTTACTCAAACGTAAGGGAACTGCACTCGAGTACACGTTTCCCCCCCCCCCCTAATGCAGAGATGTGTGTGCAAAGAGGTATGTGTACTTTTGTCTCATACTGAGGTGTGTGCATGTGCTTCCAGGTGTGGCTCATGTGCAGTGGAACCCTTATCCATGAACAGACTCAACTTCCTGAGGAATAGGAACAGGTGAGCTCAATGAGGCTAAGGATCAGCTGTTTAAAAAAAAAAGGTTAGGCAGCTTCATTATTTAGGATGGCTTTAAGATCTGATTATATAAAAAATGGAGTATTGGCTGATTATGATAGCTGAACTGACTTTACATCACAGGAATGGTTTGGGAGCAGCAGGAGAAGGAGAACAGCAGTATGTAGTGGTCCACTGTACCGGATATATTAAGTCATGGCCTCCTACAGGTAACACTCTTTTTAGATTTGAGGAACAGATGAGAACGTAACGCTGGATGGCATTCTATTCATCTGTATGAATGAGAGGATACAGCATGTGATGTGTGCGTTTGTGTGTGTGCTCGTTTGCTAGGAGTGTCTCTTACCGACGAAGAAGCGGACAACACTCAGGGTAGTCGTTACTGTCTAGTTGCCATTGGAAGACTACAGGTAGGACGGACGCAATACGTATGATGCCTGTGTGAGAACTCTCTAGAGCTTGTCTCTTTTTTACGCCCCACCCATTTTCTCGGTTTGGATACATAATATCAAACTGAAAGGGAAAGGCATGTTCAAGTTTTCTTCCCCATTCCGTGTCAGGTAACCTGTTGCCCGGGCGACTTGGACATGAATAGCATCAGTGTCCCCGTGGAGTTCATCTCACGCCACAACTGCCAGGGCATGTTCACCTTTGTGGACCACCGCTGTATTGCCACAGTGGGCTACCAGCCCCAGGTGAGTCTTACTCGCTGTCCCTGCTATCATACTGCACAGTTTACCAGAAGACCTCCATTACAAGACGAGTCAGGGCACGGAAAACAATTCCTTCCCTAAAAGTCATCGCTATTGCTCCGTCTCACAGGAGATACTTGGGAAAAGCATTCTGGAGCTGGCCCATCCCGAAGACCAGGGGCTGCTGAGAGACAGCTTCCAACAGGTTGGCCGTAGGAGTGTGTGTCGGATGAGAGCTGTGGTGGTGTGTGGGGGATCCATGGCAGACTACTATCATGGACTGAAGTTAATTCTTCTTTTGGTCGTCAGGTGGTGAAGCTGAAGGGCCAGGTTCTGTCTGTGATGTTCCGGTTTCGCTCTAAATCCAGAGAGTGGATCTTGATGAGAACCAGCTCCTTCACCTTTCAGAACCCTTTCTCAGAGGAGATCGAATACATCATCTGCACCAATGCCAATGTCAAGTGAGTCACTTGTGCGGTTTCCTCCACATCCAGACTTGCACAATGCAGTTGCACAACATAATTCATAAGACAATGATCTGATTGTATCAAAATCAAGTTTTACTGTTGTGAAAAAATGTGATTGACTAACTGTTTTACGTCCCCCCCACCCCACCCCCAGTGCCTCCACCCCCATTACTGCAGTGTGTTCTCTGGTCAGGTCCTAGTCTAATCACTCACTCCCTGCCCTCTCCTCTGCTCCGCTCATGTTTGCGGGGCAGTAGACCCTCGACTCAGGACCCCCTCACTCCCCTCTCGTCCCCGGGGGGTTCCATGCCCCCTTCCCTGGGTCAGGGCAGCCCAAGCGGCCTCCCTGGGGTTCTCAGCCCAGGTCATGTGGCCAGCAGGTGAGACCAGACCAGCTCCCACCCTACTCCTCCACCGTCCTGTGCTGGAGAGCAGAAGCTGGTTCTCGGTTGAAGGCGACTGCTCCACCTCTTATGCCTTGTTTTCTTTAGCCTGTTTATAATTTGCCTCACTCTTAGCCCTTTTCCACCAAATAAACTCTGGTTCTTTAACCGGTTCCGTTCAGGATTCTTGGACCATAGTGCTATCTAGCAAACTAGTCCGCATTTCCACTAGTTTTGAGCAGAACCGTTGTATTCAAGGATGCGTCATCAATGGAGGGCGTTGCACAATGAACACCGGAAGTAACTAGTAATAGCATGCTCTTTTTTGTTTTTCCTTCCTCTCTTTCATCCTGTGGAAAATAACATGCCCACTAATGAGGTCATCGTTTGCACTTCAGTTCCAGGAAAACCTGCTATTTTCGGGTTCTGAAACCAATTTATCTTTGGTCAAAATGCTTAAAATGGTCAAAATGGTCAAAATGAGGTGCGCGGAACAGAACCTGTTAGAAGTTGGTGGAAAAGTGGTATCTGAGTCTTTCCTCTTGTAGAGTCTGAGAGCTGCTGGTGTTTTTAAAAGCATGTCTGTTCTGTGCATCACGGAATAGGTAGAAATAGAGGGAAACCCTTAACACCGCATCTGTGGTGTAGGTGACTTTTTTTTCAAAGGTACCGTTGTTGCCTCTGTTCTTTCTCTTCTGTTGCTATGGTGACAGGTGGTGGGTCTTGTGTTTGTTTTTTGTCACTGGCAGGTGTTTGTGATGTCTGGCTCATTGGTGGAGGACACTGAAAAAAGACCTGTTGGGGTACATGTACTGTAACTCTCCTCCGCTGTCCCCCAAATTCTCTGTCTTACTCTCTCCCTCTCTCTCCCTCTCTCCCCTATATAGGCAGTTGCAGCAGCAGCAGCAGCAGGCGGAGCTGGAAGGAGGTGGAGGTTGCGAGGCTGGACAGATCACCCTTCCACAGGTTAGACCCCTAGTCTTCTGTGTGTCTGGTATGTTGTGCACATAGTGTTTCCCATTCATTCATTTATTGTGTTCATTGATATTGTGACGGCCGCCACAATATCAACATTGACCGCCACTTTTTTCTTTTTTTGTATTTAAAATGGGTGAAAATCGTATTTTATGGTGGAGCTGCACGCAGCGCATTGATCTGCTCAGCCCTCCTTGCCCCTCTCTTGGTCTCTCACTCTCCCAGCAACACACTGACAATGGGCTGTCTGAATAGCCCCTCCTCTCTGTGGAATCAAAACATGATGATGCACAGAAGGAAGGATTTCTGTTGGCTTTGCCCCACAGAGAGATGGCTGGCCAAATTCTTGAATATAATTAATCCAGATTTCACGAATGGTTAGCATTAGGGATGCATGAAATAGAAAAAACTCATCGTGCTCTCCTTTGTATGAGCCTTTTCATTATTTTACTATTAGGTTTTTTATACAGTCTATGTGTTACATTTACACCGGAAATCTACTGACACAATTTTATAACCTGCTTATAAAATTGTAGAGCTAGCAGGATACACTCCTAAAAGGGTGATTTGAATCGTTTGGGAACCTTTTGAAATGTGAGACGTATCCGGGATAATTGCAGTTTAGTTTGGCTATTGTTTAGGGAAGGGTACTTTCTAATACGCCTACTGTGTAAAAATATTGACCAAACGATGGCTGTATAGAGAGGAGTGCTGCTGCCCGACCGACTCCTGGGCAGGTATATACCGCGTCTTCACACAAGGGTGACCATCTAATATCCTGACCAAAGACTTTGTTATAGGCGCTATAGACTTTCTGTTGAACACAATTGCAGGATACCACTTGGATTGGTTTGTAGCCAATTTAAATAGACTATAAAAGTCAAGCACTTAACAAAACGACCTCTATTGTCAACAAAATTTGGACTGATTTCCTGCGATATTGTGAAGATTGAAACGGTCTTACTTTATATTTCAGATAAGTAAAGGTATTTTGACATTGCCACTCAAAAATTTCATATTTAACCTGTGGAGGTCAATGTTTTTGGAGACTAAGCTATATTATATTTGTGTTGAACCACAGATGCCGGTGCAGGCTGTGACGGCAGTGGGGCTAGATCACAGTAAGAGCCTGGAGAAAGCAGAGCTTTACCCTGCTCTTTACCCAGGCCAGGACCAGTCCAAGGTCATGCCCTCCACCACCACAGCCCAGATGTACCCTCCAGCCAACACCTTCACCCTTAACCGCCCCAGTGACGCTTACAGGTGTGTGTGTGTGTGTGTGTGTGTGTGTGTGTGTGTGTGTGTGTGTGTGTGTGTGTGTGTGTGTGTGTGTGTGTGTGTGTGTGTGTGTGTGTGTGTGTGTGTGTGTGTGTGTGTGTGTGTGTGTGTGTGTGTGTGTGTGTGTGTCCAACATAGGAGTAACTACAGTTCTTGGCATGTCAAGAGATCCGTCTTGACCTGTGTTTCTGCATGCATACAGCAAACACTGCTCTCTCACTCTGTTTTCTTGCTTGGCAGGCCCGTGGGCATGGTCCAACAGATGGGCCAGCAGACCCACTCTGCCGGTCAGATGCTGGCTCAGATGTCCCGTCAAAACGGAGCTCCCGCTGCCACCCCGCCGGCCGCCACCAGCACCCCCCTTCAGGGCGGACCGGCTGGGGGCTGGCCCGTGGCTGAGCTGGGGGCTGTCCCCAGGCCCTCCTTCAACAACCAGGTGAGCTCCAACTCCCACAGCCTTACTTTTGAGGTCATTCACACTCTGTTTTAACCAGCTTGCTGATTTGAACAAATATATTGATTGAAAAGATAGTGTATTCCTATTTAGCTTAAATTATCATATTTAAGTCTCATTACCAAATGTATTTTGTAGGGGTGACCTTGAATCTTCGACGATTCGAATCAAATACATTTAATCGATTAATTTTAATAGTTTAATCGTCATTTCGAGAAAATAGTTTGTGTAACAGTGGGCAATTTCATTGGGAGACTGAAGGTGCTAAATGAGTGATACCACAGCATTGCTTGGCAAGTTCTGCAATGTTATTTTGTGGGGATGGAGGATTAACTTTGTATTTTTCATATCGATACCATTAAAGATGCCATCATACCAATCCACTGGTGAAAATGATTCCCTCGGTAGTGCATTTTTGCTGTTCTGCCTAATTGAATGGTCCTGCGTGAATTCTGTAAACATTATGTATACTTGTTTTTATTCTGACCAGCAGGTGGCTCCCCAGGCTGCAAAGACGATGTCACCTCCATTTGCTGCCATTGGGGGATTTGTAGGTGGCTCCTCCAACTCTTTTGGCCAGATGCCAACAGGTGCTGCTCCCACAACTTTGAGTGGAACAAACTACTCGCATATCAATGCTCGCGCCAGCCTCAACACCAATGGTTATGGTAGGTGGTTTCTTTTCTTTCATTTCTACTACCCTTATTAGGTTGTTGTTTTTAATCCTGGAGCAGCATTGTCAACATAGTAAGTTGTTTTATCTCTTCCAGGTGGCTCACAGTCTGCTGCCCAGTTTCCCTCCCGGGCAGCGGAGGCAGTATGGCCCCAGTGGCAAGGCCAGCAACACGCACAGAACCACACAGAGCAGCATCCTCAAGCTCAGGGAAACCAGCAAGACATGTTCCCTGTGAGTCACTGAAGATTATATTATATTATTATTATTCTCGCTCTCGCCAGGCTGCAAATTAAAAAATATTTGCCGCTGGTTCAGTTGGGCCAGTGGGTCTTAAACATACTAGCCCCCAGACAATTCTTACTGCCACTTACTCAAAGTTGTAATTATCGGCATTTAAACATAGAGCGAAATACTTGCTTGACATGCTTAGCCATTTATTTAAACAAATACAAACATTATTAACTCCCCCACATCAGGTTTTTTAACACGGGCTCAACGTGACTTTTGACTGGCCCCGGGCCATAGGACAGCCCTTTGTTGAACACTGCCCCCTCTCTCTCAAACGTGTCCTCTTTCTCTGTAATAACTTGACAACGTTGTCTCCTCCACTGAAGGACATGTTGTCTATCCTGGACCCGCCGGCCAGCTTCAACAACGATGACTTTGAGATCCCCATCTACCCTGTTTTCAACGAGTGAACCAGCCAAGAATTCATGCCATGTATTTTACAGTGTTGCCTCATTGGTCTTTTTGCCTCTCGCGCCTTCACTCACGCCATTACTGCCCCTTTTAAAGTAGCACTCTCCTGCCCTGCCCACCGTGTCCTTCTTTACCAGTGGTCAGTGGACTGCAGACAACCAGGGCAGGACAATCAAGGAACGGCAAGAAGAGGACATCACATTATCCAGGCCATATTAGGATTTATTTTGCTAGCGCTGCCTAAAGCCAACCACCTATGATGTTGTACATATGTGAATTATATAAAGCGTTATGTGGACAATCACATACACACAAATTCACACGCGCATAGAGAAATATATATGGACTGCATGGTAGCATCTTCCTACCCCTCCGGCACTTACGGAGACTGAAAGAAACGCACAAAAGACTTTCATTGAAAGAATTCTTGGATACTTTTCAGCTTTTTGTCAGCCATTTGATAAACCAGCAGTTGTTGATCTCTTACACATGCATATCCACCCTAATTGACCATGTGAAACTCAGGAAATGATGGGGATATACAGCTTTGTGGATTTTTCTTGTTTTGCACGCAAATATGCATGTCCGTGTGTTCTCTCCTCCCACACTGTTTCAGACGCATGTACTGTGCAGGAGCACTCTCACACAGCTGCATTCAAAGAGCGCCTCGTTGGTTCCTTCTACTTCTCCCTCTACAGGGAACAAGTCACGTTTGGTTTTTAACTAAATTAGTTTACCATTGAGGCTGAGCATAGTAATTGTCGCAAATGTGTACATTTTATATACACAGCATAACAAATTGCCATAAATGTATTTCAAGTGAGTACATGCAGTATAGTCGACTACAACACCATTGTTTGTTTTCTTGTGTGGCCCAGGGTTCCACTAAGCCATTCACGTTTGACTCGCTGAATCAAGTGTGTGGGTGTTTTCGCACTCAATTCCACCAAGTTTGATTGTCCTTTGGTAAACTTAAGTTGGACAGCGAGAAATAATGTAATGCAGCAATAATTAACAAGCAGGAATTATGTACTTACAAAGCCATTGTTGTTTTTCTAATAGTAATGATAGTAATGTTTTGATCTGGTTGCCATGTTTCACTCAAGTTTCATCGTGTCAGCCGGCGGTCTTTGGATCCGTCTGTTGTGCTTTTTCCATTGGTATTTAAAAAATGGTTTAATCAGGGTTTGTTTTTTTTGGGATAAAAGTGAAGATGTGTAAAAAGGTTATGCCCCAGAGTTTTGTACTTAATAGTGAGGTAAAACAATAATGGACATTTAATTAAATAAGGTAAGGACATCAAGACACCTTTATCTTAACAATCAAAAGTTAGTATGTATGTAATGTGGACCATTGTTGGAGTCCATGGGATGAGAGATTGATGTTAATAAGACTTAAAAGTATGTTTTACATTGTAAGCCAATATGTGTACATTAAATCCATGTCTGCAGTTTATTTAGATTTCTAAAAGGGTGGAATTTTGGTGACTGTTTTGTTTCATCCTCTGGCTTCTCTAACTGGGTTTTTACAATGGTGTAAATTGAAGTTTATCACACATAGAAACACATATTTAAAGATACTGGATCTGTATATGACCTGTTAAGAGGAACGAAGTGTTTGTTTTTCTATTAAATTGTTCAGTAATCAAAATTAACTGGGTACAATTTTATGTTAAATATTTGTTTACATTCGAGACATTTAGTTTTTCTCGAATGTAGTTGGGCTGCATAATGAAATCGAGTGATTTGCAGTGGAATAAGTCGAAAAAACTATTTTGTTTAGGGATATTTATACATACTCTCTTTACACTCACCTGATTATGTTGGTCATTGCTATTTTCTGTACAGCTTTTTATTTACTCTTCTGTGAAGAAACAAAAACCGTCACCGGTATCTGTTTTCTTGCTGAAGAAGCTGTGATCTGCAGATCTCACTCCGGATTGATTTCCTTAAGGCTCATCCTCACATGTTCTCCTTTACAGCCTGGGGTGAAAACAGATGGCATTGATGCTGTCAATAGGTTTAAGATGGGTTTAGTCTTTCACAGATGCACTTAGTTTTGGGATGCAAATGAGAGACCTTTTGTTGTTAAAGTTTTGAGGAAATAATGACCTATGTATAGTCTGACATAGTTATCTTGGTGTTGCCCTGCATCCTTTACCTGTAATTGTTCTTTTTATGTGGATCCCCTCCTCTGTTTGTATATAGGGTTACTTTACTTTTAACTTGTTTATGTCTCTGCAGAGGCATCAGAATACAACCAATCTGCATCTTTTTGGTCAGGATCAGTTTCCAACCCCTCTTAAGTGGATTGCCACCAACGCGTCATATCCTCTTTCCCTCGCTATCACCTGCACCTTGTAACTCACTGTCCCTTATCGCAGTTTGAGGATTTGAATTTATACTTTAGAAAGCAACAACAATTGTTTATTTTCTCTACCCTTTCAAAGAATAACATGCATTTTTCACATATATAGCCAGTGGTAATTCATAAACTTCACAAATATATTTTGTGTGTGATGACAAGTTGATTATGTCGGATTCATGGTGTCTGGCTGTTGACACATTTGCGGGTCAGCGAACGAGTGTCTCTCCTTGCTAAAGGCGTTAAAGCTACCGTTCACAAGCAGAGCCATGCCTGCCGTTTCTAATCTCAGGAACGGCCTGATCGTTACCAAACTCCTTTTTAACTATTTATGCACAAGACGGGTGCCAAATGTGTCTGTGTGATCACCAATCCATGCTGTCTCTGGGGGATGGGAACAGTGGGCTGAGGAATAGAGGGTGTCAATGTTGAGGGGAAAACTAGCAACACGCGAGAAGCAACAGGTTGTTGAATCGGCCCTAATTTGCAATGCAGCAGCAGCAGTAGTGGGATTTCTTCCTGAACAACACGTGGGGATCCTGGAGTTTAAACCAACCGGTTTTCTGTTGTTGAAAGATTGAAAAGGATTACTAGAACGAATCTGGCAGTGTTGTCGTAGCCAGAGAGGTCTCTACCACCGACCAAAGGAAATACTTGTGCCACTATGTAATTGGTATAGGTGATCAAGGTTTGGACAAACACTGCTATTTGAAGACAAAACCAAGGGGAAAGGTAAACTAATACGGCAAAGACGAGAAGCAATGTCAGACATCTCGTTGGGCCTGAGGTATTTCTGACACTAATCCTCCGATCATTCCTACAGCCAGAATGGACATAGATGTGGACTTGGGTTTTGCCCTCTTCTTCTTCTTCCTGCTGTGCTTTTTTCTGTTGGTGTCTATAGTGCGTTGTGCACAGATGGTGCTAGACCCATACAGTGCTATTTCAACTAGTGTTTACCAAGAGGAGCAATCAGAGGAGTGATGGGGGCCCAGACCTAGGATGATGGATACTCAAGATAAACTGTTCAGGACTGCCACTTGAAACCAGCATGTTTGCCTTTACTACATATATAAAACCACGGTTTATAATGGTTGATACAGTGTTGTAATTTCTTGATTGTTTATAATAGGCGCTAAATGAAATTATATTATTTGTACAATGTCATTCTTCTTCAAAAAAGTGGGAAGTGTCTGTTGTCCCTATTACTTATTGTTTTCAATATGAAAACTGCATTTTCAGTTGACCATTACTTTGATAGGAATTTGAATGTTAAATGTGACATCTTTTACAAGTAATGAGTATAGTCAGTCAAGTAATTTTCTTTTTTTTCTTAAGAAAGTCACATACATTACGTTTTGTTATGAGGGTTTTGCAACAATTCTACATTTACATTTGTATCTAAATAAACATATGGGCTGTAAAGAAATAAATGTATATGATAAACATCTGGCAAATGTCACGCTATAAGTCGGGATTTCTCTTCATTAAAAAAAGCCAGTGTTATTCTTAATTATGGGCCACTTCATGTGGGCTAACCTCGTCGTTTTGGACATCCTCTTCATAACCTGGTTCTCACCATGTCCCGCCCATTGCCGCAAGCGTTTGGAACTCCGCGTAACCCGAAAGAACGGGGTTGTTTTTCTGTGATGGATAACGGCAAGAGAAATTAGCACCGCCCCCATCGGCTACTCCGGAATGGGGAAAAAAAGAGTTGGCTGCTAATGCACCTAGCCGTAGTGCACACATTTGCTAACAAAACAGAATGGAGAGCAGCGATAGGTAGGCATAATTCATGACTCAAAATCATATTGCATGATACAGTGCATTGCAAAGTGTACTGTATATGTATATCTTTGTGTTTGAATGAAGATCAAACAATAACAGGTATTGAGCTGTACATGATATTAAATGCTAGGCTAACATGCTAAAACGCTAACAGTACCATACAGCATTTCTTTATGATAAGTTAAAAGTTAGACATTAATTAATACACTTTGATTTAGAGCGGGATGACACCAAATGCAATGGTCGTGCCGACTGCCAAATAATTAGAATAACAAAGTTATGTAAACCTGTGCTATTTGATCATTAGCAAGCTTGCCTTTTATACGTAATGTTTATGAGCATAAACGTTTTAGATGCAGTTTTCAATGAAGCCATCGCTAGTATAAATATTACTACCATAATCTGCTAGCCTAGGCTATGACGTATTACAGCCTGACTGGAATGCTTCATAATCAATTGAATGACTAACAGTCATATGTATAGCATAGTCATATGAATAGCATGTATATGTATAACAGTTATGTATAGCATGTATAGCATACCATTAGCAGTCATGTTTTTCACACCAGAAGGATATTAAATGTTTTCTTAAAACAGTCACCGTTGGTGTTTACAGCGATCTATTTGTTAAAATCAGTAGCAGATTGTCTGTCTATCAATGATATGACAGTTGCTGCTTTTCAAAACACATCTTTTGAGAAATAACATGCATTGAATGCCGCAAAAAATATGCATTGTTTTTTAATACAAAGCAGCCATCTCTGTAGTCACTCTCACTCTCATTTTGATTCCTTGGCAGAATGGAGATGGAAGGATGGGATTCGGGGCTGGAGGAGGAGATGGGTGTCTCCATGGATGAACTGAAGAAATGGATCGTAGACGCCGTGGAGCAGAGTGACATGGTGCAGAGGAGAAAGGCTCAGCTGGATGACCTCAAACAGTGGGTGGAGAAAAAGGAAGAAGAGGAAGCCACCACGGAGGAGCTCATCGACAGTGCCAAACAGTGAGTGGATGCATCATGGATGAGGTGTATCACAGATCTGGACGTGTGTGTGTGTGTGTGTGTGTGTGTGTGTGTTTTTCTCCACCGTCACCTGGTGACAATGTTCTCCCCCGCCACTCTTTTCCCCAGATCTGTGTTGGACTGTGAGAAGCTAGTGAGGAAGTCATACCGCGACAACGGCCTGGTCTATAACAGCAGCTCAGAGGATGAGTCCGGCGGGGGAGGACCCCTCTCCTCGGAGGTCATTGAGATTGACGACGAGGATGATGATGATGATGATGATGATGTCATTGCCGTCGGTTGCTGTAAGTTAGGACGTCATCTTTCAAAACGTTGTCAAGAACTTACAACAAGTCATCATTAGTATTTTATGGTAAAAAATGATTGTACTTTATAAACATCTGGTTTAGTTGTCGACTATCGCTGCTGTGACAAACACAGTTGGTTGTTGATAATGATCTGTCTTTTTGGTTGGCGGACATTTGTAGTGGTTCCTCCCAAGAAACCTGGTACACCTGCTAAAGATGGAACGGTACGACAAACAAAGCACTCTTCTCACACCACTACCAAAGAATAGTTCTCCATTCTCATTTCAAATAAGTACAACTAGCAGTCACATTGAATCCCTATTTGGTATGGTTGGAGTTGTATGTTTTATTCTCTACCTAGTCTCTCTCCATTGTATTTTTCACTGTATAATGGCGTTGTGTTTTGGAAATACGTTAAAAATGTTGCGAACCGGGAAGCGCTGATGGTATCTTGAGATGTTGACACTAGCCTTCTGTTTATTGGCCAGTTTAACGACGTGTCGACGGTCCTGCAGAAGACCACACAGCAGGTGCATAAGTTGGTCCAAATAGTCGGCAAGGCATCACCTGCTGCACCTCAGCTCAGGTCCTCAATACAGCCCACACACCTTGGTGAGAGCACACGCACACACACAAACACACACACACACACACACACACAAAGCGTCATGAAACATCATGCATACGTTTGCGCAACACGAACAGAAACTAATCACTTAACACTTTGGATACGGGGGGAAACACTTATACATTTATTTCTATGTTTGCCTTTTTTTAATTGATACCACTATATTACAATAATTCCAGCTTTCGGTTGCTTCGATAGGAATGCTGTCGTAGTTTTCCAACGATTTGTCCATTTCAAAATACGTATTTTGGGATTTTGGGATTCTGGTAGCTACTCAGTTTTGCCAGACTCATAGACCCCCTTTATACCTTGCGTTTTGAGCACTCTGATATCAATTGGAAAATCGCAAAAAGATTGTACAAATCCAGGTGTGTGCACCCAAGAGGCATTAGTGATTGGATCTGTCAAACCACATCAGACCACATCCAACACAATTGTAAATGCATCCGACTTCAGAATCCGCATATATAACAATCTATTTACATATGAGGGGCGAGAAATGGACACGGCTTCCTCGAGCGTCTTTCTATTTCGACCTTTGCTTGTCATCATCAGCATACATTTCCCTTGGCATCAACATGCAACAGCAATAATGACAGCTGCTAAATGTCTCCTCCTCTATCCTACCATGTGCCAATTACCACCCTACATGCCCCAGCGCTCCGTATGAACCAGAAACACAATGATACCACAAATCATCCAATATCAGTTTGTTTTTCATATGGACACATGCGTGAGTAGGCTACTTGGGTCATTTCAAACATCCGATATGACATTGAAAGCAGTTAAAATGACCAATGTATATTTTGTCCCCAGTGATCCACTTTAGCACGAGAACGTGTGTCAGTGTGTTCATATGGTTTGTACAGAGCACAGGGACGGTGTAGCAGTGTGTTCATATGGTTTGTACAGAGCACAGGGACGGTGTAGCAGTGTGTTCATATGGTTTGTACAGAGCACAGGGACGGTGTAGCAGTGTGTTCATATGGTTTGTACAGAGCACAGGGACGGTGTAGCAGTGTGTTCATATGGTTTGTACAGAGCACAGGGACGGTGTAGCAGTGTGTTCATATGGTTTGTACAGAGCACAGGGACGGTGTAGCAGTGTGTTCATATGGTTTGTACAGAGCACAGGGACGGTGTAGCAGTGTGTTCATATGGTTTGTACAGAGCACAGGGACGGTGTAGCAGTGTGTTCATATGGTTTGTACAGAGCACAGGGACGCATCTGGGGCTCATTCCACGGAACTTCATCATTAGGAATATTGAAAACAATAATGCGATTTTGAAGGGCCTGCCATCATCTGATTTTAAACTGTTCAAACTGTTTTTTGTCAATTTTGACATTGCAGATGCATTATAATGCCACGTGTAAATAGCATTTTAAGCGATTTCCGATTGATACCCGCTTGCCCAAATAACACGTGTAAAGGGAGTCATAGCTGAGTTTCTGTTGAAAAAACTGATACCAAGCATCAGTCATTAAGTGGTAACAATAATTATTTTAATGGGTAAATAATGTCACAGTGTAAATTAATGAAAAAATGAATCCTCGACTCTAGAGGGTTAAGCGAGGCTATGGAGACATCACCTACCCGTGAGGGCTTGTACCATGCTGACTGTTTTGTGTGTGCCTCATCTCATCTTTCTAGGGGCTCATCCGACAGGACCTACCGTATTTGTCTCCCAGCCTCCTGCCTTCTGCCCAACCAAACCCAACCCCGCCATCGAGGAGGGGGAACTCAAGGTAGACATGACCATTCTGGGAAAGAAACGCACGAAGACCTGGCACAGAGGCACCCTCGTTGCTGTCAACCATGTTGGTTTGTATCCAACTTTATTCATCTTTCAAAGAAGTGCAGATCCAACATCCATACTCAAAAACATAACACTCTTGGCCTTTGGATTGTATGAACCGTTTCTTCATTTGGGTTCATGCATGCAGGGAACGGCATGTTTAAGTACAAGGTGAAGTTTGACAGCAAAGGGAAGAGTCTCCTCTCTGGGAACCACGTGGCCTTCGAATACAACCCCACGCTGGACAGTCTGTACGTGGGCGCACGCGTGGTGGCCAAGTACAAAGACGGCACCCTGTCCTGGCTCTACGCCGGCGTCGTGGCAGAGATGCCCAACAACAAGAACCGCTCGAGGTTAGACGCAAATGAAATGCTACAGACGAGCTGTCGTTGGAACGTCCGAGTCGTTGCGTGGTCACTGATGGCCTATGGTGGTGTTTGGGTTTGTTTCAGGTTTTTGATTTTCTTCGATGATGGATACGCCTCCTACGTCAATCTAGCCGAGCTCTTTCCGGTCTGTCGTCCATGTAAGAACCGGTCTCGCACCTTTGCACTTGTTGTATGAATGAAAGCGTTTTTTATGGTTAAACCTGCACTATGTTACTTGTGTACTGCAGCTACTTACTCTACCAAAACATATCTGAACTACAACGTTTCTCAAGATTAAAATGCACCCATCCACAATTCCTTTATAAAATGTTTCATTCTGGTCCACTTTAGCCCCCCCCCCTCCCCCCAACCTGGGAAAAGGAAAAACCTGTAGTGCAGATTTAACACTGATACTGTTCACTCGGGGTTTTGACCAATGGAAATAACTTTGTGGTCAAACAAATAGCATCTTGCGTGATTTTCCTCACTCCCTCGCTTTTCCCAGTGAAGCGTACGTGGGAGGACATAGAGGACGCGTCTTGCCGGGACTTCATCGAGGAGTACATCACCGCCTATCCCAACCGTCCCATGGTGCTGCTGAAGATGGGCCAGATCATCAAGACGGAGTGGGAGGGCACCTGGTGGAGGAGCAGAATAGAGGAGGTGGACGGAAGCCTGGTGAAGATCCTCTTCCTGGTACGCTCACACACACACACACACACACTCAAAACGCACACAAATGCAGAGACACACATACAGGCACATAACACACACGCGCACACACACCCCTATTGTGGAGCTTGTGTATGCACAGGTCGACCGGCCATCAATTTGACATGCCCGTTTTTGCTCCAAACACCGGCCGATAAACGTAAAATTGTGCCCATTACAGGAGCCGTTCACATGACTCAAAAACTTGTGCGACGAATTGTGGACAAGATGCGCCGTCATTATGTGCCGTCACTGAGACAATTAATGCTTGTCCTCTATTTATTATGCATAATTCTTCCTTAAATTGACCCGACACTCAGTAAAGGCAGGCTACACTTTACCATTAGACATAAAGCCTGTTTGATTGATTTAGATTATAGGATGCAATAATCGGCCTGCATCTCACTGGAGAACGGGCTTCACCCTCCACGGGTTTATATTTGTATGTTTTAGGTTTGTGCAAAAAAAGAATTGTCCTACACTTGTCATTATTCACACATCCCCATGTTAGTTGAAACTATTGAACTATTATGTATAACCTCTTAGGACAAGGCTGCTCCCCGCTATTCCTTCTGCTTTATGTGAAACTAACTGGTTTGAGTACTTGCGTATCAACATAATTCTTCATGTAAAGCCAAATGAAGCAAAACCTAGACTTTATAACAGCGCTGTCTGCTGTAGCTGGACCCCCGCTCTGAGCTCGTGAATGAATCCGTTGACAGCACTCCTTTCATCTATATGAAACTCTATACACTTCCTTTGCATCCTGGTTGTATATGTTCATATATTGTAATTGCCTTTTTGGCATAATAATGTCTTCGTGTGTGCAAACTCCTTAAAGAAAAACCCAATCAATAATGAAGGAAAGTATATGCTACCGTTGATTAACAGTTGCATGGGCTAATAAATAAGGAAGTGATTGAATAGGGAAGTCTGTACCTTCTGTTGCAGCAGCCGTTCTTTTATAATTTTTCTAATCATAATTTAGGATGTCACCATAAGCTATCGCCGACTTAATTTAATACTTTAAATGCTAACCCACGAGACCTGCAGCCTTTAAAGTGATAGCCCATGGGCAGCACGGTAATAGGACTACGCCATGTCACAGGAGGCTAAAAGTGTAAATATTTTTTACACCCATGTCCATTGACAGATCAAGTTGGTTAACTAAACAGTTAGTACATCTCTTAATGTTCTTTTTATGTAACTTTTTGTTTCCTAGAATGCCAATGAAAATTATATGAAAAGCCTATAAGCTAAGTAATAGGCTAAAAGGCTATATTTTATACTAGGTTTTATATAGGGCTGTGTGGCAGTACTGTTCATAATTCTGGCTGCCCCAGTTCTGGAGGGATTTGTCAAAAACATGGATAATTCTGGCCTATATTTGACCCTCTAACCCTTTTTTCCAATAACATCATTATCGGATCGGCTGATCACACAAAACAATTTTGGTGATCAGCCTTAAAAAAAACCTGATTGGTGCATCCCTATTATTTTTCAACTGATTACGATTACCGATAATCTGCTTCCCATGGCTGATAACCGATAACATAACCAATAAGTTCATGACCTGTAGTTTGTGACCATCCAACTGACATCATTAATAACTCTAAACGCAAGTTGAAGTCAACACTGCAGGTGACTTATACGATTTGTCGTGTTACTTAAAACTAACTTCCCTCCTCTTGAAACCCTAGCTGGACATGTATTGCAAATAGCCATCGTGCTGGCGTCCTCTGGGACTGTGAAAAAAACCCCACAAAACTGGCTATGACATGTTTGCTGTTTTGCTCCCTAATCGACACTGCCCACACCGCGTGGCTCTACTCTGGTGCTGAAGTTTGTCATGAGCGCGACAACATTGTTAAGCCCTATGGTTAAGACAAAAGAGGCCATATTGGCTTCAAATTATCAACTATAATTTCAGTATTGGAATAATACATCATAATACAAACTTCCCATTATCTGCAGATAATTTATCGGACTCAATATTTATTGTGCGTCCCTAATTGTAAAATAAAACTATCTAGTAAAGCCTTTTGTTTGCTGGGGCTGTTCATTAGGATGACAAGAGGAGTGAGTGGATCTACAGAGGCTCCACACGGCTGGAGCCCATGTTCAACCTCAAGCTGACCACAGCCAACACCCAGGAGAAGAAGCTGGCCGGCCAGCAAAGGACAAGGCCCAACATGGGTAATGAGCTTACATTACTGTCTGACGTATACCCCCAAACATGCACTACAACATGCACTATGCACACTATTCAGACCCCTGCAAGCCAGGCTGAACCAGGAGAGACTGCACCCACAGTTTCTCAATCAGTTGAACACCTGCATAATGACACGGTGTAAATTCTCCAACTTTTCTCTTGATCACAGGAGCGTTGAGGAGCAAGGGCCCCGTGGTTCAGTACA
Source organism: Lota lota (assembly GCA_026745465.1). Classification (NCBI taxonomy): domain Eukaryota; kingdom Metazoa; phylum Chordata; class Actinopteri; order Gadiformes; family Lotidae; genus Lota; species Lota lota. The sequence continues at coordinate 536,107 of JACYXH010000826.1, forward strand.
CCAGTGAGGGGGCCTCCCCCAGCAAAGCAGCCCCCATTATGCCTGCTGTAAGCTCCCCGCTAAGCCAGTTCCTCACACCCTCACAGTCTGCACGTTTTGAGTGAGTCCTGCACACTGGCTTTCAATCTGCTACTTTACACCGCCTTTGATTGCTAACACATGCTACCTGTAATGTATAATTGCATGATGGACATTTAAAACAGCCCAATGAACATCATCATTATACAACCGTAGCAATATGCTCTGTTTTAATATTCTCATTATCAATATCCTCTGATCTTCTGTCTCCTAGTAATAAACAGCAGATGGCGAGAAAGAGTACATCTCCGTTTATTCCTGGGGTAGGAGGCACCCATGCCTCTAAAATGCTGCAGTCCCTGTCCTCCAGTCCCAGCCTGATCCCCAGGTGAGGCGAAGGTTGTTTGCAGTTACTAAATAATAGTTGTCCTATATGAAAAACAGGAAACAAAACCAAACAATGGTTTGATACAATCTGCCCTTTCATATTAGAATGTGATGACCTCATAGTCTCAAGCGGTAGGCCCTTGTCTCTTTGCCCGGTTCCATTACGCATACTTTCCCGTACTTTATTCACACTTGGACTCTGGCATCAGTGCTCATCAGCTTAAGTGCATAAGTGTGGTTGTTTCCCTCAGTTCTCTCACAACCCAACTCTCAGTGCACCAGAAGTGCATTTTAAACACACTCACGCTGTGGTCACTTGGCAGCTGTACTTGGCTACATTTATGACCCACAATGGACCACATTTGGGAATATATTATTAGATCGGCGAGTGAACGATGCATTTAAGTGGGATCATGAGATATGTACCACTTGAATATCTATTCGCACAGTACAAACACAAATCTTAATCTTAGCAGCATGTGAAACAAGGAAAAATATGGGTATTCGTTTTAGATCAACTGCTGTACAATACAAGTCAGTTTTGTGGTAACCTCTCACCAGCTCTCTTCATGTCTGAACCCTTGTGTGTTTGATTACCCCCATAGTGGAAGACCAGTCACCACCCTGTCTTCGCCCGTACCTTTAAACCATCAGTTCCAGAAACAACCTCCAATGATGTCTCTGGTCCCTGTCCCAGCCCCAGCCCCAGCCCCAGCCCCACCCCCAGCCCCACCCCCAGACCCCCCCACCCTCGTGGCCGGGCCCGTCATTTACCAGCAGCCCCCCTACCGTGCCCCCACCGACCGCATCTTCTACCTGACGCATACCTGCCAGCCCGCCTGTCTGACCCGCATCCGGCCCTCGCGACCGGACAAGCACCGGGGAAAGAACCCCCTGCTCACCCCGCTGCTGTACGACTTCCGGCGCATGACGGGCCGGCGCAAGGTCAACCGTAAGGTGGGTGTGCGGTCCGCGCCGGCTGGCTCCCCGGGGGGAATAATGGTGGAGCAGGAGACTGGGGAAGGGTGGGGTTGGGTTGACTTGACCGTTGTCGTGTTCTTATCGTTACTTCGGTCTCTTTTATCATTCCTTTTAATCGCACATTTTCGTGTGTCTGATTGGGATATGTGTTTTCTTCCAACTTCTTGTTGTTTGCAAAACCGTTGGCCTTTGATTGCCCCTTGAGGGACACATAAAGTATTAGGAATAATATAATAATTCCACTGTAATTTGAGTCTTCATGTGCTCATTGTATCATCCTCCTCCCTCCGGCCCTGTTAGAAAACCACTGTGTTTGTCCTCTCCCTCCTCAGATGTCCTTCCATGTGATCTACAAGGCGCCGTGCGGCCTGTGCCTGCGCAACATGGAGGAGATCCAGCACTACCTCTTCCAGACGCGCTGCGACTTCATCTTCCTGGAGATGTTCTGCCTGGACCCCTACGTCCTAGTGGACCGGCCCTTCCACCCGTCCCGGCCCATCTACTACATCCTAGACATCACCAGCGGACGGGAGGACATCCCCCTCTCCTGCGTCAACGAGATAGACTCCACACCACCGCCCAAAGTAGCCTACAGTAAGGATGCTGGTTTGAAGAGATTTGGTTAGAGAATGAAAGCAAAATCAAAGAGCATCCACTAAAATCCCCAAGCGTCTGACCTAAAGGGGTACTAAAGAATGGACCCTGTCATGTGTTCCCCAGGCAAGGAGCGAATCCCAGAGGACGGAGTGTTCATCAACACCAGCCCAGATTTCCTGGTCGGCTGCGACTGCACAGATGGCTGTAGAGACAAGTTAGTCAAAAACATCCACCCTGAACCATACCTTCAAGGCAGTCCCATACCTGCTTGCATGAAGACCCACATTTTGATTGCTCCGCCAACCCTTTAACCTACCCTTTGTGATGTGTGGTCTTCAGGTCCAAGTGTTCCTGCCACCAGCTGACCCTGCAGGCCACAGGCTGTACCCCTGGGGCCCAGATCAACCAAAGCGCTGGGTATCTCCACAAACGACTAGACGAGTGCCTGCCCACCGGGTAACCCTTTGACACGCACTCGGTCTACGGGTGTCATTTACATTTACATGCAGTCATTAAGCGGACTACACTTTTAACCAGAGCGACCTACAATTGAGACGAGAACAATGAAAACATACAATCAATTATTTAAATTGATTCAAATGAAAGTGCCAACCCTTTATAGCATAGTTATAGTAGTGTGTTTATATAGTATAGAACATATATATTAGTCGTATCATGATCAACGTCTGCTTCCCCCTTCCTCTGCTGTCCTCCTTGCCCCAGGATCTATGAGTGCAATAAGCGGTGTAAGTGCTCGGCTCAGATGTGCACCAACCGGCTGGTGCAGCACGGCCTGCAGGTGCGCCTGCAGCTCTTCAAGACCCAGAACAAGGGCTGGGGCATTCGTTGTCTGGACGACGTGGCCAAGGGCTCCTTCGTCTGCATCTACGCTGGTGAGGATAGGGAAATGTCACTGGAAGGGGTTCCTATGGGATGTTGAAGTGGTGTCGCGGGCACAACATGAACCCCCTCTTGTTTATGGCCTTGCTGAATTCAACTATCAGGAAACATTATAACCACAAAAGGTGAGGTGATGATAATGAATCGAGGTCCAGGGAATCAAGTAGGTCTAAAATTAAAAAGCCTTTAATAAGTAGGCAGTTACATTAAAGAATATGTCCACTGACGGCGTATATCACCTCATACCTCAGGGTGTCTTTGACATACGAGATGCAAACAAATAAGTTATCAATGCACCTGTGTCAAGGTAGTCTCACAAATTTGACTTTCAATTAAAGTCTGATGGCAGACAAGCTCAAATGTGGGAGCGTCTCACTTTCTTTCGCTTCATATTTGTTTCTTATTTTCCAGAGCGGCTTATAGGTTGATTTTGCAACCACAAAGACTTCGAAGAAAAGGTCCCTGATGCCGTCCCATATGCTCATTTACATAAGAGGTTTGCGAGTAAAAGATAAACTCTTAAAGAAACAAACATTTGCATCACTTCACAACTGGCTAAAAAAGAAGGAAGACCGTTTTACACAATGTGCTCTCAGCCCATGAACGATAATTGAGAGCCTCTTGAATTGCTTGCAAAATAAAAGACAATTAGTTACAACCCTTACAATTAGTTTTCTAATCTTGATTGTATGCTGGGATTGTTCTCTCCCGCACTCGCTTTAGATGCAGTTATTGTCTACTAAATGTAAATCGGAGTTATTAAACTTAAAGGCTTACTAACTGTCATCTCCATTGACCAGGTAAGATCCTGACCGATGACTTTGCTGACAAAGAGGGTCTGGAGATGGGGGACGAGTACTTTGCCAACCTGGACCACATAGAGAGCGTGGAGAACTTCAAGGAAGGCTACGAGAGCGAGGCGCACTGCTCGGACAGCGAAGGCAGCGGCGTGGACATGTCGAAAATCCAGATCCCGCCTTTGGCGCTGGTGTCGGGGAGCGCCACGCGACGACCGTCCAAGAAAGTGGACATCACCAAGAAAAGCACAGGTTCATTGATGTCTGGTTCGACTGTCAAGCATCCATCGAGATGCCATTTGTTTGTGACTCTAATTGGAAGAACGGGGGGGGGGCATGGTAGTCTAGTGGTTACGGTGTTTGACTCCCAGCCGAAAGTTGCGGGTTGAAACCCCAATCTCATCAAGGGGCGTAATAATGACAATAAAGAAAGCACAAAAATAGAAATCATGTTCTATTGGATTAATGTGTCTACTAAATGGTAAATGGCATATCTAAGGCTAATATTGTTCTGGTTCTCCCTCTTCGTTCTTGCTGCAGAGAGCCCCGACTCTTCCAAGGACAGCAACGAGGAAGAGGAGAAGGACTCAAAGAGCGATGACGACAGCGACAGCTCGGACGACACGTTCGTCAAGGACACCTACTTGAACTCCAGCTCGGTGTGGAGGAGCTACACAACGCGCAACCAGGCTAAGGGCAACAAGGAGGGTGAGCTGACGGGGCGGGTGGATGGAGGATTCAGTAGTTGATCTTCTCATGCTTAAGAGTGGACAGGGCTGTATATCTTTGCATTGATTCTTCCACTTTCATTTTTGATGTGAGCTGCTGTAACGCCTTAATCACCCCTCGGGGATGAATAAAGTATTGCATTTGATCTCAACGGTACTTGTGACACAGGAAGTCAAGACAGTAAGGATGGGGCAGGGATGGACGAAACGAAGTCGCTGTCCATGCCTGAGGAGATGGGGAAGAACAAAGTGGCCTCGTGGCTCACCAGCCAGGGCCTGAAGAAGGTGAGGCTGAGGCATCCGAAGGAACACAGGAACACTTTACTAGTCTAGTTTTAAACGGAAGCAAAGGACGTAAAACACTCATTTTGATTGTTGCGTTTCAAGGGATGCTGCGTGTATGTAAAGGATTTGATCTCATTGTTTTAAGTAGAAGAGCATAATTGATAGGTGAGGGATTGTTTGTCGTATGATGAATTGTGTACTAATTGAATACCTTTTTGGTTCTGTTCAAGGAGTCTGCGGACGGCAAAGGGTATGTAACCACCAGAACGGCATAAACGACATCATTTCTTTATGATGGTTTTGGTTTTGTATTGTATTGCATTAAATTGCATGTTCTGTTGCAGGCAAGTGAAGTTGGAGGGAGGGAAGAAACAGGATGTGATGACGCTGTCGGACAGTGATGACGTCCAGACCATCAGCTCCGGGTCTGAGGACAACAAGGACAAGAAACCGGCTCCCAGTAAGATGAGGGGGGAATCTCTCTGTCTGTCAGCTTATCTGCCACCATACTGCCTTTCCAGCGCCATTGTGTAACATTCCTAAATATGGCTGCCGCTGTGTGGAAATCTTGCTGACGTCAATCGATTTTATCCTCTAATCTTTTTGTCTACTTATTTGTAAAACGATTCAATTGGCTAAATGTTTTTTTTTAATAGCTTCAAAAACCAAAAGCCCAGTATCACTTAAGTGCTGCATCCTCAAGTGAACCCTGTTCATGCTTACATGATACATGAATGGGGCCTTTCTAATTGTCCGTGCGTGCACTAGTTTATTCTTTTTTTGTTTTATGGTTTGCGCTTCCACCTCACTTTCCACGTGTTGGTGTTTTTGTCAGACGTGAAGAAGAGGCAGGTGGCGGTGAAGTCGACGCGAGGCTTCGCCCTCAAGTCCAACCACAGTATGCTGGTGAAGACCGGGCCCTCCGCAGGGGGAGGGGCCCCGGGGGGCCCGGGAGGCAACATGGGCAAATCAGGGAAGAGCGGAGGAGGAGGCGTGGAGAACGCTCCCAGAAACACACGGCAGTTCTTCGACGGCGAGGAGTCCTGCTACATCATCGACGCCAAACTGGAGGGCAACCTCGGCCGCTACCTGAACGTAAGCCACGCGACGAACCAGACTCGCTTCCCTTCTCCCTGCCCACTTGTCTCTTTACACTCTTGCTCTCTCTGCCTTGCAGCACAGCTGTAGTCCTAACCTGTTCGTCCAGAACGTGTTTGTGGACACGCACGACCTGCGCTTCCCCTGGGTAGCGTTCTTTGCCAGCAAGTATGTATCGAATAAAAAAAAGTTGTCTCTATCGGTGTAACAATTATTTTCTAACAATGCACATATCACGAAGGTGATATGTGCCAGTCCCCGCAAACTATTACATATTTTAAATGCGTTGTTGCAGACCTCTGGTACACATTTTCTTCATTTAGGCTTTGGGTTCTATTGCAGTTCAGTCTTTTGAAATCTCAACTCGCTAAAACATATTTGTAGTCCGAATGTTTGATTTACATTACCTGGTAAACCGAAATGGCCCATTACTGATAACCCATTCAATAGCATGCGTTTAACCCACAGAGTTAATATTTGAGTCAATATTTATATCTTATCCTACGTTTTTAGTTGCATTTGGACCAGGATAAATCCATAGCACTACCATGTAACCCACTACATCACTTTAAATCTAAAATAAGTTGTTTTAGGGTTTGGTTTTCCTATAAATAGCGCTGTATTGCTGAAAATCATTTCAGTTCATTCATCCATATTGAACATGAAACTGTGGTCCCTATTCCACGTTTAATCTGTCTGGCTTGGTCTGCAGGCGAATCCGGGCGGGTACGGAGCTCACCTGGGACTACAACTATGAGGTGGGTAGTGTGGAGGGCAAGGAGCTCCTCTGTTGCTGTGGATCCACTGAATGCAGAGGGAGACTACTGTGAGAGAGCCACACTGGTGTATCCCATCCAGCCATCCAACCGCACATTTACTGTACTTTGCTGTACTGTACTTTGTCTGTCTGCTGTCTCTGGATCCTTCATCTGGAGCGTTAGGGACAGCCATGAACACAGCCTGCTGCCATTGTGTTCTAGGTGGGGGTCATTGAGATCCTTCCAACGAACCTTGGTTTTTTTCTTTCTGGGGGGAAATGATAAGGACAAACTGGGCCAGTTGGGCATATTTTTATTTCAGTACCATAGGACTTCATCTACATGTCTTTATTTGAGGTATGTATTTTATTGCTGTATTATCACGTGTATTTTCTTTTTTTTAACCACGGTCCCAGTTTTATGTTATTTGCGTTACGTTTTTAATCTCAATAAAAATGGACTTTTCCACCTAGAGACAACGCCTCAGCCAATCGTTTGTTATTTTCTGTTTACTTATTTGTGGATGTGAATTAGCCAATGAAAAGGTTGTCTCTGGGCCAATTTTTTGTAGTGAAATACAACTTTGTTGTAGTTTTTTTTTTGCCTCTGTAATAGTAAGCTTTCTTGGCACAACCTTTACAGTCAACCACGGCCGATAACCTTATACCTTGCTAAGATCCATGTCAATTTTATCCCATTAATATTTCCCCAATCCAATAGTTTATATTCACACGAACTGCCTTTTATTTTTCGCCTGGCGATCTAACTTAGTGAAGGAGGCATGTTTTACTACCCTACAGCCTTGAAGCGTCATACAGGCTGCTTCACAACTATCTGGTGAGTTGATGACCCTTTATAAGCTAAAGAACCCTTTAGATGTCGAGTGGATAACAAAAGTGTCGACTCTTTTATCGTCATTGCTATTTAAACACTTGTTAATCGTTTTTGTCGGGTTATATCACTGTCGCCTGGAAGTAATGTAGTTTAGACGCGTAATCGCAACTACTTGTGGATTGCAGGTGCACCATTGCCAGACATAACAAAGGAAGAAAAAAATAAAACACTGTCGGATCGTTTGAAGTAGTCCTAGGTATCAGAACCACGGTCAGCGTTTCAGGATCATACTGAATGTGCGGACATTTGATAATAAACGATCATCTGCATCCTCTGCAGGCTTGCTGCTACAAAAGGGATTAAAGTATCTCGACGCGATTATTTAAAAGTCAACGTTAAAACGACATGGTAAGAATTGTTGTATACGCTGTTCCATACAAAAGAACCACAACACGGACCGTTAAGTTACAACAAGGCATTTGCTCACACAGTGACGACATCATGGACTACGTGCTGGTTCGGGTGCCGCCCCCTCGGCCAGGTCTACCCCGCCCTCGCTTCTCTCTCTATCTGTCCTCCCAGCTCCAGTACGGCGTCGTCGTCGTCTACCACCATCAGTGTGGCATTCTACTGGGTAGGGCAATCCACAGAGACCGTTGGATATAATGATATAATATCATATTGACCTAACGTTATAGAATATGTTGCCTGAAGCATCGTTTTGTGTGTGTGTGTGCCTCTAGATGAATTACAAACTACTCTGGACAGATTGACCAAACAAAAGCCCTCAGGAAAGATAAACTTGGATGACAAAGAGAGGTATATCACCACACCACACATACAAATTAAATCCAAAACGTGTGCAACCGAAAAGCACTCGAAATGTCAGATCATGGTCTGACAAACGGTGACCGTACCTTCCAGACCCTCTCTCTGCGTCCCTGATGCTCTGCTCCTCCTGAATGAGACGGAGGGGGCCCTGGACCCCCTCTTTGGTGTGATGACTTTTGGAGAGGCCGTGCCCAGCCCCCGCACATTGATACAGGTACCAGACCTAGTCTAGTGGTGGGGGTTTGCGCCCAACCAAAAGGTTCTGGGTCCAAACCCAATGTCCACCTGTAGGACATTAGGGATCTACCTGTAGCTATCCCTGAGCAAGAGAACTAACACTATAAACATTATGAAAATTGTATTTATAGTGTTAATGTCATGCCTTTCACTTGATCCAATTTCCACGTTGAATATCATCCCATAAAAAGCAATAATAAGAACGATTGTCTTTCCTTCTGCTTGTCATGTGACTTGTCACTCCCCAGATGAGTGATAAGTTAGCGGATACAGCGCTTCCTGAACGGATCGAACCACCCAGCAGTCCTAGCACCCGACCACCGAGCAGTAAGGCCTTCAGCGGGGTCCTCCTCACACACAGTTCACGCTGTTTGTCCTTGGTGGCCCACGGCTTACTTTGACCTCTTGTGTCATTCCTTTACTTTACAGGCCTGACTGTCTCTCCGGAATCCATCACTCTGAGAGAGGACCAGCCGGTCACTATACCATCCGCAGAGGTACACACACACACACACACACACACACACACACACACACACACACACACACGTCCATTGCTTGGTCTTGGTTTCCCTAAACTCGATGCCCATCGGGCCCCTTCACCGTTTGTGTGTGGTCTCCTGGTAGTTCGAGGGGCTGGAGCTCCCCGATCATGACCAAGGTATGATTGACCTCCTCTTGGCCCAGGACGAACACTTCCTCGAGGGTGAGTGATGCATGGATGGATGCTTCTTCCATCCTCATCACACTACAATACAATACGAGATTTCCAATCCTGAAGACTGAAGTGTGGGGAGTTAAACCCTTTCATTTGCTTCCATGTTGGGTGTTCTTCTATATATATCAGAAGGCAGAGAGATCGGGGGAGAGATAGGGGGAGAGAGAGGGCCCGTGGCCATAGCAGAGCAAGAGGAGGACATGGCAAGAGAGCTGGAGAGAGCAGAAGAGGACGCAGAGCGAGACAGAAGCAAGGAGACCACAGGCTCCACTGAACCGTAGGTTTTTTCAACTTGAGATTCATGAAATGAAAACATCACAAGGAAAGGAAAGTGTGGTGTAGTGTAGTGGCTAGGGCATGCGACTCCCAGTCCAAAGGTACTGGGATGGCTCCTGGATGTCCACGGCCTGCCTCCTGTAGGCCCAGGTTATTATAGTTTAGCATTTTCCATTTGTTTTTGTTTTGATTTCACTTTTACTTCTTGTTTTCAATTTCAGATTAGCTTTAATTAGCTTTTAAAGTGATTTTGCTGTTTTAGTTGTTACTTTTTGAAAATGCTTGGTTTTACTTTAGTTTTTACCAGTTTTCAGTGTCCGTTTTAGTCTCTATTTGTAATATGGATATTTGTCAGGGGCGAGATTCAAAAGGTCAGAAAAAGTATTTTGTAATAAAAACTCAACAATACATACCATTTAAAAAGAAAATATATATTTCACTAACTTTTTTTACACATTTATTTGTATTAATCAAAAATCCCTCAAAAAAGTCGCTTTGGGTAAAGGTGACTAGACTTTGAATAGCAGTGCTTCTCTCGTGCTGCACCAGGTTACAGCCCACGATGATCTCTAGTGAAGATGCCATACTACTGCCACAGGAGGAGACCAGCCCAAGAGCAGAGCGACCCTTGCCCCTCACAGGGGACGTGACGCCGTTATCTCCTCCTCGGATCCCCTCTCTTCCTGGGGCAGAAGAGCCGAAATCATGGACAAAAAGACCAAGTCCCATGTTGGAGGTACGTATGTGTTGGACATAATGCTAAGTTGTGTGTGTAGGAAAGAGAGAGCTCTCCTTTCCTCTGGTCCTCTCCTCTCCTCTCCTCTCCTCTCCTCTCCTCTCCTCTCCTCTCCTCTCCTCTCCTCTCCTCTCCTCTCCTCTCCTCTCCTCTCCTCTCCTCTCCAGTCCGCTACCATCCTGTCTCCTCTCCTCTTCTCTCCTCCTCTCCTCTCCTCTCCTCTCTTCCCTCCCTAACAGAAACTGCAAGTGCCAGAGGAGCAGCAGCAGTTGAGGAGGAGGAGGGCTGGGAGGAGGAGGAGGCAGCTCATCTTCTTCGACCCGGACACCCAGCTGAGCCAGGAGGAGCTGCAGCAGCGCATCGGAGACCCCCTGACGGAGACTCAGATTCCCCCACCCGCCCCGGTCCCCTCACACAGGAGGGTGCCTGCGGCCCACCTGCTGACGGAGCCCTGCAACTGTAGGTCCACACCCCGGTGTACCCTGAACGGGCAATGATGAGAATAGAATAAAATAGAAATATGTGTCTATATACCACTTGCTTTCACTCACACATCCAAACAGTAGTGTCGGAGTGTGATCGTGCACATATTCATTGAGAAAAGAAACACACTCAACACCTTTTATTAGTTGTAATATCATCATTCCAAAGCTTAATGCCAGGACTGCATACATTCCAGGCATGTGTGGCCCCAGTGAGAATAGACTAGGATGAATGAATGGTTGGATCTAATAACTTATTTTATCTAGAAAATATATGTAAATACATTATATAGTGTATCCAGTAAATATTGTCCTTTGAACACAAAGAAAGCATTTGTTTTAATAAGGTATACTGTGTGCTATTGCTGGTGCAATAGCACTGGTGCTGTTTATCTATTAGATGAGTTGCAGGTGAAGCTGTGCTGTAAATCCTCCTGTCAGCACTAAGTGGTTGATGAGTGTCTAACAGGAAGAGCTCAGCAATAAGAGAGGCAGCAGCTGTTTCCATAATGTTGTTATATCACCACATTCAAGTTCTGATAGACATTTCGCTTTTGACAATGTGGACTTATTATATCTAGATTATATTTAATATACCATTTTCTGATAACATCTAGAAAATGGTATGGTGTTCTCTCAGTTGGTGGTAAACACAACATTGATGAAATGCAAGATTTAGCAAACATCTGGCTTTCTACCACTCTGAAACGACTTTCTGCCCATCGCTAACGCATGCATTTTAGTCAGGCCTTTCTCTTCAACCCTTAGACCAGACCTCTGCTTCCCTCACAGCTTGGTGAACCTAACCTTTCAAGTGGCCTTTTCTCGTCCCGCAGTCTTGCCGGAGGCAATACTGTTGCTATGGAGACAGGCCGCGACCATCACCCCTCTGTCGGGCTCGGACCTGCAAGCGGGCGAGAGGGGGGTCGGGTCCACCGACTCGGAGAGAGACAGAGAGGCCCAGAGAGAGCAGGACATACAGGACATACAGGAGCTTCAGTCTTTGGAGGTGGGCTGTTTATGGTGGTGGTGGTGGAGGAGATGATGATGAATGTGGTGGTGGTGGTGGTGTGGGAGTCATTTGTCGAAGGCCTGTCCCTACAAAGGTTGATGTTAATCACGTGTCTTTCGTGTGATCTGTTTGTGTGTGTGTGTCTGTCTGTCTCTCTATCTAGACATTTAGAAGGATGCCACATTCCCCCACTTCTTTTTCTGATATATCCGGTAAGAATAGAAAGACGTCAAAAAACACACAACACATGATGGCTGCCTAGTTACAACCAATGTACAAACCACAAAACAAATACACATATATACGTAAGGACAGATGGGTGTGTGTGTGTGTCTGTGTGTGTGTGTGTGTGTGTGTGTGTGTGTGTGTGTGTGTGTGTCCTCCAGGCCAGTCCTTGCACTCTCTGGAGACCTCAGACAAGGCACTGACCAGAGAGATGTCACCCCAGGTAACACCTGAGATCAAAGGGTGAGTGACGAACAGAGATGAGAGGTATATGTTTTTCTCACACACACACACACACACACACACACACACACACACACACACACACACACACACACACACACACACACACACACACCATATAATACAGTCTCTAAAGTGACTTATGCTGTAGCATGTCACTGTATGAACATGCGTGTGTGCGTGTGTGTGTCAGGTCCCCTGTGTCCGGGTCAGCGTCTAGACTTGAGGGCATCCCAGAGGAAGTGGACTTGGAGATTGCTGAACCGAGCTTCTCTGTGGATTTCCCAGGGTAATTAACCTTCATTCAATGTTGCCCAGTGATGTTACGTCCCCGTGGTGGAACTACGGGAGACAATAGCGCGACAACCAAAGACATCGAAGGAGTCAGAGGAGATGTGACAATTAAAGGGTTTAGTCCAAATGTTTCAACTCATAACAAACATAACAAGGGTTTATCAAAATATGTGGGAGAGGTCAGGATAGTTGTGGTCGTGCCAAAACAAAGAAATCGTATAACTAACAGCCAAGCACAAAACAAGGAAGTGAGAGAGCAACGGTCGACTGGCAAGGTGATATGCCAGTTCCCAGTCCGAGGCAACCAATTATAGAAGAGTAAACAGGAGAGGGAGAGAAAGAAAACCAGGAGGGTAGAACACCCAACGTGTGTGTGTGTGTGTGTGTGTGTGTGTGTGTGTGTGTGTGTGTGTGTGCGTGTGTGTGTGTGTGTGTGTGTGTGTGTGTGTGTGTGTGTGTGTCAGGTCCCCTGTGTCTAGACTGGAGGGCATCCCAGAGGAAGTGGACTTTGCTGAACCGAGCTTCTCGGTGGATCTCCAAGGGTAATTAACCTTCATTCAATGTTGCTCATCACTCCCAGTGATGAGCTTACCGGATTTTCCAGGATCCTCCGTTTCCTTCAACTGGATTGGTTGAAATTACTATCCGAAATCGTGCCTAATGTAAAAACACCATAAGAAAGTTGACCAATGTGTGCATGTGCATGTAGACCAATCCAAGAAGAGCACCCAGATACAGAAGAGACTTCTCTGCTCTTCCACACTCTGATGCCACCCCTGGTCGACCGCAAGGCGGTTAGCTCCTGCTTCTGGAGGCTGCTGGGTGAGAGGTCTATAGAGGGCACTATTTAGTCAACCATCTCCCACCTTCAGCAGTCATGACTGTCAGGATGCCATCAATCTACACTTCTTTTAGCCGTTTAGGGGTTGATTGGTTGGTATGTGCAGTCTATATATATAGGGAAAATGTTTTACAACATTTGAATGTTTTTTGTGTGTGTGCCTCTATATGTCTGTGCAGAGAATGTAGCAGCCAGGAAACTGAGTGTGGAACAAGATGAGCCCTACAGTGACATCAGAATACTACCTGGACCCAACTATGAGGAAGCATTTTCATTTGAAAGTTAATTTTCATAAAACCGACCATAGACACACACACACTGCAATTGCACATATATTCAGTTAGATAGTGGACTGTTTGGTATACCAAAGACTGTGTTTGTGTTCGTTGTATTGCAGAAGTTCAGGATCCATCTATGCTCCATTTTAAATTGATTTTTAACATAGGTAATATTCACAGTTTTATGGGAAGCATACGTTTTCACTCCTTGTTCTGTAAAATATTTGTTGTGTATTTGTAAATTAATTGTCGAATTACATTTGTTATTTAATTTTTGCATTTTTAAATATGTATTTATTAAGTGTTTTACTGTTATTACATTTTTGAAAATGTAAAAGGATAGTTAATAAGTTTTACTGTTATTTAATTATTCAATTATTTAAAACATGTTTTTAATGACTGCTTTGCAGATATTTAAAATGTATTTATAATTGAGTTATTTATGTTATTTTAAAGCATATTTATATCCAATTTCTTCTTGTCCTGACAAACGGTTCAATTGAACCTGTATGAAATAAACATCTTTGTTTTTTTTCGATGAGTTGCGATGAATATTTCCAGCATCAAAACATATGTAAACATATGTGTGTGAAAACATACTGTTAACGTTCAAGGAGGTGATACGGGTGAAGAGGGTGAAACTGGATCCCATGTACCCACACCCCACCACCCTTCAACCCTTACCAACCCCCCCTTCTCCACCCTGCACAGTGTCCCTCCACACTGCTCCTTCATACTGGTCTCAAGACTTTCTGAAGGGGGGGGGGGGGGGGGGGGGGGGGGGGGGCGTGTGACCATAGGTTATTCTTGGTCTCTGTCTCAGTACTTGGCCTGTCTCTCTACCTCCCTCTCTCTCGCTATCCCTCTCTCTCTCTCTTTCCCCCCTCTTACTGTGAATCTTCGTTGCTCTCTCAGTTTTGCTTGTGTGTCTGTCTGTCGTTTTATCCCCTGCACTTTTTGTTCTGCTTACCTGTTTTACAGCCTGATTTGGAATAACAGTTATTTAAGCCTCTCAAGCCTCATTTTGCTCACTGTTTTGACTCAGCTTTTGAAATCCATATTTCTGATGACTTCACCTCAAGATATTTTCCACTGGGCCACAAGGGTCCTTTTCCCCCACTCTATACAGTTTTCTTCTTAGGGTGCTACTTGCTTTGTTTGTGCCTCTCCTTCTGTCTCTTTCCCTTACTGTCAGATGCTCCCACAGCTTTACCTGCATTTCCTCACTTTCTCACTGTCTGTCTCCTTCACTTGTCTCCTCGCTTCCTCTTCTCTCCATTATCATTGTTTATTATCTCTCTCTCTCCCTCTCTCTCCTTGCCTCATTGTCTGACTCTGCGTTATGGGGAAAACAGAAATGCTTTCTCTGTACAAGGGCTTCCTGGACTGTATCTGCCTCTGCCTGTCTGTGAGTATTGCCATCTTCTCAGAACTGTCTGTGTGTGTTTTTGTGGGTGTATTTGTCCTCATCGGTGTAATGTGACCGATCTTATCTTAGACTTGTCCTGGATTGAGTTCCTGCTTACTTTATACTATGCTTAGTACTATTACCTCACTGATTCAATCGACATATTTGGTTTCCAACTTTCGGCAAAGTGGAAACTAAATCAGGCGATAAACCAAGGTGCATGGGTGCTCCGTTTGCATGCTTGTAAAGTTGATGTTGTTTGCTTGTATGTGCTTCCTAGATGTCTGTTTGTGTATTATGTATTCTCACTCTATCTCCACACGCAGTACTTTATCTGTAAACATGCTTATGTGTAATGCACAACATACACACGTGCACTGTGCTGTTGAGATATGCCGTATCATCTGCCCACAGTCCCATTCTGCAGTAAGTGCATCCTCAGCACTACTCAGGGCTTCTGATATTAATAACAGTCTCAGAATGCAGATGGAATCAGACCCTCCAACAGCAGTCACTTGACATTTCTTATTAACCCCCCTTTACAAGAAGCCCCTGGATGCTCCACTTAACCCCATTTAGTGAGTGTACACACTCATAAACTCAAAAACAGGGTTAATAAAGGCCATAGTTCTGTGTGTATTTGTGCAATTGTGTGTGTGCGCATACATGTGTGTGTGTTTGTGTTTGCATACGTGTGTGTGTGTATGTGTGTGTGTGTGTGTGTGTGTGTGCATGTAACTGTGCACATGTGTTTGTGCACGTGTCCAATGTTTGGGTGTATGGTTAGCAGGAGGTCAGCCCCACTGAGCTTCTGACCTTTGCCCCTCGTAGTAGACCCAGGGTTCAGGGGTCACTGGGTAGCAGACATTCTCAGCTCTGTGTTATGATGTTTCTTCTGCTATCTGTCTCGGTCTTCTCAACCCGGCCTCAGCGGAAAAGCAGTGAGGAGAAACAGGCCAAGAAAGGGAAGGACACAGAGAACGGACACCTCATTTACAAGCCTGGAGACGTCCTCCAAGATAGATGTAAGTCTCATAAAACCTTGCTTTTTGATGCATAGCCGTGGCACCATGTTTAACCTCACCAGCATCTCTCCAATCTGAACAGATGAAATCGTCAACACCTTAGGAGAGGGAACATTTGGGAAAGTGGTACAATGTGTGGACAATGGCCGGTAATTGTCCCCCTCCTCTGTTTATCCAATTCAAAATTAAAATGCATTAGGTCTATGAATACAATAATATATGATTCAAATGTATCCTGATACTCTTTTAACTAATTACTTAATTTACATTTTTACTGAGCACATAGAGGTGGGACACACACTGCACTGAAGATCATCAAGAACCTGCAGAAGTACAGAGAGGCAGCCAAGCTGGAGATAACGGTTCTAGAGACCATCAGCCAGAAAGACCCGCACAACAGACAGTGAGTGGAGGCACGGTGTGAACTGTGGATCCACTACACTTGAGAGCTCATGTGTGGTGTATGGTTTCTGTACCTTCATGTCCCCATAATGTCCTATACATCTTCAGTCATTCATACACACACATACCTTCTCCTCCTCTTCCTCCTGCAGTCTGTGTGTCCAGATGCTGGACTGGTTCCACTACGGTGGCCACGTGTGCATCTCCTTCGAGCTGCTGTCGCTCAGTACCTTTGACTTCCTGAAGAGGAACAACTTCCTGCCGTACCCCGTTCACCAGATCCGCCAGATGGCCCAGCAGATCTGTAGCGCTGTCAAATGTCTGTATGCAAACCTCACCTCACCTTGTTGCATACACCCTACGAATCAATGTCAGCGATGAGAACCTAATGGGTGTCATTTAGCCAGCTCTAGTATTACAAAGCGGTTTTACACCTAGACTTTAGTGAAGGCCTGCTCATTTTCCGATTTGATTCTGCATGTATGCTACATTGAATTGCATTAGAGAAAATCTGACCTAGAAAGTGTGTTGTATATATAAATAGTGTTAAGTGTCCTTGGGCCTGGGTATTCAACCAGCTGTTCATTCAAAAGCTATTCAACTGTGTGGTGTCCAGGTCCAAATGCATTTTATAGAGTGAGTGTGGAGCATGCAGATTGCCATAAACAGACACAAACAAATGACAAAAAGCTCAGTGTAATGTAGACATTTGAGATAATGTCTAATTGTATGTACCATTGCCTTCCAAAGCCAGATATTTACACTGTAGCTCAATCTGTGCATTTATTCACCAAACTACATTGAACCTTGTTGCTTTGTTATTTTTGTGGAAAACTTGTACCAGAGGAGGGCGATGGCCTACCCATCTAACACTTCTCCTTTTGTCCTTTGTCCGATCTCCCCCCCACCCCTTTCACTCTCTCTACCGCAGTTCTACATGACAACCAGCTGACTCACACAGACTTAAAGCCAGAAAATATCCTCTTTGTTAACTCAGACTACACCGTCATATACAACTCTGACAAGGTGAGAGAGAGAGAAAGAGAGCGAGAGAGAGAGAGAGAGAGAGAGAGAGAGAGGGCAATACAATTTTGTTGTTGTCATGGAGCTTGGCGTTAACATGGGATGTTAGCATGTTGTTGATGTTAGCATGTTGTCACATCGTTCCCACCATGCAGAAATGTGACGAGCGGAGGATCAAGGACACCGCTGTGCGCCTGGTGGACTTCGGTAGCGCCACCTTCGACCACGAGCACCACTCCCTTGTCATCTCCACGCGGCATTACCGCGCCCCCGAGGTCATACTCGGTGAGAGATGTTGACAGAGCCGGGCTGAATGTCAGCCCTCAGCCCCCTTATTTTTAAAGCTTTGGTTACCCCCATCCTCCCCCTTCCTCCCTCCCTCTGTCCCCTCCTTCAGTCCCTTCCCTGCTCCTGGTCTCTCTCACACTCCCTTATCCTCCTTCCACCACTTTCTCCCCCTCCCACCCCCCTAAATCTCCCCCCCCCCGCCCCCACACTGCAGAGCTGGGCTGGAGTCACCCCTGTGACGTGTGGAGCATCGGCTGCATCTTGCTGGAGTACTACGCAGGCTCCACGCTGTTCCAGGTGAACACCGTGTTTGTGCCAGAATGGCAGAATCACTCGTATGGCTGGGGACATTCGTTGTGTTGAGTTGTGTTCAACGTGTCATTTTGGGGGTTTCCTGTGCATGACTGCATTGCTGCACCTTTTCAATTGCATTGATAATTTTCGTTTAAGACTCACGACAACAAGGAACATCTGGCCATGATGCAAAGATTACAGGGACCCCTCCCCCAGAGAATGGTCCGCTTAAGCAGGTGACGTGCATGCATGCACATACACACACACACACACACACACACACACACACACACACATACAAATGCATGCATGCATGTGCAGACACGTACACACACAGACACACAGACACACACCGTGCGTACTCATCTGTGCAAGGGCTAAAACGTTGGAGTGTGACTATCGTCAGACTGCTGTGTGACTACCAGTGCACCTACCAGTGCATCTACCAGTGCATCTACCAGGGCATCTACCAGGGCATCTACCAGGGCATCTACCAGGGCATATACCAGTGCTTCTATGGTACACACGCGAGGAAGAGCCAACCTCATTTTCTTGTATTTAATTTGTGTGGCTCGTATTTTCATTTGGAGAATACACAGCTAATTTAGAAATAAGATTGACAAGACATGAGTTTAGTTCCAAGCTGGTCCATGTCCAGTCTTAAGAACAAGACTAATCTGAAGTAAATATTTCAGCAAGCTATTTTGTTAGTAATATAGTTATATATATAATATATAAAAAAGAAATTACAAATCAAGCTGCTGAGAACTCCGGCCATAGACCTACTCTGCATGCATGGCAACGAGTCTCGGACACAAGAACGCACAATTATTGTATTTAGCGTTGTATCATTTGAGAGACGTTCGTTTGAGAGACATTTAATATGTTTGGTATAGGCCTAATATATTGTATATAATGTATCCAGATAGAACACAGTTATATTTCACATTGGTGCTATCATGACTGATGGCCCTCGTGTGCAGCGAAGGTCTTCTATCTGGCGAAGCTAGTTCAAGATGGCGGCAGAACTGCAGGCTTCGCCATCACATTCGCCGTTGCCCTCGTGGCTTTTTTAATCTTGCCTGAATGGGGGCTCGCGTCTTTTGTCTTATGTGTCATTTTCGCAAAGTTGAAGCGAATCCCACTGACACACACAAAAGAAATACTATAGCCCATTAACGTCTTGTTATTTCTTCCCAGAAAGCAGAAATATTTCTGTCATGGACGTCTAGACTGGAACGAACACTCCAGGGCCGGACTGTGCGTCCAGGCCAAATGCAGACCCTTGAGGGTGAGGCTTAGCACAGGCATGGCCTCTGGGGCAATGCGGGCGGTACAGCTATGTGTGTAGGGGAGTGTAAGGAGGGGGCGTGGCTCTGGGGACATGATTGGAAGACAGGTGAGTTAGTGGTAGGTGTTGTCAATGTACTGATCAAGGGTCTTCCAATCACAGCCCCAGAACCACGCCCCCTCCCGTCGCTTTCCTACAGACAGAGCTCAACCCCCCGCATCTCCGCACTCACATTATGAAATATTGGCACATATATTTGAAATTAATATACAGCATCTCATTTGACTTGTTCTCCCCAGAGCTACCTGAAGGCAAAGGCCATCGACCACTACCAGCTCCTGGACCTACTGGAGAAGATGCTGGAGTACGAACCCTCCGACCGCCTCTCTCTCTCCTCTGCTCTGTCTCACCCCTTCTTTTTCCCAGCCCTCCATCAGCAGAGATACAGTCAGTTGTGGGGGGGAGCAGTGGTGACATGAGCACCCCCCCCCCCCCCCCTTCCTCCCCTACCCAACACACCCCCCCTTGTAGCCCAGAGGCTGGAGCCCTACATCCCCTGGGAAGCTTTATATTTATATTAATGACCAGGTTGTCATTTAGTATTGTCTCATTTTGAGAATCCGTTGGTTAACCACTCTACTTAAATACTTTCAGTTTAAAACTAATATTGTGAAATGGATTATCTTGTTACATGACTTGAGGTTTTGTAAGGATATTGTTTTGGAAAAGGTAACCTGCTCTGTCAATGAAAGTGACTTTGCTTCTCCCCACGTCTTTGGTTGACATTCTCTCCAGCCAATCAGAGAGGCCCAGTGGTGTAGGATAGTCAGGTATTCCAGTGTGAGGATATCCACGTTTCAGTGTGATAAGCATCTGTTACCCGTCACATAAATGCCAAGGAGATAAAGCAAAGAATAGAAGGCGATTATTCAACAAAGCCTTCTCAACCTTTTGTATTATTGCACCTGTTTCCTATATATAAATTTTTTTATTTAATGATTTATTAGCTGTTTTACAAAATGAACTTTTGTTTTATACATATTAAGACTATACCTGCATCCATTGAGTGGTCTCTGCATACTCTTCATACACAGTGTTGTAGTGTTCCATAGGCTCTTCTCTTGGCAGGAGTCTGGATAGAATGCAGCCAAGCGGGATCACCGTCACACATCTCCAGCACTATTTCTCTTTACCCAGCCTTGGCAGAGGTGAAGACTTGTTGTTAGTGTGTGAATGCCCACAGCGTGTGTGTGTGTCTGTGTGCGTGCGTGTGTGTGTGTGTGCGTGCGTGTGTGTGTGTGTGTGTGTGTGTGTGTGTGTGTGTGTGTGTGTGCGCGCAATACTAAAATTAGCCCCACACTAAAACAAAAATGTGTAGGTGTTAATGAGCATGGATGAAGTTAGAATTAGAACATAGGGAAGGTAGAGGAGTGTATCTTGTTTTATAGAGTTGAAGGGCTTTATTTTAAAACGGTGTAACAAAACAGACCCAAAACATGGTTGCAATTATTAATATTTTATAAAGCTCTTTGTTGTTTGGTTGTTGTATTTTACTTTCACTTTCACCGACCGATAATTTATTTGAGCAGAATGAATTGCAATTGGGATACATATAACTGAAACCATGTAAGGAGTGAATCACGACAGAATGTCCCGTTATTGGAAAATAATGAAGAATGGTGTGCTAACCACGGCCGAATAACTTCCTTTTCCAACGACAGACATTCTGGAGTGGTTTATTCCACCAGAGTACCAGAGTTACCAACAATGTAAGACACTACTTACGTTCATCTATAACGTTATTGGTTTCTATCGACTTTAATCAGCTGATATGAAAATGTTCTTCCGCGGTGCTTTCAGCATATTGTTTTTGTGTGATATATGACCGTAGTGGTTAATGTTGGATTTGTGGCGCATTGATTTTTTTACAGTAAAAAGGCAGAGATGTCCCATTATTAAAAAATAATGCACATCGAGCATTATTGACCAATCAGAAAATAAAAAGTATTAAAACATACTGTGGTATAAAAATATTAATTATTTTCTCTTTGTATAAGAAATGATAAATAACACTGTTTCCATTTCCATGTATGTGTGTGTGCATGTTTGCGTGTTCTGTTTGTTAGTACGTTTGTAAAACGCTCACACGGGAAGCACATGTGGGTGGTCATATGTAGGCCTACTTGTGAGCAAAGTCATGGAGATTACCTCAACGTTAGATGGTCCTCTGTGTGTGTGTGTGTGGGGGGGGGGGGGGTTGTGTATGGGATCAATGTCCATGTTTCATGTGCTGAACACAGTGAATCCCTTGAGTTGCTGTGGTGGAGTTTAAACTGAACCCAGTGCTGTTGTGGGAGGGAGTTATTTGGCGTGGAGACAGGGAAGGGGTGGCTTGTGCAAGGGTGATCTTGTTAAGCCATTAATGTGTCCTCACCTGTCACAAACCAAGGCTGTAAGCTGTGGAGGGGCCCGCTGGGGACAGAGTTGAAATTGTTGCATTGTGTGAGTGTGTGCCCTAATGCGTGGATGTGTGTACGTGTTTATGTACACACAAAATAGGGCATGGCAGTAGGCTGTGGAGAATACGGCAACACTCATCGTGGAGACGGAACAAGGAGGTGATGGAGATGTCCCAGAAACGGAATCAATGTAACCAAAATATGCCGTGGGAAGAGATGCATGTTTTTTGTGGTGGGAATGAATGAAAGTGGCCATGACATTCTCTACGAGAGTTAATTATGCTCAGAGTGTATGTATTCTTTGTTCTTCCTTCCTGGCCACAGTGTTTTTTCTGTTCCTGGTTCTCAGCTCTGTGTTTGATCTAGCCGACCACAAGTGTCAGTGCCCACTTATCTGTCTGGCCTCACGCCCTGCTGTCTGCAGGGCTCAGATGAACTCATCAAAATGAAAAAACAACAACTTGAAAAGGCCTTGAAAGGTTTTCAGAATTGCACAATATGTGTGACGAATAAATCTACCATTTGGAACATACCATATTGCCAAAGGTATTGGGACAACCCTCCGAATCATTGAATTCAGGTGTTCCAAACACTTCCATGGCCACAGGTGTATGAAACCAAGCACCTAGGCATGCAGACTGCTTCTTCAAACATTTGTGAAAGAATGGGTCGCTGTCAGGAGCTCAGTGAATTCAAACATGGTACCGTGATAGGTTGCCACCTGTGCAAAAAGTCCATTCGTGAAATTTCCTCACTACTAAATATTCCACGGTCAACTGTTAGTGGTATTATAACAAAGTGGAAGCAATTGGGAACAACAGAAACTCAGCCACAAAGTGGTAGGCCACATAAAATCACAGAGCGGGGTCAACGCATGCTGAGGTGCACAGTTTGCAGAAGTCGCCAACTTTCTGCAGAGTCAATAGCTACAGACCTCCAAACTTCGTGTGGCCTTCAGATTAGCTCAAGAACAGTGCGTAGAGAGCTTCATGGAATGGGTTTCCATGGCCGAGCAGCTGCATCCAAGCCTTACATCACCAAGTGCAATGCAAAGCGTCGGATGCAGTGGTGTAAAGCACACCGCCACTGGACACTAGAGCAGTGGAGACGTGTTCTCCGGACTGACGAATCACGCTTCTCTGTCTGGCAATCCGATGGACGAGTCTGGGTTTGACGGTTGTCAGAAGAACGGTACTTGCCTGACTGCATTGTGCCAAGTGTAAAGTTTGGTGGAGGTGGGATTATGGTGTGGGGTTGTTTTTCAGGGGTTGGGCTTGGCCCCTTAGTTCCAGTGAAAGGAACTGGAAAAGGAATGCTTCAGCATACCAAGACATTTTGGCCAATTTCATGCTCCCAACTTTGTGGGAACAGTTTGGGGATGGCCCCTTCCTGTACCAACATGACTGTGCACCAGTGCACAAAGCAAGGTCCATAAAGACATAGATGAGCGAGTTTGGTGTGGAGGAACTTGACTGGCCTGCACAGAGTCCTGACCTCAACCCGATAGAACACCTTTGGGATGAATTAGAGTGGAGACTGCAAGCCAGGCCTTCTCGTCCAACATCTGTGCCTGACCTCACAAATGCGCTTCAAGAAGAATAGTCAAACGTTCCCATAAACACACTCCTCAACCTTGTGGAAAGCCTTCCCAGAAGAGTTGAAGCTGTTATAGCTGCAAAGGGTGGTCAGACTCCATATTAAACCCTACGGATTAAGAATGGGATGTCATTAACCTTTATGTGCATGTAAAGGCAGGCATCCCAAAACCTTTGGCAATATAGTGTATATACAAATGCATATAGGCTGCATATTTTTTTAAATCCCGATTATGAGTCCCAGTTGTACACCGACCATTCACCTTTAACAGCCAGGGGAGACAGAACCGTATCACACAACATGGCGCCATCCTTCCCCATGCCCATGTGACTCAGCGGGGCCACGCTCCCCCAGTGCTAACAGGATTCCAGCTCATTAAGCTGTAGAAGCTAATCTGTATTGGCGGGGGGGGGGGGGGGGGGGGTAGATGTAGAATAGGTGAAGGCAGACAGGAACCTAAATCCATAAGACTAGAAGATTGTCCGTTCGCTCGAGGGAACAGAGGAGAAGTGAGGGGAGAACAGTACAGGGCTGGCAGCCTTTCTGGGAAGGTCATTCGAGCTCAGAGGGTTTCTAGGTGCAGGTTCTAGATCTTGACTGGGACGTTTGCAGCCGCCATCTGGCTGGATCCTGTAGGATTTGCCTTGGGCCTACGAACCGCACCTGGGTAAGACCAGACTAGACAACATGGGTGTGTGTGTGAATGTTCAAACTCTAATGGCTTGATTTGTGTGTGTGTGTGTGTGTGTGTGTGTGTGTGTGTGTGTGTGTGTGTTTTTCCTTTCATTTTGAATTTAGAATTGTCCTCTTTTACTTTTTTTCTTCCTTTCCATCTGTCTTCCCTCCTTATCTTGTCTGACTGGTGTGTCTGCTCCTCCCTTGTCTTTGTGTTTATAAATCACGACCACAAAACAACACAAACCCTATATCCTGTGAGCGTGACCTTTCCGCCCAGGCATGACGGTGTGTGCTCCGCCCAGTCTGAATGTGACGGTGTATGTAGGCCTTGTCTGACTGCATCATGTCCTTGGCCTTGTCTCCACCTTTTAATTACCGTTGCCCAATGCCTCTGCCCCCCAGGCTCACTGGACGATGACAACACGAGTGCAGGAGATTAGTGCTATCTGCTGATCCAGCTTCTCCCAACTGAAAAGGGTGGTGGACGTCTATCACACACACACACACACACACACACACACACACACACACACACACACACACACACTCCCACGCATCATGGACTCTGTAGTGAGGAAGTCCCTGAGGGTGCCCATCAGGATGCTGACCAGCTGTGTGTCGGGCGGGAGGGAGAAGGAGGTGATGGTCAAACACAGTCAGAGGAGGAGTAGAGGAGGTGGCAGAGGAGGAGCAGGAGGAGGGAGAAGAGGAGCAGGAGGTGGAGGTGGAGGAGCAGGAGGAGGAAGAGGGAGAGCAGCGCGTAGACGTCCAGGCAGAAGCGCTCCTCTTCGGGCAGAATCTCACCCCAGGCAGACCGTTGCTCCCCCGTTCTACCAGCCAGACCTGGACAAGGAGAGGCAAGTTCAAATGTTTCCAGACCTAACCAATCAAACCCCACCACCACCGTGCTATACTGAAAACAAATACTTGTTTCCATTCTACGTCCAACTCGTCAACCCATAAAAATATATTTAAAACCACAATTAACTCTAATTGATCAAACTTGTAGGTTTGATCAATTAGAACCGCTATTCATTAGTGTAGGTGTTGCTGTACAGTATGTCTGATGTCTACATGTGCTCACTGCATGTTTCTTGTTTATTCACAGGAAGACACGAGAAGTTCTGAATGCTCAGAAGAATGCAGAGAGGGCCGCCATGAGGGCTCACTACAGGAGGAAGTACCAACTCACCAAGGTAAGGGAATTGTTCTTTCTCATTTTAAGTGATTCAAGTTATTATAATTTTTCTTTTGTTTATCATATATTTAATAGATTCATTTTTTATAGTGACCCAGCTTGGATTCCCGACCTGTGAGCCTATGCTACACGTCATTCCCTCTTACTTTCAACCCACTTGTCTTCACTGTCCTGTCCATAAATAAAGTCCCTAGGAAAACACAGAATGGAAAATCATGAAAAGAAACTCAAAACACAATATGCACTCTCAGATGTGTGTGTGTGTTGTTGCAGTACATCTCTTTTTCTTCCCTTTCCGTCTCTCATTCCCAATTAGAGCTCCAAGGACACGGACCATTTGAGGCCGTTTGGGGGGAAAATATCTCTCCCCCGCGAGTTGGCGAAAATAGTTCATTCCGACAACAAGAGCAAGGACGATGGATTCAACTTATTGAAGGCGTTCCAAGGCCTCAGCTTCAACATGGGGGCGGTCACAGGGGCCAGACGCACATGCCAAGTCATGAGATCAGGAGGTGATCTGTAACTGTGCTGGTTGTAGATGGGACCAACACAATTATGCACAAGACAAAGACAATGAAGTCATACACACGAGCAGCTCACAAATGGGTGGATGCTTTACATGAATGTACACATTTGACACATTCACGTTTAACGTACTTTTAATGAAAACTTCTTAATAACTTTAAATATGTATTAAATGTATGTAAACTATATTATATTATATCATAACGTATATGTATATGTTGGTTTGTAATTGTTTTAAGATCTGTTTTATGCATTGTCACATACTCACTATTAAATGTACATCTTTTATTTATGTATGTATTCATTTGGGTTTTTGTACTTTCATCAATCCCAAGCACCTTGTGAGGTTGACTGAAGATTGTAGCCACTACATGATCATGCAATTCTCTTCTTTTTCAGAAGAGCCATTTTGCAATAAACAAGTTTTGCTTGCTGGTTTGACTATCAGCATTTGAGCATTTATCCTTGTGTTGTAAGGGTTAGTTAGGATGTGTGTGTGAGCATCCATGCGTGCTTGTGTGTGTGTGTGTGTGTGTGTGTGTGTGTGTGTGTGTGTGTGTGTGCGTGTGCGCGTGCGCGTGTGTGTGTGTGTGTTTGTTCATCACAGATTAAGCTTTCTTTTGGGCCGTGTTGTTGCTTCCCTTGAACCTTCCCCATCAGATCCATAAATCAGCCAGCTCTATCAGGACATGATCGGCCCTGGAGGACAGCTAGGGGTGAGGAGGGAGAGCCAGAGCAAGAAGAAGGAGGGGCAGGAGGAGGCTCTGTGCTGAGAGCTGGAGTAATAGATGCACCTGTTGGGTGGAACCATGCCGAACATGTCCGTCCACCTGGCTGCGTGCGGCCGTCTGCCAGGGAGGTGTGCTACCAGCGGGCGTCTGGGGAGCGCGGCTTCCCGCAGAGCACTCTGCACCCCAGCCACGGCTGCAGCCATGGCTGGAAGGACCACGACGGCGGCAACGGTGGCGGTGGGAGTGGGACGACTGGAGGGCAGGAAGAACCAGACCCGGACCAAGGAGCAGACGGGAGGGAAGAGGGGTGCAGGGGTGCGAGCCTTCAAGGAGATCCCTCACACGGGGAGGAGCGGCTGGCTGAACCTGCTGAGGTTCTGGAGGGAGGACCGCTTCCATCTGCTCCATAAACACATGGAGAGCACCTTCAACACTCTGGGACCCATCTACAGGTACACCGCACGGCAACATGGGGCGGGGTCCCATAGAGGCTTATGGACTATAGACTAGACCAGGGATTCTCCACTGGTGGGTCGCGACCCAAGGCATTTTGATAGGGTCACAGAGCATATGCCCTACAGTAATCGTTAGAAAGAAGCCCATGAATTAACTAATGTTTCAAAGTTAATTCATGTTTCAGTGACTTACTATTGCTTTGAGTTTAGCCCCAGGTGTCGTAGCTTTTTGTCGCACCACGTTTTTCACAGGACATGACCGCATTGTTGATTACTGCAATATTGGTCAATACATTTTGTCATTATTTTTTGATTGTGACTTAATGACTAATGACACGTGGGCCTTGAGGGTGGACCAGTTGAGAACCACTGGACTACACTATAGTGGATATAAAATAAAAACCATCAACAAAACTATCGGCAGGTTTCGATTATAGACTCCATGGCTGACTTGATATAGGCCATAGATTGCATTATCTTTATCTGCATATAATTCAGTAAACGAGATGCAGATATACACTATAGATTGTGATAGGCTGAAAAAACTATAGGCGGATGTAAACTCCAGTTTGCACACTCAACTGTATGCAGAAACAAACAGAGGACTAGAGACTCCACTGGCCCATTCGGGAGCAATTTTAATTTTAATTAATTGATTAATTCACTAATAAAGAAAAATCTGCATTTAGTCCGTCTGTCCCTGCTATAGGCCTTAGTAATTCCTCAGGATTAGATGAGTTCATGCGTTCCAAAAGGTGTCTCCAACGGTTATATTCCCAGCGTGTCATTAATATTCACGGATGACTGGTTAACGTGAATCTAAGCGTGTTGTGTTAGGGAGCACCTGGGCACCCACAGCAGCGTCAACATCATGATGCCCGCTGACATCGGGGAGCTGTTCCGCTCCGAGGGTCTGCACCCGCGCCGCATGACCCTGCAGCCCTGGGCCACGCACCGGGAGATACGCCAGCACCAGAAGGGAGTCTTCCTCAAGTAGGGCCACTCCCTGTAGCCGTGTGGGTGTGTGTGGGTGGGAGTTCTGTGTGTTTTCGTGTGTGTGTGTGTGTGTGTGTGTGTGTGTGTGTGTGTGTATATAACCCAATGTGTCAGCCATGAAACACTAGCAGAATGTTTTGCTTCTGCCATTCCCCCTAACCTCCCCCTCCTCTGCACCCCCTTCCCCCTGCCCCCCCTTGTCTTCCTCCTCCTCCTCCTCCTCCTCCTCCTCCTCCTCCTTTCTCCTCACCCTCCCTCCCCAAACCTCCCCCTCCCCGCCCTCCTTCTCCTCCATCCTCCCCCTCCCTCCCTTCCTTTCCTCCCCCCCTCTCCCCCTCCTCCTCCCCCTTCCCCTCCTCAATCTCCTCCTCCTCCTCACCCTCCCTTCCTTCCCTCCCCAAACCTCCCTCTCCTCCTCAAGGAACGGCGAGGAGTGGCGTTCGGATCGCCTGCTGCTCAACCGGGAGATAATGATGAGTGGGGCGGTGCAGCGCTTCCTGCCGCTGCTGGACCAGGTGGCGGGGGACTTCAGCCGCATGCTGCGCTCCCGTGTGGAGCGGGACGGCCGCCGCAGCCTGACCCTTGACCCCAGCCCAGACCTCTTCCGCTTCGCCCTGGAAGGTCCGAATGGCATCCTTCACATCCGTGTGTGTGTGTGTGTGTGGTTGGGGAGTTGTATATATGTGTGTGTCTTTGTGTGTCTTTGTGTGTCTTTGTGTGTCTTCGTGTGCTTGGATGTGCCGACAAAGAGCCTTCTTTTGCCTTTATACTTGTATTCCATTATATTGCATTAAAAGACAAGATTGGTAGAAAATGTAGGACACTGAAGACACACACACACACACACACACACACACACACACTGACATTACATAATACTAATCTGAATGTGTACAACCTCCTCATGCACAGCAGAAACAATTCAGTATTTCCCAGTGTGTTTATGTTTATGTTTATGTAATGTGTGATTGTACACACAGGGTCACGGATTGTCTATCTGTAAAAATAGAGAGATGCATTTACCCGCAGGCCCAGGGCACCTAGAAGGCCTCCCCATTCTTTCAAACAGACAGGACTCTTTGAAGTGGTGCTGGGAAATGCGCCGCGCTCAAAGGTGTGAACGTTTGGGCCACTTTCTGGGCCGCTATTTCCATATCTCCGTGTGGTGTGCCTTTGTTCGTGCGTGCGTGTGCGTGTGTGTACATGGGTATGTATGTTGTGTTTCCGTGTGTGAGTGCATGCAAGTGTATTCACGAGTTGGTGCACATGTTTGTAGTTGTGTGTGCTTCACACCATTCCACGCTCTTTCACGCTCGTGTGAGTTCTTGGGGGTGAGACGTCCGTGGCGGCAGTGAAGGTTGGTTGAGGACTTTGAGTCAGGGTGGCGGTGATGAATTTATCCTCAGTACAAGGAGCCAGGTGTTAAACTGGAGTATAAATAGCCGGGATGTGAAACCCTAGCCAGCGCACTGATGTGTTGCTAATATAACACGTTTCACGGATGACGGCGGCCGGGAATACCTTAAATTCCTCTCCACACACTTGAGGACATGCTGTGCAAATGAGCAGTCCATTCAACCTCTTCAAGCTGACTTCAAAACCAACAACATTTAGCATATGATAATTATTTTTGCTGTTTGTCAATACTTTTGCTTACTGAATTGGGTGCTGTCTGTAATATTTTTTTTGAAAATTATATTGTTAGTTATATTGTAAAACAGAGAAGTCATCTCACATTGAAACCAAACTTTTCATGTAATCTTTTCATGTGTCCTACTTTCTCTCAACCCCCCCCCCCCCCCCCCCCCCCCCCCACCCCACCCCCATCTCACCTGAACCGACTTATAGCCAGCTGTCATGTGATCTATGGGGAGCGCATCGGTCTGTTCTCCTCCTCGCCGTCCCAGGAGTCCCAGAGGTTCATCTGGGCCGTAGAGAGAATGCTGTCCACCACGCCTCCGCTCCTGTATCTGCCCCCTCGTCTTCTGTCTCGCATTGGCGCTCCCTTGTGGACGCAGCACGCCACTGCATGGGACCACATCTTCAGCCACGGTGAGGGAATCAGGAGCCAGGCGGCTAATGATATGAAGCACTTTTTTTATCGTGTTATATTATGTAGCATAGTATTTTCAGATTAGTATTATGTATTCCTTATCCCTTGTTTATTTCATTATTGTATTTCATGAATTGATTTCGTTTGTTTGCAAATCCCTCTTCCAACAATTCGACTCCACTTTGTTTTGCGTTTTCCAGCAGAGGCCAGGATCCAGAAGGGGTGCCAGCGGCTGACCTCCTCCAACGGAGGGAGGCCTAAAACTGGGGAGGTGGGGGGCCAGTACACTGGGGTACTGGGCCAGCTGATGGAGAAAGGACAGCTGTCTCTGGACCTCATCAAAGCCAACGTTACTGAGTTAATGGCCGGAGGCGTGGACACGGTGCGTGCGTGCGTGTGTATCTTATAGCGTGGATTGCAGCTGAGAGGATCCTGGTGGTGTGAGGGCATGGCCGTTTCTAGTGTTTTGAGGGCCCTATGCGAAAAGTGTTTTGGGGGCCCCTATTTTAGGAAACTGCCTGTGGGATTCTAAACCCTCTAAGGTGGTCCAGGGGCATGCATTTAACATTTAAATGCATCAATCTAGTGCATTTTGAGAGGAAAATAGGCTAGATCCATGAACAACTATTTTTCTCAAATTAAAAAAACATCTTAAATTGACCTCAATTTAAACCTACAGAAACTGATAATAAATGGGAAATAACTCGGGCTCAAAAACTCCTGAAAGGAACACGATTTACTGAATCTGCATTACCCAAATGTGCTTAAATGAGACAGGTGTTGAATGTTTCTTAAATCTGTTATTTAAACTGTTAGGAACAAATTTGTTAAATAATTTAACTACAGGAAAACATACTATCCCTTTTCCTAAAGAAAATATATAAATAAAGTTAATTGGGCCATTACACAGAGTGAACATAAATAACGTGAGGCCATTGCGAGAATAAACGATGAGAGGGTTAAGCTTTGTGGACACTTAAAGTATAACGCCACAGTGTGTGGTGCATTTCATACACAATGAAGGTTCTAGCTTAAAAAAAAGTAGCACAATGTTGCCATGGGTCGTAAGCTAAGCCTTACTGGTGTACCAATTACAGGAGGAGTGTTGCATGCATATTTTGCCTTTTTCGCTAGCCTGTGGACAGATTTTGATTTCGGCCCAAGTCTTTTGTAGTTATTTGACCAAAGTTTTCCTCTCAAATGGATTTTGGAGAAGAGATCGTGTTGAATTTGGGGGCTGCTGTAATCCTGTGTCTTGAGAACCTGTTTTCATCATTGTCAATGTCAATAATGTCAGGTGTCCCTGTTCCACCACCGACTGACTCTGCTTTGGGCGATAATTTATTAGCCCTCTAGGCATCAGATTAGAGGACGCTGATTGCCAAAATTGATGTTGCTATGTGCAGCAATTGGTTGCCCTGCTGCGCTGACTGGGCGATGTTTCTATTACCTGTATAAATAATATAGGCTTTAGGTTTAATTTGGCAATCCGCCAGTCCTCTTCCA
The DNA here is from genome assembly GCA_026745465.1 of Lota lota. Classification (NCBI taxonomy): domain Eukaryota; kingdom Metazoa; phylum Chordata; class Actinopteri; order Gadiformes; family Lotidae; genus Lota; species Lota lota. The sequence goes on from JACYXH010000826.1 coordinate 567,591, forward strand.
GAGATGGACAAAGATGAGTAGTGAAGGGAAGAGAAGAAAAGTGTGTGCTTGGAGACGAGGGAGGAGGAAAGATGGATGAAACAACAAGAGGAAACAGTTAGACAGGAATAGACCTCTTTCCTCTTCTTTCCTCACAGAGGTGAGATCATCCCTAACAGTATTGAACTCGCTCATGTCTCTCAGACAGCGGTGCCCCTGCAGTTTGGTCTGTACGAGCTGGGCCGTAACCCACAGGTGCAGGAGAAGGTGAGGATGCAGGTGAGAGAGTCTTGGGCCCAGGCAGGAGGAGATCCCGGGAAAGCCCTGCAGGGGGCGCCCCTTCTGAAATGCACCGTCAAGGAGATCCTCAGGTAGGCTCTTCTACCATGGATTATAAGAACGTATTAAATGCATTGACCGATCGTATAACCTGCTCTTCATCAGCCATGCTATGTTATATTGCTTTCAAATAATAAATTATAGTAATAATACATTTTATTTGCTGAAATAAATGACAACTTTCTGTTTCTGTAAGCAACAGGAGAAGATAAAACCTCTGATTTCCTTCTATATCTGATGCAGCCATTGGCATGATACAGGTTAAGAGACAATAACCAACCCATTACCTCATCATGTGTGTCTGTGTCACTGGCTTCTATCTAAACAAAATCCAACAAGAAGCCAACTGTGGAGCAATAACCAGATCTTAATATAGCATATCATATTCTACACTATATTCGCTTAAACAACTCCCACAACTGCCTTTACCGATAGCTACATAACCATAGTGCATCATACAATTTAACTAAGAAACACTCTCCAACCCTAAACAAGACTTGAGCTTCAAGGCCTCTTGCTAGTCCCCTGCATGGCTACATGAGCACTCTCGGTTCTTCCACACAGATAGGTCTCACAGAGAGTTAGCATAAACAATAACATATTATCATTCATAACACAGTTTCAACCACTCCCTGTTCACTATGTATTTCCTATATACTTCTCCTCTCTGGCCTCCTTAGAGAACCACATAATGCTGAATGTACTTCTTTTCATATACGAATAAACCGAATGATTGCTGATCCTGGGTTGGCATAATCGTATTAGCATCTTCTTAAATTCTTATAATTCCCTGACACCAACAGTGAAGCTAGGAAATTCCAGTCTTTCCAGATGATGAACCGTGTAACTGAAAGGTGCTCCCAGCATGCACTCTGTCTTCACACCCTTCACGTTGATTTCCTGGAGGAAAGAGGAAGTTAAATCATAACTTTTTCAGGGATCACCAAAGTTTGACAAATAAATCCAGCTCTGATGTTGATCCTGGAGTGTGGGTCAATGTTCTCCTGCCGGTCTTACCAAAAGTGGATATGGATTGCTGGTAATCCATGACCTGAGTGTGCTTTTGACTACGACACAATTGATATCACTATGTCATAGGCTGTATCCAGTGGGAATCACAGTGCAACGCTACCCAATCAGAGACATTGTTCTACAGAACTACCACATACCTGCTGGGGTGAGTTACCTCAGACCCCAGTCACCAATCACACACACATGCATGCACACACACACACACACACACACACACACACACACACACACACACACACACACACACATACACACACATATACACACACAAATATAAAGACATACATGCACACACACATATGCTGGCACTGACACCCACACACACATACTGTTGTGCTACTTAAGATTCACTTTACCCTTTCTCCCCTCTATTATCTCTATTGTGCATCTGTACCCATAATGCACCGTTCTCCTGTGTTCCTCTCTCCCGTCTCCCATCGCTCGGCTAGACCATGGTCCAGGCATGCCTCTACCCCCTGGGCAGGAGCCCCCAGATCTTCCAGGACCCCGAGCGCTTTGACCCCACGCGGTGGGCCAGAGACGGGGGCGAGAGACCACCGGGGGAAGCACGAGGAGAGGGAGCAGGGTTCCGATCGCTGGCGTTCGGCTTCGGCGCCAGGCAGTGTGTGGGCAGGAGGATCGCAGAGAACGAGATGCAGCTGTTCCTCATGCACGTGAGTGGAACAGACAGACAGAGCAGAACTTGGGGGAGAGCTGGAGGCCTTCAAAGATGGAGACTGATAAGATTAGAAGTCAAATGGGAGTAAGACAGAGAGGTAGTCTGAAGGGGGAAAGAAAGACATGAAGTGTAGGATAAAGGAATTACTGTAGGATTATTATAGGATGGATTATTATAGAAGGATTAAAGAAAGTGACCGCTACCATGAAATGATACTGAAATTACCCAGCATTGACATTAACTTGTAATATATGACTTTCTCTGTGCCATTCCTCTTCTTGCTACTCACTATCCCTCCCCCCTCCCTCCTCTCATCTCACTCCTCCTCCCTCCCTCTGTCCTTTCTCCTTCCATCCCTTCACTCTTTTATCTGCTTTCTCTAGATCCTGTTGAACTTTCGTCTCAGTGTGTCTTCTACAGAAGACATCAAAACCACCTACACCCTCATCCTGCAGCCTGAGACACCCCCACAGATCACATTTACCAGCCTCTGACACACCCACACACACACACGCGCATATACACCTACACCCACACACATACATGCACACACACGCATACCCATGCATACACACACTTTTTTCTGACAAAGAAACATCTACGCATGCACAATTTAATCTAGGCACAGAGTAGTTACATATTAAGCAGCTTGTATTATGTAACTTAGATATCATGTCAACAAAATATATGTAACGAGCAGTGTTTTGAACACTAGTGTCTCGAGATGCTATAACTTGTCAAATAAAAATAATTTCTTACTGGTCATTTTTGACTTTCGATTTCCTGATTATTTAACGCTACTTGCCACCAGATGGCGCTAAAATAAATAAATATATATACGCAGTTACTCCTCCCACTACCTCACCCGGTTGATCTGAATACAACAGGTTAGTTCTCCTCTTTTCAATACTTAAAAAGGTAAATAATTGTATGAAAAGTTTTGTAATGTTTTTATGTACTTAACGGTAAATTTTGCGATGCATTTCATTTCCTATCTTATGTAAATATAATATTCGCGCCGTATATTTTAACGTGTAGGCTTCTTGTAGGTATAACATACCGTTTAAAAAGTTGCTTTGCTGAATAAATTACCTTTAGAGTTTTCATGCATCGGTCTGGTGGCTTTTGTTTTCTAATAAGTTATTGACAGTAGCTTCGCGTTTATAGGCCTACTGAATTTATTGAGATTGTGTAGGGACAACAGTTTCATGATTTAATGTGAACCCCATGCTTTTGAAACTTTCAAAAATTTTGGAATGCGTAGTTTTGAATGTAAATAACATGCAGGTATTCTTATATAATGATGACCCTTTTTTTAAGGTCTACTTTAACCTTATTTGTCTGCTTTCTGTTCCATGCTACTGGTGTGTTTTATTGGGAATTCGGGGAAGCGTAGGCCTCTTAAGTAAACTCAGGACCAAAGGTCTGTTTGTACTTTGGCTACTCATTTACACCCTCTGTCCCCCTTAATCAGTGATTCATGTTAAATGTGTGTGTCGTAGATCCACAGCGAGGCACTTCTTGCATATGTCTCTTGCACGTAGATAGATAGATAGCCAACAGATAGAAATATGAGAATCGGATTCACACACCCCATTGTTATTTCCTTGCAGACTACACTTTTTTGGCCACACATGACATGATAGCAAACCAATATTGAACAAACCTGTCTGGTGTGTCTGTCTTGCATCATGAGCGGAGGATAGGAGAAATGATGTGTGAATGATAATGATCCACCAGTGGCACCAGAGTGGAGAACTGCATGGGGTGGGGGGGAGGGGGTGCTGAATGAATGATTATACTTTAGGGGTGGGATGGCGGATGACTTGACATCTATCTGACACGATGACTACAGTAATCTGCAAGGCCTCTGCATCGTGAAGATAACGGCTTCTCCTAGAGAGTGTTATGGAGGTATAAAGACAGAGGGAGAGAGGTTCCGTTACAGAAGAGCAGGCACAGGGAGGCTGACGTAGTTGACTGGCTGGTCACTGTTGAGTTGGATTGAGGTGTGAAGAAGTATTTTGCCAAAATGGGTAAGTGGGCATTATACATATACAAGCTTGTATCCAAGCATTATACATATGATATACATATACAAACTAAGCTTCTCATGTAACAGGCACCATAGATATTAACACTTTGATTTTGTCCATTCTAAACATAGAAAGTTAACTTGGAAAATCAATGTTTAGTTTGGCAAGTTATTGATCTGTTCAGCACTGAGTGAACCTTGGAATATGGCTTATAACTTGCTATTGTTCTACAAAATGAATGAAACAGAATGAATGAAAAAGTTATGTGGTTATGAAGTATGGTAGTTCAGTATAGATAACTAACCAATCTGCTTTATTTACACAGATAGTATGGCTGACCTCATGTATGGGGAGTTTGTCCATTTCTCTATTTTTGTCACATCTTTTCAGAGTCATATAGTTGGACAGAAATAGCACCTGGGGTTCAGTGGCAGATAAGACACACACACACACACACACACACACACACACACACACACACACAGGCACGCACACACACAAAAGCATGCATGCACGCACGCACAATCACACACACACACACACACACACTCCCACACACATAGACAGGTATGCATACACGCTTACACACGCGCACACACACACGTGAGCCAGGCTTGTGCTGAGGTACCCGTGGAACCAGGTCACTCATGCTCAGGCCCCACCCAGGTGCTATCTCTGCTGTCTTATCTCTGCATGTCACAGAGGTCATGCACTGGATGACACGTTGCAACACTGATCAGCACCAGCCAGCTGTATTACAAGTCACACTGCCCCTCTACCCTCTGCAATGGGGTAGAGTGTGTGTATGTGTGTTTGAATGTGTGTGTTCATACAGGTGTGTATTATGTGTGCGTAATGTGTGTGTGTGTGTCAAGTATGTATATTATGTGTGCATGCAAAGCATTTCTTTGGTGTGTGTGTTCATACAGGTGTGTAATGTGTGTATATTCTTAGAGTTGTGCATGACATGCATGTGTGCTCATACAGGTGTGTGTGTAATGTGTGTGTGACTTTGTGTCCTTCACTCCAATGTGTCAGACAGCTTTCAGAGGGGCATGCGATGATGTGTGCAGCAGGGCGGCAGAACTGGGTCAGGAGGAGGTGGGAGGAACAGGAGAGAGAGAGAGAGAGAGAGAGAGAGAGAGAGAGAGAGAGAGAGAGGGAACACTGACAGAGTTGTCCCCCATGTGCACATTCCGCCGCCCTCTACTTACCAGCGTCTACTGGGAGTTTGTTCTGGGCTGCTTAATGTATTCTAGCTAAAGTACCCATGCTTAAGTAGAGCGTTTCCTCCTTGTGGTGGTGTCTGTTGTAAGGAAAGAGGGAGGATCTAGGATACTCTCATCTCTAGTATACTCTAATATGACTCAGAATCTGATTCAGATTCTAAAACTCTGTGTAGTGTGATCTACATCCATTGACAAAATTATGAATGCTGATATAGGATTTAATTCATGATTTAAATTGTATTCATCAAATCTCAATCTCAACATAAGCGTAACCCATAATTTCTCTCTCTCTTTTCTACGTACTTTACTCGTACGCTTGCCTCCCTTTACCGGCCCGTTCCTGTTGTTTTTCTCAGAATTGAGAATTGTCTGTCTGTCAGTGTCTGGATATGGGTTTCTCCTCTTGTCTCCTTTGCTACCATCCCCCCACCATCCCCCCACCCACCCTCTCCCCTCCCCCTCTCCCCCTCCTCCCTGCTGGGAGAGAGTGGTGGCTGTACTGATTGTGGCATCCTATAAATTGGATGCATTAGTATCGCGCCTGAAAGCCCTTCAACATACCAAAAATATCTTTCACAGATCTCAAAATATCCCGTAGCGTATAGCCACTTGCTTAATATAATTTCTAATAACAGATATAAGAAATGCAATACCTTATTATACAATTCTAAATGAAATTGTTAATTTGCTACCTGAATACTTCAGCTTGGGCAACAGTCACCAGCTGGACATCTGACCGATGCATTATGGGTAATAACAAGTATATATGCATACAGCTTTATAGCTATTTCGTCAAAATTGTAGGTGTTTCAGATCCAGTTTGAACCGGTTTATGTTATTTATGTTTATAATTATAAGATAATTGTCCTGTCAGTCAGATTTGATTCAATTTAATACAACCCTAATGTGTATACTTACTGTGAGTCTTGCCGTACCTGGGCCTGTTTATAATAATAATCATTTACATAATTTCATTAAATGTGAGTATGAGTGTATGACCTTGAAGTGTAGAGGTAAATATTGGGTGCAGCATTTATTTGTTTTTATCCTGCTGAGAGTTGGACAGTGAATATGGGTTGTGACTCTGGATCAATGGATCTATTATATAGATTCTGATGGATAGAAACATAGATGGATGGATGGATGGATGGATACATCCATCCATAAATACATTATTTAGCAGAATGTGATCAAAGAACGTGGAAGAAATGACATTCTGGGCCCCTTGAAACGGCCCAATTAAACACTGAAGGGACACGAAAATAATCAGTACTTTGGTTGAATGTCATCTCGCAGTACGTTATAATATTCTCTCTCTACGATGCGTGCTGCAGCCTCCCCTCCCCTGCCTGTGTTCAAATGTCATTTGTGTTGTGTACCAGAGCCTATCAGCAACAGGACTGATTGCCGTTATTCCCCCCGCTCCTGTGCTGCAGGATCCCACTGGGTTGCATGTAAACCTTTATAGCCCTCTCTGCACTCTCCTATGGCATGTCATCTGATGCACTGTCCTACATGCACATACATACATATTTTATATGCTTTATATATATACTGTTGTGCTGTGAATAATCATGTGGTGGTGAACCACTTATTATAGGCACAGTATGTTATGGCCCTCTCACCCCTCTCTAAACCACCAAGTGTAGCTGTGTCCATTTTTGTTCCATGTTTTTGGTTACATTTTTATCACTTTTATTTAACTATTTGGGGTTGATTTGGGAAGGATTTTTCTTTTTTCTGTTTGTGTTTGATCTTGTCCTGAAAATGGAGATGTGGTACACAGTCATTCAGTTGGCAAATTTTATTTTTTATTTTCAGTTAATTTGTACGACAAATGTGCATTTGACGATGATGCATTGTGAAAGATAACTCTTGATGACTCCCGATTGATTACAACCCTCGTTAGGAGCTAACAAGCACACTAACGAGCGCACTAATGAATGCTGACTCCTCTCCTCAAATCCTCTTCCTCCTGCAGCTTGTTTGAGGCGCTACTCGGAGACCATGACCCTGCCAGACTCCTTCATCCAGCGGCAGCAGCTGGACGCCAGCATGGCCGACACGTTCCTGGAGCACCTCTGTCTGCTGGACATCAACCAGGAGCCTATCACGGCCCGGAACACCAGCATCATCTGCACCATCGGTGAGTGGGAAGCCAATGGCAGGAGATTAGTACTGTCCTGTCCTAGGCTTCGAGAGAGTGACACGCTTCCATACCCTTTGGTCGTTTTTTTATGTTCAACATTTATGCATACTACTCACCAAACTTTTTATCTCAGTGTTATCCAGCAGCTATTTTTGATGCTTCATCACACAGTCAATACCTCATCTCACACTCGATACCAGTGCAGTGTCAGTTCTCCATAGACTGTCTCAGGTCAGGCCCCATACTGGTGATGAAGGTTCACTACCGAGAGGATCGAACATGTGTCAGAGGGGGGTTGAACAGAGTTGGACGGATCTGTGAACTGGGTGATCCAGTTGATGATCTATAACACCCCCCCCCCCCCCCCCCCCCCCGCCGTCCCCCCCGTCTCCCACCCTTCAAGGCCCAGCCTCTCGCTCCATCCCCAAGCTGCAGGAGATGGTCAAGGCGGGGATGAACATTGCCCGTCTCAACTTCTCCCACGGGTCACATGAGGTACAATGCTCCTCCTTGCTGTACTGTTTTAAGCATGGCGTTTCCCCCGTAGTGATGTCTGGGGATATGTCTGTCATATATGTCATTTGGATGTCAAAATATAACCACAATCTCATTGTGGTGATAACTGGTGGTTTGCTTGTTTAGTCCTTTAGTCAGTTAAATCAGCATGTCTTGTAAATGACAGGGGTGTAATTGTTTATCCTGGGGCGTTTCTTCAACTGTAGTGTCAGTTTTGTTACCTAATCCCTAGAGAATGATGGGCTGGGGGCTCCTGGTAGCATTTGGGATCCGAATCATCCATCAATACCATTTCAATATATTTGTATATATATAACAAATTATTATTAAAATATTTTTTTATGATTTTCAGAGTATACTGAACATACATTTGTTGACTTCAGACAAAAAAGAGATGGGAAATAAAATGTATTAAAATACAATAATGAAAAGCTCCAGACAATAAATAATACACGCAATGAGTATAACATTTAGTTACTCATAGGTTTATGTTTCTAAGTCTCTAGTGGGAAATTCCTGCTACAAGCAGTTAAACATTGTTGCCACACCTTGTAAAATCTTTGAGTACATCCCCTGGTTGTATACTTAAGCTTTTCAAGCATGCGGTGCCTCATCACCTCCCCACCCACCACCTGTGTGATGGAGGGCCTGCTGCTTTCCAGTCAAATAAGGCGCCGGGCCAATAGAGAGGAAAAGGCGATGCCCTCCGACCGGGCAACAGAAACAGTTACCCCCTCAGGGACTACACCAAATACTGCAGTAGTAGGTTCAAGCATCATCTCCTTATCCTATATAAAGGATATGTAGTGGACCAAACATGTGGTCTACTACAAACAGGGTTGCTGGAGCCTGATGACAACAGGAGCAAGTTGCATTTACGTCCGGTATGTCCTAGCGAGCCTGCTTCTAGAGACGCAGTCTGTGGAACACCTTAGTTGAAGCAAACCATGCTTGATGCAAATGGATGTTGAGTGTATTCTTTTGATTGCAAACGGCTAGTCCACATAGGAACTCATAGCAGAAGTCCTCCTCCTATAATAATTTCCGGTGGTTAAGAGACGCATGAGGAATGATTTGAACAACACCATAACCATTTCTCGCAACACTCTTTTGTTTTGGATGTAGTACAGGAAAGTAGACGTTAAACCTGGACACCGTCTGTAAATGTAAGCCTATTACCTAACCCTGGGTTCATACCTATTGGGTGCACAAAGGTCAAAGTAGTCAGGTGTAGTAATAGTACTCCGTTTTTGTCATTGACTCTTTACTGAGTTAATTCTATTCTCTCTATATTTCTCTCTGCATCTCTCTCTCTCTCCATCCCTTTCTCTCTCTCTCAGTACCATGGTGACACTATCAAGAATATCCGAGAGGCAGTGGAGACGATAACCTCCGACCCCTTGTACTATAGGCCAGTAGCCATCGCCTTGGATACCAAGGGCCCAGAGATCCGCACCGGATTGGTCAAAGGGGTGAGTGTATGAGAGTGAGAGTATGCACAGTGTAAATTTAAAGAATGTAAATGGGTGTTATCACCATTCATTCAGGAATCCCAGGGTTTAAGTGTACACACACACACACACACACACACACACACATATACGCTTGAATCGGAACAAACAGAGGACATCAACCCACCAAGTCCTTACCCGTTGAAGAAAGACGTCCAAATTCAAACTGTGATTGGCTGTCCCTGTTATTCAGTCAGGTGTGTGTTTGATCCTGAGTGGTTATGCAAAGCAGTTTTCTGTCTGTCTCTCTGTCTCTCTGTCTCTCTCTCTGTCTCTCTGTGTCTCTCTCTTACTTTCGCTATCTCTCTTACTCTGTCTCTCTGTGTCTCTCACTTTCTCTCTCCCTCTCTCTGTCTCTGTCTTCCTCTCTCACATTCGCCCTCTCTCTCTCTCTCTGTCTCTCTGTGTCTCTCTTTCTCTCTAAGAGCTGGAGCCGGCTGACTGTTTGATCGATGTTCTGTTTGCCAGAGCACTGAACCCACTGATGGATTTAAAACCACATGTGGCAATATAACATGGAAATGCTTTCTGTTTCGATCTCACTGTGCCAGGAAGTACATTCTGCACATAGTGTCACAGCACAACATGTATATCATCGTCCATTTAAAAAATGATCATTAGGGTGGAAATGCAGGAAGCACAAGATACTTGGCTCGTAATGTGATTTGCAGTTGAAAGAGGAAAGCTTTAATACTAAATACTTTACAATACTTATTGTTTAATTTACAGTACAAATTAAACAATATGGCCTATGATCCCAAATGAGTCAAAATAAAATGTTTTTGTTATTATATTTTGTGTTTGGGTAGTGTTTCTGTTTATTACAGATTGGCTGCATCGCAATTATCTAGCATCACTTTCCTCAGCATGATGAAGCCTGCTGTGATGTATTTGTATCGCTGAATCTTGTGGTACGATAAGGAACTGTCTGTGTGTGTGTGTGTGTGTGTGTGTGTGTGTGTGTGTGTGTGTGTGGTGCTCATGTGTGCATGTGTGCACATGTGTACAGAGTGTGGAGCAGGAAGTGGAGCTGAAGAAGGGCGCTCACGTGCGCGTAGTGACAGCGGAGACTGACAGGGACCATACCGATGGGAGTGCAGTCTGGGTGGACTACCCCAGCCTGCCCAAGGTCATCCAGAAAGGAGGCCTGATCTACATCGACGACGGCCTCATCGCACTCAAAGTCCTGGAAACTGGTATTATAGTTAAATATGTAGATCCCAGCTAAACTTCGGTAATATCATCCCTGGCTGAATGGATTGCTCAACTGGTTCCCACAGGTGGTTGAAATACACACCAACTGATTTCCTAAAAGACATTCCACACTTACGATTTCCCGCCTCTAACTTTATTTTATTGTTAACTTACTTCCAATGTTTATTCTCCCTTGTGTTTCCACATACTTGAAAAAATAAATGTGCTTTTATTATTATCGTCTCACTTCCTGCTTCGCTCAATGCCAGGTCCTGATTGGGTGGACACTGTGGTGGAGGCAGGCGGCGTGCTGTGCAGCCGCAAGGGGGTCAACCTGCCGGGCTGCGACCTCCTGGACATGCCGGCGGTGAGCGAGCGCGACGAGGCGGACCTGCGCTTCGGCGTGGCCCACGGCGTGGACATGGTGTTCGCCAGCTTCATCCGCTCGGCGCAGGACGTCCGGGAGGTGCGGCGCGCCCTGGGGGAGCGTGGGCACTACATCAAGGTCATCAGCAAGGTGGAGAGCCGTCAAGGGGTGCAGAAGTGAGTCGTAGTGGGACACTACGGGACACGAGTCGTGAAGTAGGAACAGACGGGAACACACTAGAAGATTTGTAGCCTGAGTTTGTAGAGTCGCCGCTAGTCCGCGCAGAATAGCGAAGGTCACTCGGGACAGTCGCCACACGTTGTATTGTTGAGGAGTCCCATCTGTATCCGTCCCAATCGAGCCTGTGCCCGTGTGCCTGTGCCATTCCGATTGCAGCCGTAAATATCGTACATGTTTGATGTTTACAACTGGAATCGAGATATCACTTGCAATTATTAAAGAGCCAAATAAGAGTATAGATAATTATCATTCAACCCTTTAAGGAAGATATTAATTAATTGCATATTAGACATGACTATGTCTAATAGGCTGGATTTTTTTTTAAACTTTTAAATAATTACGTCATATAAATAACATATGTCATACTTTCTGGCATTTCATTAACTGCTCTGATTGTAGATTATGGTCTTATGGTAAATAGATGTTGTTCAATTTGACCTAGAAATTACCCTGTTTTTTTGGATTTTGTCAAATCACATATGTAGCTTTGTATCCCCGAAATACATTTATACCATATTTTGGGTCAAATTAAATGTCATTTTCGTAATACAATTGAATACAAATAAGCATAAGGTTATGGTGACATATCACTGCAAAACATCACGAGCAAAAATAACTTTGCGCGTGCAGAGTTAACACACCCGTGCACACAAATAATTGTATTGCACTTTTACTCCAGGAGCAATAATATATATAGCCTGGGAGGAGAGTAATCATTAGTTGAGTGTACACAGTAAGTGAAGCAGCGCGCAACTGATGCCCCCTGCTCGCTCGGCTACGTTTTCTGCTCGCTGCTCTTTTTGTCGCTAGGTGGGCGGAGCCAGCCATAGCCATTTGAATGTGATTGGCCAATGTATCCCTAAACGTGATATATATATAGATATAGATATATATCTATATATATATGTGTAGATGTACAGATTTGGCAACAGCGCTGATTTATTAGACTTAATAAGACAATCGGTGTCTTATCATTGCGCTTAATAACTACTTTACACTAGCTACAACGAGGCAATGCTTACAATTCGTGTCGTTTCCTTTAATTATTGTAGTTCTTTCCTGATGAGCATTTTTATCGTTTATGTTTGTTGGTCTGTTGCTGTTCTATATACTGAATAATGCTAATCTTCCAGGCTTAGGCTATGGTTCCCTGATGATCCTGCTTTTTTTCATGACACACAAAGTAATATGTTTTGTTATCAACTGCAAACTGTCTGAGGTGTAACACTGTGCTTAATTGTTCTCCAAAGCCTGTTCTGATACATCAGCTCTTGAGCAGACTCTTGGTTAAATGTGGGCTTGCATGATGTACCCCAAGAAATCATCCAAACACTTCAATAGGTGTTTGGACAACATGTAACCAATCAGATTTAAGGATACAATTGCCATGGCTGGCTCCACTTGCTATGCCAAAAAGAAAACGACCCAGGCAAGCAGAAAGAATATCAGAGCGAGCAGGAAAACACTTTGCGAGCAGGAGAGCTAAGACAGTATTTGTGCGCACGGGGGCATAAATTGCATGCTGCTTTACTTTATGTACGCGCTCAACTAATGATTTCTCCTCGCAGGCCGTATTATTGGTCTCGCGAGCAGAGAAATATTGTGCGCATGGGCAATAAAAGTGCTCACACAAATCATTTGTGCACAGATGTGTTAGTTGTACAGTTAGTGTCTTACAGTAATAGTATCGTAGTTATAATAGTAAACACTAGCACTACTTACTGTAGATAGTGTTTGATCCAAATCGGTAGAATTGAACCACATTATTCAACTACAATGCAGGTAGTGTTAAGGGAGAGGAATAAAGAGGTGCACAGATGTGACATGGTGTATAAATCCACTTCTGACAGGAAACCTATTTTGCTAGACTGCCAGTTGTCACAGACTGACAAAAAGATGTAGGTCAGCCTTGCATTATCAACACGGTGAAGATCTATGATCGCCCATTCAGATGTCTGTGTGAAATATAGCTGCCACTTGAATAGCTGACAAATTATTATATAGTTGTCACTACTTTCTGCCTGGAAATCCTGCTCTGGTGACTGTGACTCCATTTTGGATTCCAGCATCGTATTGTATTTCCTTAGATCAGATATTTTTAATGACTCATCATTCTGTATGATTATTTTCTGTGAAAGTTATTACACCATACTATAAAGTATATTGCTAGATTACCTTTGTATGCATCTTCTCTCTTCTCGCCATAGCTTTACAGACAGTAAGGTTGAGGACAAATTCACGTAATTTACACTCCCAAACTCCTCTGCGGGCCAATTTATTTCAAACAATTATTATGAATGATTGTAAAAAATAAGCTCAATTGTTGATTGTTGGTGGCTGTTTTATGACAGCACATAAAATAAATCACAAATAAATGATACCCAATAAAAAAAGACCCAGATAATAATATCCCTCCCACTTCCTTGTGGGTTCCCTTTTTCTATAAACCCCCGTGGGGGGTTATTTACCTGGCTATTTATAACAAGCATCCAATTTTCCCTCCCCCACGATCCCACGGTTAGTTTCGACGAGATCCTGGCGGCGAGTGATGGGGTGATGGTTGCTAGGGGCGACCTGGGCATTGAGATTCCAGCGGAGAAAGTCTTCATTGCCCAGAAGATGATGACCGGACGCTGCAACGCCGCCGGCAAGCCTGTCATCTGTGCTACACAGGTCAGCCTCGCTCACACACACTACGGAGCGCCAAGAGGGTCACCACCACCACGCCTCACTGTAGAAGTGTGTGGATTAAAATGGACGTAAAAGACGGCGTTTAAGCGTTCATAACGCCACATTTTACGCCGTTGTATTACGCTGTAAAATGTGCTGTTTGAGGGGTTCAAATTAGTATTTTACGCCGCTTGAATGATGAGTTAATTAATATTGACCTTAATAATTCAATGATTAATTAATTAATTAATTAATTAATTGACCTTATAAAATCAATACAGACAATTGTTAAAAAAATACCTGTTCACATCGATGCAGTCTCACTCTACTAGGCTACTACATGACTGCCTGTACATTAAACAAACCCGTTGTATTACGCTGTAAAATGTGCTGTTTGAGGGGTTCAAATTAGTATTTTACGCCGCTTTTTAAAGCAGGGGTCAGCGACCCGCGGCCATTCCACCACTCTGCAGTGACCCCTTGTAGCTTTGAAAGAAATGTGAATAAATAATGGCTATTTTGCTTTTTTCTTTCAAAGGGAACACCTCTTATTTTGGAGAGCAAGGTGATACTTTGACACTAAAATAACAAAATAAGTGTTTTTATAACCAGATGGATATAAAACAATATTTAGCTTTAAAGGAACACTTTGCAAGCACGAGAGCAAAGAGAGCATTTGTGCGCACGGGGGCACAAGTTGCGTGCTGCTTCTCTTCATGTGCGTGCTCAATTAATAGGTTTTTCCTCACAGGCTATATTATTGCTTTCGCGACCAGAGAAATATTGCGCAAGATTGCAGTAAAAGTGCTCCCATAATGATATGTGTTAGTTGTGCATGCGCGCAAAGTCAGTTTTGTGCACCATAATATTGTTCTACCCCTCATAATATGGGTTTAATCTGCGTTTCATTCATACTAGACTACTACCGGACTGAATGTGGATATTCTATTTAAAGTATTTGGATGACATCTAGTGTACTGCCTGTACACTTTTAATGTACAGGCAGTCATGTAGTAGCCTAGCAGAGTGAGACTGCATCGATGTGAACAGGTATTTTTTTAACAATTGTCTGTATTGATTTTATAAGGTCAATTAATATTGCCTGTTGGTAAAACAGCCACACTGAAAATCAAGAAGAATAGATGTAGGCCTATATAACAGACGTTAAATTCACATTGAACACAGTGGTAGTAAATGGAGTTATGGATCCATACGCTACTTTCTGAGAACTAAAGAGACAAAACTTGGTAATCTAAGTGAAAATAATGGCCAGTCTTCAGTTGATTACTGAATTGAACATGGATTAAACACCCGATATAGCCTAGGTCCACATAGTGTAGTGAAGTGAATGCACAGCGTGAACGAGAGAAAGATCATTGATGGACTGGTGTGGTCTGACTTGATTATCGTTGACTGGGTGGAGAATGTTCATACTTACTGGCTGCTTACTGTTATCAGAACGTGCTATTGAACGCGCTTTTTAACACGCTAAATAGTGCGTTAGAAAGCTGCCACAACGCTGTCTTTGACACCATTGTAGAGTTGAGGAAAAGTGGTGTAAAAGACGGCGTTTCAAACCACTAAAATAACGCATTTTACAGCATAATAAAAGCACCCAGCACACATGCTGGGTAATGGGTCAATCCATATAAACGTGTATACCCTTGCTCCACTGCACTGTGAGGAGCCTCGTCAAATGAACAAGGGGGTGTTACTAGAACACATGCATGTTTGCACAGTCTAGTCAGCTGTCATGAACACTCATGCTCACACACACAAACACACACACACACACGCGCCCCCCCTACACACACACACATGCATGCATGCAAACACACACACACACACGCACACACCCATGCATACATACAGGCACTCACACACACACAAGCATACACACACACACGCACGCATAGCGCACATGCACACACACCCGCACACACGCACACAAACAAGCATGGAAGCGTACACATGCGCACACGCACGCCCACACATGCACACACACACACACACACACACACATTAGGCAACATGAGTCATTGCACCAAGTCTGGTTAATGCCACAGCCCTGGACTCAGAGAGACAGCACTCTAGCAGGTCTGCCACACACACATGCATGCACACCCGAAGCACACACACACAGACGGACTGGCACGCACACACACAGAGATGGACAAACATGGATTTACATAGGGTCAGGAACTTACTCTCATGTTTGGAGTGTGTGTCTCCTTACTGACTAATAATGCTGGACTCTGTGTCTCCAGCAGGCCAATAATCATCTCTCTCTCTTCTCTACTCCAGCAATCTATAGCTGAAGCAATTACCTTTGTGCTCCCTCATGTTATTTCTCCTCTCAAAGCATTAATGCCTGTCCTGTCCTGTGTGTGTGTCTGCATGTGTGTGTGTGTGTGTGTGTGTGTGTGTCTATGTGACTGCGTGTGTGCATAAGTGCATGTGTGTGTATGTCTGTGTTTGTGTGTGTGTGTGTGTGTGTGTTTGTATACGTGTGAGTCTGTGCGCCTGTGTGTGTGTCTGTAAGTGTGTGTCTGCATGTGTGTGACTGCATGTGTGTGTGTGTGTGTGTAGATGCTGGAGAGTATGGTGTCCCACCCCCGTCCCACCAGAGCAGAGGGCGGTGACGTGGCCAACGCCGTGCTGGACGGGGCTGACTGCGTGATGTTGTCAGGGGAGACGGCCAAGGGACTGTTTCCTGTGGAGGCTGTAGCCATGATGCACTCGGTATGAACGTGTGTGTGTGTGTGTGTGTGCGTGCATGTGTTTGTGTTTGTGTATGTGCATGTATTCCTGTGTGTATATGTGTTTGCACACACAAGGAAATGAATTGAGCGTGAATATTAGGGGGTTGAAACCGTTAGACTGTTACTCTCCACAGGGGTCTGGTCTGGTCTAGTCTGAATAGTCTAGTGGTTTAGGGTGTCGGACTCCCAGCCCTGGAGGGTTATGGATTCAAAGCCCAATGTCAGCAGTCTACCTTTAGGTATCCTTGAGATGCATTATCCCGACCTTCTCTTTAATGACATGCATCTAGAAACATCCATCATAATCACTCAAATATAAGTGTCTGATAAATTCCTAAATAGTATCTAGTATCTAGTATATAGATAGATACTTTATCCGATTACGTTTCAGCCCGGCCCACCATTGTATGTACACCAGGGTCAGAAATGAACGGGGGTTCATTTCTGAACCCCGTTCAGAAATGAAAACCCCGCATTCTGCCCCTATAGAACCTTTAATTGCCCTCAAATTTGTGAGGAATAAGAGTACAGAGTTAACTTCTGTATATTTGAAATTGTTAAAGTTGAACTGTGTAAGTGAATTTATTTAAATAAAATATGACTACATAATAGTCATTGGAGTCATTGAATATTAGTCTGTAATTTAACATAGAAAAACAAAAGTATTTCCCATCCTTTAAAACAATTGCCCTGGAAAGGATCCAAAATGCCTCTAAATATAATACACAGGGGCAGAAAATATGTGCGATTTAATTGTTGATTTAGTCCTGTGTGCCTTTGTTAACGTGCCGTCTCTCTTTGTCTGTCTCTCTCACTCTGTGCTCTGCCTTCTCCCCCAAACACACCCAGATCTGCAGGGAGGCAGAGGCGGCCATCTTCCACCAGCAGCTGTTTGAGGAGCTGCGTCGCCTCACCCCTCTGTCCTACGACCCCACCGAGGTCACCGCCATCGGAGCCGTGGAGTCCTCCTTCAAGTGCTGCGCCGGCGCTATCATCGTCCTCACCACCACTGGGAGGTGATCATCCATCCCATCCCTTACACATCTGAGACAGATCCCTCACATTATCACAGCTGATACACATCCCTCACACATCCCTCACATTATCACATCTGACACATTTCCCTCACATATCTGATACACATCCCTCACACATCCCTCACATTATCACATCTGACACATTTCCCTCACATATCTGATACACATCCCTCACACATCTGATACACATCCCTCACATCCCTCACACTTCTGAGACAGACCCCTCACACATCTGTCACACATTTCTGGATCATCATTTAACAAGCAGAAATACCACTCATTTGCTGCTTGTCGCTTTTCTATGTTTCTATGTTTAGCATGAAATTCTTTGTAATGGTTTTCTTGGTTGTTTGTCAGACAGTTTAGCTATTTGGCTAAAATACCTTTGGTAACTTATTTTGGGCTTTCGCAATTCTCATAATATTTGTATTTGTAAGATTAAATTATTAGTTGAAATGAAAAAGTATTAAACAACAAAGAAAACAATTGTTTGTTGCAGCATAAATCTAATAACATTAATAATTTGTATGTTCGTGTTTGGTATATGCCAGTGCACCAGTGAAGTGACGTAACCATACCTTGATATACTGGTGGTCTGGTAAACATCAGCAAACCAGACCTGATATTAACATTAATGTCAAGAGCTCCAGCTGTCCTCTGCTGGGACATCAATGTGAAACGGGTCTCCAAGCAAAAAACAGATCATTATATCATTGTATTTTGAAAAAACTCCCACACACAAACTAATTCTGCATTAAACACTCCCACTGTAGTGGAAGTATTACAAATCTTTCTAAATTATCATCACCTCTTCATCTCTCTCTCTCTCTCTTGCTCTCTCTCTCTTTTCATCATCTTTCCACCTCTCCCTCTTTCTCCTCTCTCTCTCTCTCTCCTCACCATCTCTCTACCTCTCTCTCTCTACCTCTCTCTCTCTCTCTCTCTCTCTCTCCTTACCATCTCTCTACCTCTCTCTCTCTCCTTACCATCTCTCCACCTCTCTCTCTCTCTACCTCTCTCTCTCTCTCTCCTTACCATCTCTCCACCTCTCTCTCTCTCTACCTCTCTCTCTCTCTCTCTCTCTCTCTCCTTACCATCTCTCCACCTCTCTCTCTCGCAGATCGGCCCACCTCCTGTCGCGGTACCGCCCTCGCTGTCCCATCGTAGCCGTCACGCGGAGCCCTCAGGTGTGTTCCCAGCCTACATTCCTTCTCTTCCATCACATCATGTAGTCCTAGTGCTGTGCTCTCAGACTACACTGCAGCTCACAAACCCTTGGGATCTCTCACTCTCTCTCTCTCTCTCTCTCTCTCTCTCTCTCACACACACACACAACACACACACACACACACACACACACACACACACACACTTATTACGGGAAATAAATAAATGCACATACAGTATTTGTCCTGGTTCACTAAGGTTACTGGCTGGTGGATTGCCTAAAACTCTTTTCAAATTGGATAGATATGCATCCTATCCATGACTATCCATGTTGTTATCTATTACAAAGGATTTGTGTTTGTACCAAAACAGTACACTATGAAGCTGTTAAAGTTGCCCTCATGTGTCCTATAAACCATACGCTATAATATTTCCAATGTAACCTTATCGTCTACTCATCCTCGATGTTGTCAATGGATAATCAGGTTCTATGTTAATCCAACCTTTTGAGGAAGAAGATTGATTTTCCTCCTGGCAATCCTCCTGTGGCAGTCTGACCAGTGCTAATTTTATTCAGCTCCAAAAGCACTCCAGCATAATCCACTGTGTACAAAAGTCGCTGGGGGAGTTGAATAATTCCAGTCCTGTTCGCTTGGCTTCCATTATAACAGGGAGATTGCCTTGTTTCAATTAAAACTGGAGCGCCACTACATACAAAATCTATCTCTATCTATATTCCCCGGCGAAGGTTGTTTTAATGTGAAAATCCACCAATAGCACCACAGGTAGGGAGATTATAGGAATATACACCGAAAATGATCCCAATAAGGGCTGAACAATGACATGATCATCAATAATAAACAGTATTTTGGCCACCTGGTTTAAGAGACACAACCACTGTCCTCTTTGTTTTAACTGCAATGTCTACAGTTACCATAAAAGCCAGAATCAGCATGTTTAATAATGATCTCTGTCACCTACGGATACCTGTATGAATCATGTTCTGCCGTAGTGCTATTCATACACCAATCTGCAAATACAAGGGTCGTATCGATTTTTCTTTTACATTTCATTATTCATTCAAATGTAATACTAAAGCAGATTCATTTTTCCTCAAAGACAGAAAGATACAATATTCTTGTTTCTGCGATGATACACACGCATGCTTGCACACACACACACACACACACACACACACACACACACACACACACAGACAAAGACAGACAGACAGACTATCTGTCTGTCTTTGCGTGCATGTGTGTACACCACCCCCACACCCCCACAAGCGTAGTGTCACAATAACAAAGCAGCAGGCTGGTTTGAGAGTAAAGAAGGTCATTGTTGTGATTGTACTCTACCTCCAGGTGGCTCGTCAGTCCCAGCTGCTGAGGGGGGTGTTCCCCGCACTCTTCCACCCCCTCCCAGCCCCCGTCTGGGCTGACGATGTGGACAACAGAGTCGACTTCGGCCTCGACATCGGTTTGTGTGCGAGTGTGTGTGTGTGTGTGTGTGTGTGTGTGTGTGTGTGTGTGTGAGTGTGTGTGGGTGGGTGGGTGTGAGTGAGGGTGAGGGTGTGTGCATGTGGGTGTGTAGGTAAAAGAAATTAATTGTGTGCTTGTGTGTGTGGCATGTGTGTCAGTGGATTTTTTGTGTGCATGTGTGTGTGTGTGTCTGTTAGTGTTTGCATGTGTATGCACATGCATGTG
Source organism: Lota lota (assembly GCA_026745465.1). Classification (NCBI taxonomy): domain Eukaryota; kingdom Metazoa; phylum Chordata; class Actinopteri; order Gadiformes; family Lotidae; genus Lota; species Lota lota. Next base: position 588,207 of record JACYXH010000826.1, read on the forward strand.
TGTGACTTTAGTGTAATGTAAGTCGAATTATTTTAGCTTTATTATGAGGCACATTACAACACTTACTACCTCCCTCTCTCTCCCCCCCCCTCTCTGTCTGTGTGTGTGTCCGTCTCTCTCTCTCTCTCGCCCTCTCTGTCTGTGTGTGTGTCTGTCTCTCTCTCTCGCTGTCTCTCACCCTCTGTGTGTGTGTTCGTCTCTCTCTCTCTCTCTCTCTCTCTCGCCCTCTCTGTCTGTGTGTGTGTCTGTCTCTCTCTCTCTCGCCCTCTGTGTGTGTGTGTCTGTCTCTCTCTCTTCCATAGGTAAGGCGAGGGGGTTCTTCAAGCCGGGAGACATGGTTATTATTGTGACCGGCTGGATTCCAGGCTCGGGTCACACTAACATTATGAGGGCGGTCATTGTCCCCTAAACGCCCCCTGCTCATTGGACACTGTCCTGGACTGACTGGCTGACCCACCAATGAAAAGACACCTTCAACCATTAGATCATTCATTAGACAAATTTATCAATATCCTGAGTTCATTTTATTGTTTTGTTTAAATGTTTGGGAATTATAAAGATTTGTATCACACCAATATGTTGTAAAACCAATTGTATTTTTGAACTTGTTCTAGAGTAATGATTCCTTCTTAATAAAACTACATAAATTATCGTTTTGCTCAGCAATGTTTTTATTTGTATTTTGTATGATTATGAATGCAGCTGGATGATAACCCACTTTCCATCATATTATTAATATTGTTCTTGTTATCGGTCTGGCTCAGGTTTATTAGTCTCCTGGCAAAAATGCACTCTCTTTCTCTTCGGTGCCGCCGGTAGATGGAGATAAGTGGATCTTTATTTCGCAGCCCTTCCGCGCGTCTGCGAGATGACCCAGATGCCCACGCCTAGTGACTGTTTGCCCATAAACTAATTAACTGTCTTTGTCCGCTCCTTCCTCTCCAATGCCACTCAGGCCCCCTCCTCTTCTGATTTCCTCCTTATATCCCCTGTCCTCCTCTCTCTCTCCTCCTCTCACTGTCTCTGTCTCCATCACGCAATTCCCCCGCTGTATCGGTGGGAGCGGGTATGACGCGCAGACCGTATACCTGCGAAGGCTCTACGCGTTTTGGCGACGACCGGGCGGGCACGCGGCCTTGGGGGAAGATGACGATGGGGATGCGGCTGCCATGGCAACAAGCCGATGATGTTCAGACCTTTATTCACCTTTATTTATTTAATATTTCATTGGAGAACGAAGTGCGCCCATGTGGACACGCGTGCATGCAGGGCTTGTCGCGTTGTTTAGTGTCGCGTTGTTTAGTGTCTGAATAAGAAGTAGAATAAGAAGTGATCCCCTTCGGATTTTTTTGTAAACGCTCAACAAGTTATTTAATTAATTTTTCTTCTCCCCGAGAAGGCAACCATTCATCGGAGCGCATGCTTTTACCTGGGATTAATTGTAGGTCATACTAACAGGTATCTTTACAGTTTATTTGTACTGAACGGTAAAAAGAGGATAATACCGAGGTGTTCTTGTTCCACGATGTCATTGAAAAGTCGGCGGAACTGAGGACGGATGGAGGAGGACGCGACGGGGGAAAGAGTCGAATATTATGGGCGTTGGACTCCCGACATTTATAAATGTCCCCCCCCACCCCCCCAAAAAAAAAGTCCGGTTCCAGTGAGCGACAATATTCCACTATTTTCCTGCCTAGCTGACGAGGAAATTAGATTGCGTCCAAAAGGATGGTGTATAAGCTTTGGCTGCTTGGACAAAATAATTGTCACCGTTTCGCCTATTTCACCGAAAACATGGACTCATTTTCGGGTCATTTAAACGGTGCCTCTCTGTCTTGTGTGTCCCTTCCCATATTTTAAGACTGCGTGTTGTTGGTTGCGAGCGTATCTACAACCACGAACCAGCGCGCCCTTTTCTCAAAGCGCAATGAACGTGCCCATTAGGTGTCCCTGATGTCAGCTAACCACCCTTTGGCCACGAACCAAAATGTCCTTCGTCGCCGAGTGAATATTCTCCAATCCATCATCACCTCCACCACTCCCCGGCGTCCAAAGAACCCGCGACATAATGATAAACACCGAAAATAGCCAAACGGGGATAAGCAGCCAGGACGCGTACGCACACACCCTCACACAATCACACACATACAAACACACACACACACACACACACACACACACACACACACACACACAATCACACACAGTCGAGACAGACGGCCAATGAGTGAGACGCTTCGTTATCAACCCAAGAGCGGGAATTCGGGAGCAGTATGCCCGGCGTCGAAGCGCTGAGGGCGGCTGCGAAGAGGAGCAGGAGGGCCTCGGGCAGAGAGCAACGTTTCAAGGACGAGACAGGAGGAATTATTCACAAATATTCATAAGCCCCCGACGAAAAAGCAACAAAAAGAAAAGAAAAAGGAAGGAACAAATGTGAGCTTGCTGCTGGTGCCATACCTACCGGCAGAGTGAGGGACTTCATTGCTGTTTAAGTGTCCAGTTCCAAGGGCACTGACTGAGGTAAGGATGGGCAGGGCAGAGTAGCGGAGGCAGAGGTGCGAGCCGTCTGCTGGGGGAGATTAACTGGGCCAATCCCTCACAGTGGGACTGTCTGACAGCCGGATGAAATATTGAGGCAATTGTCTTGAACAATTATTATTTTAGTCTTTGAAATCGTACATCTTTATACAAAACCAATGTAAGGTTAAAAGAGTCCAGAGGGAGGTTCACATTGTATTCACCATACCTGCCTGCCCCGCCCCCTTCCCTCATCATCCCCCCCTGCCCCTGAGTCGGGATGGATGGGGTGACGGGAGGCACAGGCACCCCGGGCAGTGCCGGGGGGTCCGGGGGTGGCAGCCTGCCCCGGCGTAGCGCAGGGGACTCCAAGCGACGCAGTAAGGGCAGCAGCCTGCCCTCCTCCGGCTACAGGCTGTCCCAGGCCTCCCTGGAGGGGGAGCGGGCCTCTGTGGGGGGTGACAGCACCGGGAACAGGCGCCGCCTCTCCATCATGAGCGCCTCCAACAGGGACAGCCTCCCCTTCCTCCGCTCCGCCGGGACCCCGACCACACCGATCCCCCTGCCTCCTCCTCCCATCTCCTCCTCCGGCTGCTCCTCCTCGGCCCAGCCCCAGCCTCGCTCGGTCGGCTTCACCTCCCGCTCCGCCCTAGCCTCCACCTCCTCTGCAGGCACCGGGGTGCTGGTGGTGGCAACAGGCGGAGCCACGGAGACCACCACCACCACGGCCTGCAACACCGGCGCGGCCGGCAGCCCCCAGATGGGCGGCCTGTCGGGGATGGGGGTCTTCGGCATGGGGCTGGACGCTGGGGAGGACTACAGCTACTCCAACCAGAGCACCTTCATCCAGAGGCAGTTTGGAGCCATGCTGCAGCCGGGGGTCAACAAGTTCAGCCTGCGGATGTTCGGCTCCCACAAGGCGGTGGAACTGGAGCAGGAGAGGCTGAAGTCGGCCGGCACGTGGATCATTCATCCCTACAGCGACTTCAGGTGAGGGGGAAGCAGACTCACCGCAGCCCAACATGGTTAGACTAACACTGATATTGCTAATATTGTTGCGCCGCCCCCTCATGACGGATTGAAGTGGGAAGATGGGAAACGTGCACGCTGGCAGAACATTCAGACCAGCGCTTGAGGAGGGGAGATGGGAGACAGAGGGGGAGGCTGCTGATCACACATCAAACGACCTCCTCGGTTGAAAAAGGTGAAGGGGAGATAGAGAGACAGCTAGAGAGACAGAGAGAGAGAGACAGATAGAGAGACAGATGGAGAGACATACGAGAGAGAGATGGAGAGATGGTGAGAGAGACAGATAGAGTGACTGATAGAGAGACAGATAAAGAGACAGATAGAGTGACAGATAGAGTCACAGACGTAGAGGCAGATAGAGAGACAGATAAGAGAGCCAGATAGAAAGACAGACGGAAAGGCAGATAGAGAGACAAATGTAGAAAGCTATAGGAGAGAGTGTGCAACCTGCAGACTAATAAAATGCATTGCAGACCTATGACAAATGTAACAGGAGAAGAACAAGCAGTGAATACTAAGTAAAGAGGATCAGAAGAGGCTAAATATGTGTCTGAACAGAAGGGTAATATATATTGCTGCCTTCATCTAAGGGGAAAGTGGAAATAAATGGTGAAGAAAGGACAAGAGAGAGAGAGGGGGAGAGGGATGTAGAGCGCTGAAAAAAAAGGACATGATCAAAGCGTAGAAAGGGAGAGAGAGAGAACAAGAGAGCGAGAGAGGTGTTGATGTGTGAGAGGTGGTGAAGTGTAGGCTGAGTAGTAGCTCTTTTAGTGTAGACAGTCAAACAAGAACAGACCACTAACATATAAAACAACAGACCACATATAGATAAAGGACATAATAAATGAATAAATCATTCTAAATCCTCCCCTTTAAAATGTGAGGTACATTTGCATGTGAGAGGCCGGAGGAAGCCCCCTTTGTCAGTGACTTGATATGACTAGCTGTGTAATAAATCAATTGATGCTGCATGTTAAGACAGAGAAATGGACTCAGGGAACCACGGAAATAAGATAATATGAGAGACAGACAGAATAACTGGGAGACGGGTGCACGCATGCAGGTATGCACGTACACACACATGTATGTAGCACACAGATTCGCCCGCACTACGCAGCACGTATGCACATGTGTACACACACACATACACAAACACACATACATGCACACACACACACACACACACACACACACACACACACACACACACACACACACACACACACACACACACACACACACACAGATACATGGATTGGGCACCCAGTGTAAAGTATTGCATATAGAAGGAGAATGTTAAGTATGTCATTATAGAGTGGGTGAAACCTGTAACTGGTGACTTCATGTTATTAGTTATCAAAAAGTGATCATTGTTTGTGGGCGTTTCTTTTGTGGAAGGAGGACAGCGGCATCATCTCAGGATAAACACAGCTGTTACTCAGGACACTAATTATGGATATGTTACTTTTATGTGTGATATCTTCACTAGTTGTAGTCTACCACTGCCCTGATACATAAAAGGAACAGACCCATAATATTGTTAAAAGCAACATCTTTGTTTGTCCTACGATGATGCCTCTGTGAAAAGGATCTATTGGGATCAGCCAAAGGCCAGCCAGTGCATTCTGTTTTAGATGAGATGTCATAGATTTGAATGGATGATTAGTCTGTGGTTGGCACATCGTATTGCTATGTTAATGAGAGTGGATGAAAGTATGAAATGTGACCTTTTATATGATGACCTCTATAAACATGTGCACACACACACACACACACACACACACACACACACACACACACACACACACACACACACACATACACATACACATACACATACACATACACATACACATACACATACACATACACACACACAGCCACAGGCACAAACAGATACACGTGTATAGTAAATGGCATGCTAGACATTCTGTTCTGTTTGTAAAAACACTGGGAGCTGGACCAATTAGTCCCTGATTTATCCGACTTGTCTTGTCTGATGCCTTGTCTGTGTGTGTGGTGTGTGTGTGTGTATGTGTGTACGTGTGTGTGTGTGTGTGTGTGTGTGTGTGTGTGTGTGAATAATCCCTGTAAGGGTGGGTCTGCAGAGCAGTGAGACAGACAGACAGGATGTGAAGTTTTCAGAAAGACATCTACAACAATGGATGAGTGGATCCCCCAGGCCCCTGGCCCACTTTTGTTTCAGTAGACACACACACATACACACACACATGGACACGGGTGTACACAAACATATGTGCATGCACACACTTGCATGTGCACGTGCACACACGCACACACGCACACACACACAAACCCACAAACAGACAGACACACAAACAAACGCACGCACACACACACACACACACAAACACACACACACACTCACATATACCTTCAATCCGCATTTCAGTCCGCTCTCCGCTGCCTCTGTGTGATCACGTTCATGTGCTGCTGATGAAGGGGTGGAGAGAGCAGAGGAACGTCCAACCGGCCCTGATGAAAGACATGCACTATTGAAACAGCCTGTTGAATCTCTGCCATCTATCCCCAATACTAGATATTCCTGTCAAGGTGTTAATGGGCCTCATTATCAGATGTGAATTGTTCAACAATTGAATATGGATTAATTATGCATGGATTCATAGATTATGCATGCCCAGTATGTATAATGTATAATTGAGCCATCTAACTTTACAGTTAAGTAACTGAAGATTGCTTGAGTAATGACCAGAGAGGAACTGTGTTGCTGAAGCAATTGATCCCATTAGAGAGAGAGAGGGCGAGAGAGAGAGAGATAGGTTTGGACAAAAAGGGTGAGAGAGAGAGAGAGAGAGACTGTTTTGGCTTCAGTGCTGATAATTTCTGCTGATGGACGCTTCCATCTTCCACCTCATTAGGGATGGTGCTGAATCATGTGTACATAAGACATAAGACACAAGCGTTATAATAATATCACTCACAGAGACAAAGCAATGGGACTTGGAAGACACAGGCAGACAGAGGAAGGCTGTGTCTATCCATTCTATTGGGATGGCTACCAGCATAGCAACAGTTGAATGTATTGTAGCGGTGTCAGAGGATATAGTCACGCAGACGTAAGACAGGTGTAAGGACATACTTTGTCTTTGCATGTTTCGGGTCTAATTGTTTGTGTGGTGAGGTGAGATGTCGTAGTCGTTTTCCTTGCCAAGCACTGACATCTGGCCAACTGGAAACAGGGCACTAACCACAGGCCAGACTTGGCCCGGTGGACTCAAGCGGAATTAGTGTTGACTTTGACACCAGCTGAGCAGGTAGACTGGCTCTGGGTTGTGCTCAACACCTGGTCGCGCCGGAACCTGAATACTGATTGCGCCGTCTGCAGGAACCCTGATTGCATTTGCAACTCATTACTGTATGCGAATGTATGGGTGCTTGAGTGTGAGTGCGTTAAGTGTATGTGTGTGTGTGCATGCGTGTGTGCATATGTGCGTGCCAGTGTGTGTGCATGCGTGTGTGTGTGCGTCTATATGTATATATTCATAAAATCATAAGCACATACATAGAACAAGAAAGACACAAGAACCATGAGTACTAAACGACATGTTGTGTCACAGTAGATTATATAAATGATGTCCAATTTTATTATTTTATAGTCAGGGGATACAAAACAGCTCCTCGCTGCCTGCCTGCTCTCCTGTCAGGGTTACAACCAGCACTGGCAGCGGACTGCTACGACAGCTAAACTAAAAGATTTATAGACTTTACGGTCAGAAATCATCACATGCTTTTAAGGCTTGTGGGAGCGAGCTTTGCAGTATCTTAAGCCCAAAGCACACAGCCGTGTCAGGACAGATGCAAAATAATATTTCTGAAATGTTCCTCCAAAAAAGACTTCTGACCCCCGGTCAATCCACCGATGTAGGCCCTCCACTCACTGCCCTCAGGGGAGCCCAAATTGTCATCTTACCCAAAATCTGGGGATAAAGAATGTACCTTTATCCTACATTTGTCTCCTGTATGAACCATGGAAGATACCGGTAGGTGTAAAATCAGGGTTATTTTGTGTAAATATTTGTCTTGTTTGATTTGAGTCTTGGTATTGGATGCTAGATTATCTGATAGCAACACCCTGTGTCAGCCCAGTTTAGTGGCTGCACATCAATACTACCATCCATCGTGCGAAGGGGACGTAATAAGCCATTGTATCGGAAGTTCTAAAGCTATTATCCATATCCGTAGCATTCGATGTATGACCCCCAGAATGTGAGACTGTACAGGGAGTGTGTTGACTCTACTCAACACAATGTCATCAAGGTCAGCACAAAATCCACCTGAGCTTCACGCTGGCAACAATATCCCCGGCTGCATGTCTGTGTTTCTCTAAATTAATCTCTTTGTTTAATGCCAGGGTTTAAACACACTGATTAATCTGTCGATAGGAGTGAGGGAATGCCAATGGGAAGTATATGGATGGCTATGTGTGTGTAGGTACTTGTGTGTGTGTGTGTGTGTGTGTGTGTGTGTGTGTGTGTGTGTGTGTGTGTGTGTGTGTGTGTGTGTGCTTGCGTGCATGCACGTTTGTGTGTGCGTCTGCATGTGTATGTGTTTGGTTGCATTTGTGTGTGTGTGTTTGTGCACGTGTGTGTGCCTGTGTCGGAGAAAAGTGATGAGTCATGCTTAATCCCAGTCCAGTGGTAGCGTCACACCATGAGGACACTGAATTAGTGCTCAATAACAATTGACCACAGGGCTTGAATGCGGCTTCACATGAGTGAGACGGGGGTGTGAAAGAGTAGCCGGGAGGGGGGAGAGAGAGAGAGAGAGAGAAAATAGGAAATGTGGGCTACTTAGATGGGGGACATTGGTGGTGGAGCATTGCACCACATCTTTTCAACCCTTCCATTGCTCACAGTGTGTGTAGAAAAAAACACATTTGTTGTGGTGCACGACCAGAAAAGGTTTCATGGCTAAATGATACGTATCTTTCAGTAATATAATTAAACTGTAGGCTTTGGCGTTAGACTCAAGCAATAGACTTTCAGCGACCTACTGCATGGATGTGAAACTCATACTCATAGTTGAGTGTGACAAGGGGGCTGCTTTAGGGACAAATGGGTTCTAAGTGACATGTCCACGTCCACCCCTCACCCCCTCTCTCTCTCTTTCTCTCTTCCCTCTCTCAATTAAATGACATTTAATTAAATTAAATTGCTTTACTGGCATGGAAGAAACACAATTTTCATTATAGCAAAGCATAACAGATGACATTATCATTAGCATGAATTCAGGATCAAATCAGTCTAATAGCACACTTCACACAACAGCTTGACCAAGGTGCTGAACAAACAACAATAAAAGACTAGGCACACAATCAGAGTAAGTTATTAAAATAAACATAATCAGGGACAAGATGGGTTTTAATCAACTTTAGTAAACTCTCTCTCTCTCTCTCTCCCTCTCCCTCTCTCTCTCTCTCTCTCTCTCTCTCTCTCTCTCTCTTCTCTCTCTCTCTCTCTCTCTCTCTCGCGCGCTCTCTCTCCCCCTATAGGTTCTACTGGGACCTGCTGATGCTGCTGCTGATGATGGGGAACCTGATCATCTTGCCTGTGGGCATCACCTTCTTCAAGGACGAGAACACGCCCCCCTGGATCATCTTCAACGTGGTGTCAGACACCCTCTTCCTGGTCGACCTGGTCCTCAACTTCAGGACCGGCATCGTCAAGGAGGATAGCACGGAGATTCTGCTGGATCCACGGTCAGCGTGTTTGTGTGATGGGGGTTGTGGTGTGTGGGTGTGTGTGTGTGTGTGTGTGTGTTAAAATAAACACTGGTTGTGCAGTTGCAAACATATAATAAAACTGCCATTATAAATTGCCAGTGGTGCAGAAAGTACACATCTTATACTTGAACAGTAAACATACGCACGTTCAGTAAAAGTCCTGTAATTACTACTATACTCAAGTACATTTGTAAAGTGGTTGATAATAACTGAACTCAGCTGTCAAAAGTAATAGTAGTTCACAGAATGCCCTTGTAGCGTCGTCTACGCTACTCGACAGGGTTCTCAGTTAGACACAGACGCAAGGAACACGTTTTAATGGTTTTATTTGACGTCGGAGGGGACACCGAGTGGCCAGCCTCCAGCCTTTGCGCCGCCATACACACACACGTTATCTTAAAGTCACTGCTGTGTAGCCTCCGCGCTTGCCTCTCCTCAAACCGCGTATTTGGACCCGACCTCACTGTGGGGAGAGCACAACACCACGTTAACATTTGTATCTTACTACCTAATTGTGCTCATCTCCTACAGCTGCGTCTGTTTCCCCGGCTGAGCCGCTCCGCTCCTCAGTCTGCAGCCGGCGCTAAGCCACGCCCCCCCCCCCCCCCCCCCCGCCCATACCCCCCCCCCCCCCCCCCCCATACCACAGACCTCATTCTGCCTAATGTTTGAAACATTATTCAAATGATAACAACCTATTTGCACACCGTTTCTATACGTTTCTTGTAAAACAGTTTAACATCATTAGAATTGCAGTCGTAAAATATACTTTATTGATTCTCAAGGGGATATTTAAGTATGTGAGGTATAATTGTACAAATATAAGGTATAAATATGAATAAATATATTGCAAAGTAAAGTAAATATAGTTAAGTAATTTGCTTTTAAATGCAGGGGAGTCAAAGCTTAACGTCCATTAAGATGGAATTACTTAAGTAAACCACAGATGTCTATAACTCTCAGTCCTTCCGTCTGTTGGGGGCTTAAACAAATCTGCTGCACGGGAGATTTACAGAGGTGACACGACCGCCATCAGCCATCAGCCCCGGACATCTCTCCTCTCTTTCCTCTTCTCTCCATCCTGCGCTCTCTGGGGGAAGTTCCACGCCATGCAAATACTTTATTCCCCCATGCAAACTCCAACATGAAAAACGACCACGTTGTGATGAATAACAGAGGCTCCTACCACCGTCTCCCCCCCCCCCCCCCCCCCCTTCCGCCCCTCCACCCACCCCACCTCCCCAGGGCCATACGCCAGCGCTACCTGAAGAGCTGGTTCCTGGTGGACTTTGTGTCCTCCATCCCGGTGGACTACATCTTCCTGATGGTGGACCTGGAGGCCAGGCTGGACTCTGAGGTGTACCGGACCGCCCGGGCGCTGCGCATCGTCCGCTTCACCAAGATCCTCAGCCTGCTGCGCCTGCTCCGCCTCTCCAGGCTCATCCGCTACATCCACCAGTGGGAGGAGGTCAGTGAGGAGCGGAGGAAATACTCACTATTTGCGACTGATACAAGGTAGACGCTTCCATCAGAAACCACTGCCGGTGAAAACGTTTTCGATACAGGTTATTAATGACCTGGTATGGGGTTTGGCATCTTGCACAGGGTTGCCTACAGGCAGACGGCAGACATTGGGGTTTGAACCCAGAACATTTTGCCTAGGAATCCACCCAAAGACTATGCCCCCCCCCCCTCCTCCCCCCCCCCCCCACCCCCATGGGGATGGGTAATTACGAAGAGACCGTTGCAAAATCAAAACCCCTACGACTCCAGTGGAGGGGTTTCATCCTAATATGATAATCTGAAAATATCTTCCACAAACGTTTCCCATTTCTCCCCCTTCTTCTTCTCCGCAGATCTTCCACATGACCTATGACCTGGCCAGTGCCATGGTGAGGATAGTCAACCTGATAGGGATGATGCTGCTGCTCTGCCACTGGGACGGCTGTCTCCAGTTCCTGGTGCCCATGCTGCAGGACTTCCCCCCTGACTGCTGGGTCTCCAAGAACAACATGGTGGTACGTTTCCGGAGCTCAGCAATGTGTGTGTGCGTATGTGCGCACGAATGTTCGATTCAGAGACAGAGTAGATATATATATATAGTATATGTATATACAGAGTATCTGTACAATATTAAATGTGGATATTGTTGTGGTGTGTGTGTTTCTGTGTTTGTGTGTGTGTGTGTGTGTGTGTGCGTGGGGGGGTTTGTGTGTGTGTGTGTGTGCGTGTGTGTGTGTGTGTGTGTGTGTGTGTGTGCGTGCATGTGGGCGTGCATATTGGATTCAGAGACAGAGATATTTGGGTTTGTCTGGACAGAGTAGACAATATTTCATTATATATAGTTGTGTTGGGGGGGGGTGTGTGAGAGAGAGAGAGAGAGAGAGAGAGAGAGAGAGAGCTAGAGAGAGAGAGAGAGTGTGTGTGTGTGTTTGTGTGTGAATGAATGTGTGCATGTCTGAATACAGTGGACAATATTTAATTTTTATATTACTGTGGAATATGCGTGAGCGCGTGCGTGTGTCTGCATGCAGAGGAGGTGTTTATCTGGTCAGGCTGTGTTTTCTATTTAGTGGTGCTAATTGCATCATGCAGCAACATGTCCAGTTGGAATAAGATTGACTCTCATGCATCACAACAGAGAATTCCCCAATTAAAAAGCATAAACTAGATCAGGCCGATATATAATCTCCCGTGCATCAACAATTAAACGCCTTGGGGATTTTCGTGTCACGAGTTTTAAAACACACAGATAGTGACACACAGGTACACAACTATGAATAGCTGAATCATGTCTGACTTGTTGCCTTGGTGACTGTTGCTAGGTTTGTGGATGCTGGGAGTTTCCCCAGAGGAAGCCCTCTTCCCTGCTGGTCTATTCAGATCCCAGCAAGGATGTAATTGGTCTCACACATGCACAGCTTAACCACATCACACACACATGTGCCACACACACACACACATGCTCATGTGGGTTATACTAGCAATTCTGGTACTACTCGTACAGAAATTGTATATCATTGGATGTTTTGTGTTGGCTGGGTTAAGTGTGGAGAAATTTTTAATTGCCCAGCTGTTGAAGTTATCATTTTGGCTCTTCTCCAAAGTGTAGTACTTTCCAGGAATAAGCTTTAAGTATCCTCAGCAGAATTTGTTTGTTTTTGTTAATGACACTCTTACTCAACCTGACCTCGTCTCTTCTCCTTGTCAATTTCTTCCACCAAAAATAATGATCAAACTTAAATCAGGGTTAAAAATTGTTTCAGTTTGCCTCAGTTGTTTTAATTAAAAAGCCAGTCTGGTATATTTGTTATTTTATCTTTGCATGTTTTATTTTTCCATTTATCTCTGAACAATGGTATTTTATTGTCTTTTGATGATTGTCCTTTTAAATGTTTTTTTCCAAAATGTGATTCCTGCCTATGGAAGTGCTGTGCGTGGTCCTTGTGTTCGAGGTATTCTGTCGTAATAGGCTTGCCCTGCCTCCGGTCTGCTCTGCTGTACCCCTGCAGAACGACACGTGGGGCGTGCAGTACTCCTATGCGCTGTTCAAGGCCATGAGCCACATGCTGTGCATCGGCTACGGCGCCCAGGCCCCCGAGGGCATGACCGATGTGTGGCTGACCATGCTCAGCATGATCGTCGGTGCCACCTGCTACGCCATGTTCATCGGCCACGCTACTGCCCTCATCCAGTCCCTGGACTCGTCCCGTCGCCAGTACCAGGAAAAGGTACAGTGTTATGTGTGACAAGTCTCGCTTAACTGTTCTCATGTCCCCTATTTATCCAAATGAATGGCATTTATACATCTGTACTTTATACTTCTTTACTCCTTCTATTTTACTTACTTATGTACAAGAATGCCTACTGGTAGGCTATGGACATTGGGGTTGACACCCTTAACCTTGCGGTTGTGAGTCATACACCCCTGGCTCAGGAACCTTTTCAGTTGGTAAAACCATTAATTAATTACTTTTTAGATAAAGTTTAGATAATCATCGTTCAAGCTTTTTAGGGAAGATATTAATTCGATACAAATTAGTCGTGACCGTTTAGGATGGAAAGAAACTTTGTCATATTCCCTTCTCTGGCATTTCATTATCTACTCTGATTGTAGATTATTATATTATGAAGAGGATGTTGGTGAGGATGGATTACTATAGCTTTGTGAGCTTTGACAATGTAGCTTTGTATCCCAGAAACAGATTCATGCAATATTTTGTGTTCAATTAAATCAATTTTGATAATACAATCATTATTCATTCTGGTTGGTCGGCCATAGTTTCCTGCATGACCACTGCACTAGAGAGAATAGCATATACTGACCATCTATTAAACCTAGGGTACGCTAGGGTATGAACACACAACAAGCTCGCTGACTTTAGCAATAGATCTGCCTTGCCTTGTGAAGACTCCAGTGATGCACAAAGAGTGCATGGACAGAATAGCTGGGTAGGAAGGTAGACACAGACAGGTAAGCCATCCAATCTGTTCATTCAGGGCCGAATGAAACAATTTCACAGGCTAATTACAGGCCTGTGACAGACACACTTTTTCTTTTGGATCGCATTTGATTTATTGGTTGCTGGATGTATAGAATTTTAACAAATATGACAAAAAATGCTTCTTAAATAAACTGCCTAGCCTAGCTTTAAATATTTTATATTTAAAACGAGTGCCCTTCATTAAAAGATACTCAAAGTGAAATGAAGGTTCATGAGAAAAATGTCAATTTCTTTTTGGATAACCTTCATCCAAATGTTGAAGAACCAGAAACGCCAGCTATCTGTATCTCCAACCCTCACCTGCGTGTCCTGCGGTGTGTGTGTTCCTCCAGTACAAGCAAGTGGAGCAGTACATGTCCTTCCATAAGCTGCCTGCGGACGTGCGGCAGAAGATCCACGAGTACTATGAGCACCGCTTCCAGGGCAAGATGTTTGACGAAGAAAACATCCTGGGAGAGCTGAGCGACCCGCTGAAAGAAGTATGCATTAATTCCAAATATGTCTCAATCCACACACACACACACACACACACACACACACACACACACACAATAACCGTCGTGGGTGTACACACACAGAACCTTACCCCAAATCACACATTGTTCTCTACACTCCAGGATCCAATCAACAATCAACCAATCAATCTCTTTCCATCCCCCACTCTCTCTCTCTCTCTGTTTCTCATACCATACCATCCTAATTTAATTTAATCTCTGCATCTCTGCCTTCTCTTCCCCCCTCCACCCCCCCCCCCCCCCCCCCCCCCCCCCCACACACACACACACACACACACACACCTAGGAGATTGTCAGCTTCAATTGCCGCAGCCTGGTGGCCAACATGCCGCTGTTCGCCAACGCCGACCCCAACTTTGTGACGGCGGTGCTCATCAAGCTCCGCTTCGAGGTGTTCCAGCCTGCAGACTTCATCATCCGCGAGGGGACGGTCGGCCGCAAGATGTACTTCATCCAGCACGGCCGTGTTAGCGTGCTCGCTCGCGGCAACCGGGAGACCAAACTCAGCGACGGCTCCTACTTTGGAGGTGAGGATGGAGGACCTATGGGGGCTTCTTGGGTTAGGGCCGATAGCCAGCACCATAGCTATTCGCCTCGCACTGCTGGTTTCCTTGGAAGCTTTCATCATCCCCCTCTAAATGGACAGTTTCATTCCTCACCACTCCCCTATGACAGCCAGTGTGTGGTGACTCACCACACACTGGCTGGGTGATGCATAGCAACCAGTGTGCTCACCACTGGTGAGCATACTGGCTGCCATGTATCACCCAGGAGGGGGCTGGTGGGGGATAAGGTGTGAATGCCCTCCCATCCACACACACACTCACTTTTACAATGCTTTGAGTGCCTTGAACAAAGTGCTTTATAAATGCAATGAATTGTTGCTATTATTTTTTATTTCTGGTTATAATGGGAGAGGGTAGTAGCAGTTATAATAGTAGAAGAGGTTATCACTGTGTTTATGACAGGAGAGGGTAGGAACAATCTTTCTAGAAAGGTATTATTATGTGATTATACTTTAAAAGAAAATACAAAAAAAAACTATATATATTTATATATATATATAGTTTTTTTTGACAGTGTATATAATCATACTATATATATATATATATATATATATATATATATATATATAGTATGATTATATACACTGTCAATCAGTGCTGGAATTTGGCCGGTACTCACTGGTATGGGACTTCCAGCCTTTGTCCCCCTGCGTACCTTTACTTATTACTGCTTACTGCCACTTATTGGTGAATCTAGGCACGCATGCTGTAGTTATTTTTCATTATTTCCCATCTGAAGCACTGGATTTGTAGTAGATTGACGTATTTTACGCAGACGTCCTCTCAGTCCTCGCTCTGACTCACCAGTATTATTCACTAGCGGCAGAGAAAATGTCTTTGGAAGCGTGGCTTAGGACGCCAAAAGGGAGAGGTCATCAGCGGTCTAAACCAATTTTGATAATGTTATTACTGATTAAATCCATTGGAGTGTGTGTTTGTGTGTGTGTGTGTGTAATTTGCAGATATGCTTTGCTGACCATAGATGGCTGTCTGAGACAAGCAGCAAGCTGAGGAAGCATAGTTATTGAAATGAAAGCATTTGTAGTACTTTTTTAATTAGAAATGTTTGTGTGGTTTTTTGTATAGAAAGAGAAACATGCCTGGAAAAGATCTACTAGTAGTATAACCTTACCATACTGGTTGTTTATCTAAGTAAACCAGCCCAAAACAGCCCTTACTAATGTAACCCATGCTGTTTTAGAGTACTGGCACCTTTTTGATTCCAATTCGAGCACTGCTGCCAATAATGTATATCTCTACTGTCTCTAATGTTTCCATTTTGTTTGTTATTAACGTCTTCATCAGAATCAGAATCAGAAATCAATAAAGTATATCTGATTATGAATACATGTTATATATATACATATATTTGCTGTATATTTGCTTATCGATTTTTGTGATTTCCCTTCCCATCAACAACGTGTCTCCTATGTTAGGGGAGGGCACTCACAATAGTCCCTGAAAGTTACCACTTTGATAATAACAGGAGAGGGTTTGGCAGCCTCACACAAAAAACCCAAGGAATTCATTCAAGCGTGATCCTCTGCCATTCCTCCCCCTCTCTCCACCTCTTCCCCCATGTCCCGCGTTCAGAGATCTGTCTGTTGACGCGTGGTCGGAGGACGGCCAGCGTCCGGGCAGACACCTACTGCCGCCTGTACTCGCTCAGCGTGGACAGCTTCAACGAGGTGCTGGAGGAGCACCCCATGATGCGCCGCGCCTTTGAGACGGTGGCGGTGGACCGGCTGGACCGCATCGGTAAAGACTTTGCACAAATGCCCTCAGTGGCTTGTCGGTTTTCTGTTTCAGCACCGTACTATGATTCACATCTATTCTTCTTCTTCTTCTGTTCTGTCTGGGCTTTTTCTTTTCTTCCTCACAAAAAGGGCTTTGTGCATGACCTTGCTGAATCCTTGTCTTTTTCCATCTAAATTAGCTGTATTTTGTAAAGTAATTCTCCCAGTGTCCTCAGCTCAAGGTCGGAAATCTTCTCTGGAATAAAACGGGAGGGGAATGAACGCAGAGTGAATACATTCATGAGACAGGGTCGAAAGCAATAAGACCTCGTGGATGGAACCTACGTTCTCTACTCCATTCGATTTTACTTTAACACCTTTTATTTCAGGGATGAAATGTCCCATGCGGAAACGTTTTCACCAGGTCGTCTTTTGTTTTTCTACTTTGTAGGCAGGAAGAACTCGCTGCTCCTGCGGAAGTCGTCCCAGGGTGGTTCGCTGGCGGGGGGGAGTACAGGCCGGGGCGGGGGTCGTGGTGGAGGGGGCCCCGGGGCAGGAGCAGGCCTGGCCATGGGGAGCCTGGGCTCCTGCGACAGCATGCTGGTGCAGCAGATCGTCAAACATGACAGCATGCCCGCCATGCAGGAAGCCATCGCTGCGGCCGCCGCAGGGCGAGGCGGGGCCATGGGAGGAAGTGGCACCGTGTCCCCCAGGCCCAGGCCTGTGATCTGGGCCCCGCTGGTCCACGCGCCCCTCCAAACCGCAGCCGCCACCACCAACGTAGCCATTGCCCTCATGCACCAGCAGCAACAGCAGCAGCAGCTGCTGCAGCAACAGCATGCACTAGGTGGTGCAATATTCCTGCCTTCTCCTCTCATCTCTCCTTCCCCCTCATCTTCATTCCCCATGTCACCACCCCGCGCCCCCGGGCTGCAGTCCCTCCGCCCCTCCGTCAGCTCCCTCATTGGGATGATAGGGGTGGGCGGGTTAGGAGGCTTGTCCCCCAGAGGGGGGTTCCCTGCCTCCCCCTCACAGATGGGCACTCCCATCGGTGGGGGGCTGACATCACCGCCGGTGGCTCAAACCCCCAGCACCGCTTCTTCCATGCCGACCACAGCTTATCTGGGGAGGACGCATCATTACAGTCTCCGCCTCCAGTCTGACCATCCTTCTATGATTGGTGGATCTCCTGGAACGCCCACAAGCGGAGGGTCCACCACTCCTCCACTGCTCAAAGTAGCAACCAACAACCCTTCCGCCGCTCCGTGTGCCCCGTCAGATGGCAACAGCTACACGATAAGCCAGCAGGGCGCTAAGGAAGCACTGTTACGTCACGGAGGAGCCAGCTCTCAAGGTCTGCCCGCCCTGGGTAGGCTCACCAAGGAGGCAAGGCTGCTGTCGGCCTCACAGCCCACTTTGCCTCACCGCTCCTGGGTCGGTGTTCATCCTCATCCCCCTCTGCACCGAAAGGCTTCTGGTGGCAACCTGCTGTCGCCCCCTTTCTTGGTGGGCCAACTGGCCAGAGGAGGAAGCGCAGGCATTCTGAGCTTTAATTCAAATGCTGCACAACTGCCAATGGCTATGCCTCCCTTCGGTGGTCCACAGGCACAGAGCATGGGCCTTATTCAGCCCCCAGTAGCACAGTGTACATCTGCACCCGTCCACCCGTACGCTGACCCTCACTGCGCCCCTATGCCCGCACACCCAGCCACCATCATGTGCACAAACATGCCCACCGCAGCAGTTCCCTTACCTTCTTCTTGCTCTCCTAAGCAAACTCCCCTCTCCCCGGCCACCACCTCCCCCGCCCCCACCCCATCCTCCCCCACCGCGGTGCTCTCGCAGATACCTCGGCCAAAGCCCGTTCCTCCTATTCCTTCTCGCTCCTCCTCTCCCCCTTGCAGCTCCACGCCTCCTCCATCCACCGGCACCAGCCCAACGCCTCGCCCCAAGCCCATCCCTCCACCCTCCCCGCACTCCTCTTCTCCCTCTCCCTGCTCCACCCCTCCTCCTCCCCCCTCCATCCCTACCCCCGTCCCCTTGCCTCCAACCTATGGGACGAAGTCCTCGCTCACTACCTCCTCTCCCCCCTCCTCCCCTCCAGCCCGTCCCCAGAGTCCCAGAGCCAAAGCCTCCAACACCCCTCCCTCCCGGTCTCCCATGTCCAGCCTTAGTCCCGCTCAGACTCCCATCACCTCTCCAACCCCACCTCCCACCCCGCCCCGTCCACACACCCCTACGTCCTCCCAGTTGCCCACACCTGTCTTCGCCCTGCCCCCTGGCTCCCCCAGCTCCGCTCCCTCCCTGGGTGCCAATCAGAGCCTGAACCCAGCTCATGCTACCCCTCTGTACCCCTCCCCACACCCAGGCAAATCTCCCACCTCTCCCCCCATCCATCTCTCTGCCTCCGGTTCACCCAGAGCTTTGACTCCCAGCTCAACCTTTGCCCCTACCCAGATGCCAAGACAGTCCCCTACCCAGACGCCCTTAATGACCCCAGTTCAAGCCCCCAACCCTGCTCCAACAGCTACTAGGTCCCCCAGTAAAATAACGTTCTCAGTGCATCCCGTGCTTCAGTCCCCTACTGGGCCTTCACCTGCTGCAAAACAACCTGAAGCAACCCCCAGCGCTGCTAACTCCTATTCAGCCACCACCCCCGCCAACACCACCCCCACCACCACCACCACGTCTGCTGTCCATGCTGCATCCTCCTCCCATACCCCCAAACAAGCGCCAACCACCGCGGCTACCCCAACCCTTTCTCCAAAACTCAGTGCACACCCTGCAAACACTGCCCATAGCTCTCAGCCATCCAGCTATCCACTTGCTCTGTCCTCCCACGGCACATCCCTCCCACAAGCAGCCTGTCCCACGGCAACCGTGGCCCAGACCGGCTCCCCCAAAGCTGCCAAGAAAGACCCAGAGCTGCCTCTGGTCAGGAAAGACTCTGAGGGACTGAGACACAAACTCCCTGCCAATATGTAGAAGAGAAGGAGTCTCAAGGGAGACAGCGAGCACGTGCCAGAGGAGTCGATGAACTTGTTTTGTAGGGGCTCTTGGTTTTTGTAGGGGCAGCTGTTTAGCAGAGCAGTTGGGGTTTACAGATGTTTGCTGTTTTCTGTATCCATCTCTGTTGGAGTTTAACATTACTTGATGAGATGGGCCACCGTGTTCTCACATCATGGACTTGTTGTATCTGACTTGCAATCACAAACTGAATGTGATTCGTCATTAGTGACAAGAACATCAGGTGTTTGTGAGATTCTTGACGAAGCAATCAATCCAGTAAGACGCTATATGTATATTTAGCGGGGTAGTCAAGGGTAGAGTTAAAGTTGTAATCAAAATGTAATCATATCTGTGATTGTATGTGATCTGAAATGCAGGGGAGCTGAAGTGGAAATTACATCAGAGCATAGATGTAGGCTTAAGCAATAGCTGGGAGTCAGGAGAGAAAGTTGTATATCTGTGCATTTTCTTAATCATAAAAAACAATAAGCTTTTAGTCTTATGAGGCACTAAGAAAACAATGTTTATGATATTATCAAATAACAGAAAAAGAAAATAACACAATCTTGTTTTAAAAAGAAGAGCTATTGTGTCACTACATGTCCTCATGCAGCTAATCAGCAGACACTTCCAGGTTTCCAGCTCCGCCCCCCTCTTGCTTACCATTTCTCACCAAAGTGTAATACTTTATCATCAGATGAATAGCTATAAGGTTGTATTGAATTATTACTGTGAAGTTGTTCTCATAGCAATCCAAACTATTAGCAGCAGTTCTCTTGTAGTTTTGTTGTTACAGATACGTGGTGTTTAGCTTTTTCGAGTAAGACAAAAAAATTCTTAATCCTACATGGTCACACTGCAAAAAACTGTGTCACATTTAATACTGCTCCTTTGTATACTGTGGCTTTGAGTTGTATTTGTTCCACCTAGCTCCCTGTAAATAAGTAAGTTAAAGGCATCTCCTTATTAGAGTGGAAAATCACTCTATTCCTCTTACATGTTTTTTGTTTTGTTTTTGTGTTGTTTTACTATGGCCACCGTACTTAGTTTCAGCCCCCTCCTCCTTGTATGTCACTCCGCCGTGCCATGCGGATGTCCAGTGATGTTTGGTGTTTTGTGTGGGTAGCTCTGCGTTCCTGAATTAACCCCTTGATACCATGTTGCCTAGACTTTACATTCAAGGACCAAATCTTTATTTTATATTTATCTCAGCATTAGCTTTGGAGTAGATGAAACCTACGCCTAAACAACGCTATTAGAAAAATATGATGACGTTGGTGCAAATTATTACATTGTTTAAAAAAGAGAAAATACTTGATGAGGATGATGCAGAGGATGGTGAAGACAGCTGTGTATATGTGGTTGTAAGAATAAAGCAGATTTAGATATCAAATTGTTGAGTATGTGCTTACTGAAGTGTGTTGACGTGTGGTTGTGTGTCTGTGAGTCTGTGTGTGTGCGTATGTGTGTGTTTGCATGTACACCTGTACTGATATTATTCTGTTATTATGAAAGCATGACTGAATGAATGAATGGTTTATGAATGAATCGGTTAATGTCTGAATGAATGAATAGGGTAATGACTAAATTAATGAACGGATTAATGAATGAATGAGTAGTCAATCCCTGAATGTTAAAGATATATGGGTTAATGACTGAATGGATGAATAGATGGGTTAGTGACTGAATGGATAGGGTAATGACTGAATGACTCATTATTGACTCATGGATTCATTATTCAATGAATGGTTACAGACTGGTCTACTGGTCCTTCCTTGGTATATAAGAGCCCCTGGTGTGCTAGGCTCCCGGGAGGTTTAATCCAGCCTCTCAGCAGAGGGCAGACAGACTCATACGCAAGGTTAAGCCTGTGAATGTGGGGACACTTAGATCTCTCCGGCTCTTGACTGGAACCAAATGAATATCCTCCAACATGAAGCCGGATTAGAGCCTGGTGTGCTACGCGACACCACACACACACACACACACACACACACACACACACACACACACACACATTCCTCGATTTGCCGGGCTTCTCTCATTTCCTTCGATATACCCACCCATATTTTTATATTCAATATAATCTTGGAACTGTTTATGAAGACCAGTCGGTTGATGAAGGACTAGAGTCATAGTCATAGCATAATTCTTTATTTTTACATTTTCTCGAGAATTAATGCAGTCATGTTACATGTCTTACAGTATAGGAGGACTTACTTGACCTCATTTCCACCCTCTCCCTCTGCAGTAATGGCAGATGGCCACAAGATGGAGCGCCATAGCTATATCTGTTTGAGCTGCTCTCTACCGCTGCTGCAGGAATACGGAACCGTTAAGATGACGTCACGATTTGCGTTTTAACAGCGTTTATTGGCTTTAGCGAGGCCCAACAGCGTGGTTTTGTCCCGATAATGTAACATGATGCCTATAATAGGAGCAGAGGGACTCCATTGCACAGCCTGTCTACACACAGGTTAATGATGGCAGGGCAGCACGGATTACAAGCCGTGAATAGTGGTGAGGAGGGGGGGGGGGGGGGGGGGGGGGGGGGGGGGGGTAAATAGGACTATAATTGCTCCCTGCCATTCTGGCTCTGAAATAGACTTCACAGGGAGAAGCCCTATTCTGAGACTTAGATGACGATCTAAGGGTTATTATTGTGTGTGTGTGTGTGTGTGTGTGTGTGTGTGTGTGTGTGTGTGTGTGTGTGTGTGTGTGTGTGTGTGTGTGCGTGTGCGTGTGCGTGTGCGTGTGCGTGTCCACTGTGTGGACAAGTGCTTCAGTAACTAATATCAAACCTTAGCATGACGCATTACAAAAACGCTGTAGCAAACCGGAATTACTGTACCAATATATATGGTTTTGGAGCAGATTTCACCTATTAGTCATAGGTCACAAGGTCATACAGGCCTAATATAGTACAGTATGTAATATAACACCATTGTTGGAAATACATGTTGAAGCCATTCAACAAGACCGACCGAATGTGCATGTGTAGTTATGTGTAGTCCTACACATTTGTGCAAAATGTCACTTGTGCTGAACTACACGGGTAAAACAGCATAATAATATATAACACAACTTTACAGTAAAACAGTTACAGAAATACAAATGTCATATGTATTTCTGTACAACTGTTTTACTATGCTATAGCCTAGTAGCAGGTCTAAGTAGACTAGCATATGCTTTTTTTCTGTAGGGCAGAATAATTGCCAATTGGTGATTCCCATCGCATTAGCACCAAAAAGAGGAAGCGTGTAGGTCCCTGCAAGGGGTCGATGTATTCTGGAAAAGGTCTTCACTTGCGTCATGAAAACGTCTTCACGCCTTCCTATAGGCTATATACCTTTTTCTAAGACTAATTTGAACAAATAAAACACAATTAAGAATATCTAGGTGTTTGAACCATCCCGCAGTATTGATCCAGTGTTATGTCTTCAGTTTAACTCAAATCTGGAGTCAAAGCAATTTTGGATCGGAGTCAGTGCATCTGTTTAGAGTCGAGTGGGCTTGTATCTCGACCGCCTCTCTCTCCCTCCGTGGTCACCTCCAGATGGCCTCGGAGGGAATATGCTGAGTCAGTAAATTCAGCGGCGCTGCCCTAAATATATATCCAGAACACGCATTTGCATTCTTCCAGTGATCAGCTACACAATAGCCTACATGCCGATATCCTTCAACCCGCATTCCCATGCCGGTTGTGTAGGCCTGTGTATTCCAACCTCAGGAGAAGCAGCACAGATGCCCGAACGTTATCCTGTCTCAACGTGTCCAAGAAGGGGAGTCTCCCAAAGCCTGCCCAGCCCTCCCCTCGTACATCTTCTCCCTCCTCCGTCGGGGCGACAGACACAACCACTGGCCTATAGCACCGTAGCCGACCCCTCCTGTGCCCTGCCCACCCTAGCGGTCCCTCACGAGCCCTGCCAATCCGCGACTGGGTGTAAAGTAGGCCAAGCCGCTTCCTGGTTCTCAGAAAGGAGGAGCTGGAAGTTGGAGTGGGCCAGCGAAGTCAAACAGGGGGGTAAACAGTCTGTGAGCCGGCGGTCTGCAGGGAGGCGGTAGAGAGAGTGGGATCAGAACGACCGACACAGCAGGGAAAGGGGTGTTTCGCTCGGATAAATCTCCCCGTGTCCGTTCAGGTTGTCGAGTTCTCTGAAAGGGGACACGCGCGCGCGTCGACCCCCGGCCGAGCAATTTGGGGGGAAACTCAGAGTGTGACGGAATAATTCAGGAAGTATTGAAGCCGGGCAGGTGGGAGGCGACGAGGAAATACAGGTGACACACCGGCATACAGGTAACTATTCTTCCACACTGACGGCTGATAGTAAAACAGCGGTCACAATCAGGCCTACCTTTTTAGTTAAATATAGTCAACATCAGTTAATGACACCGGAGTCTCGTCATCCCCCTCTTGGTTCTGATCAGGGTCACGAGAGGACTTATCACGTCATGGGTATTCGGTAACTCTCGGGTGACGCGTCGACTATTATTTCGCTTTCTCCGTAGTATAACACGCACTTGGTATTGTTTCGTGGAAATGGTTCGTGCAGTATAATTGAAATAAAGCAATGTCCATTTATTTCAGAAAGACGTGCTTTGCCAAGGCTTGTTCGTTACCTGTGTGTCTGTAGCCAGGTGAGCGCGCGGGGTTGGCGCGGGCGGTTCTGGAGACTTGCATGCTAATTTTAGCCGCGAGTACCGGCTGACATCCAAAACCTAACCTGCTCTCACGCACATTCGCTGCCTATTGGCTTTCCATAGGTACATTCTGATGTCACCTTGCCTAGCTTACACAGTTTCCCTAACGTAAGTTACCTGCCTGTCAAAACCAAAAACCAACCAGTTTAAAAACAACGTCATATTTGAATCTGAGCAGATGTCTGTTGTTGATTCGTTTTTTTTCATACACAGTTGGCGTATGGCTATTATGACATTCTTGTTGTACTAATGGGGCTGGGAGTGCTTTGTGTCACACCAGTGGGCTTGTAGGCTGGCTTTCTCCCACACGGTTGCTGACTTGCCCCTCTGACAGACCGGCTTAACCAGCTCAACTGGCTTGGGTTTGGTCTCTCCTTGCCTGGGTTAAGGCTTGTTTGATTAAGGCCTCAGCCCACAGTAGCAGCCAGTGCACTTTATAATGCCATGGTGCAGGTTCAGGTGTTGCTAACCTTCACTTCTCACCCTGGGTCTTGAAGGGGCTCCAGGTTGTTAGACAGTGCAACAAAACTCACTGTTTGTGAGGCCAGCCACGTTTTCCTGCAATTTAAGCACCAGACCTCTTGTATATCCCAATTTGTCTGTCCATCATTTTACTGTTTGTAAAGTTTTTTGTGTGTGCGTGTGTGTGTGTGTGTCTATGTTTGAACATCTGTGGTTATGTGTATGTTTGTGCCTGTGTGTTATAGCACAGTTTTGCCCATACATAAAAGAGACCGCCTAATCCATTATACATCCGTCTCTATATGTCCTCAGCTGACCTTCTCACTGCCAGCTCAGTTTCTTGTGGGTTAGGTAGCCCAGCCTTCTCTGCTTCAATACTTAATATCCTGTTCTCTCAGGGTACTATATGTATATTATTAGAATGTGTTGTCGGGACGATGCTTGTACCCCTCAAAAGTACTAACCTTACTCATATACACATGCATACCCACATCTAGACCACAGATGTTGGGGTGTGTGTGTGTGTGTGTGTGTGTGTGTGTGTGTGTGTGTGTGTGTGTGCGTGCAAATGCGCTCAAGGTGGGAGATAGCGTTTCCATCATTGTTCTTTGTTTCATTGTTTGAATATCTCTACTGAACACCTCAAAGTGGGAAGTGCAGAACCCATGGCTTCTTTCGCTGTTGTATTTAACCCCCAACACACACACACACACACACACACACACACACACACACACACACACACACACACACACACACACACACACACACACACACACACACACACACACACACACACACACACACACATTGCTACTACGCCCTCCATCATATCGTCACATCGTATCTACGATGTAAAAATTGACATGTATAGACTTTGTATAAATGTCTCCTACACAAAGGAAAAAAGCTGCATGTTATTTGTATCTATCTTGGTTTCAGTTCAGTTCAATCTTTACGTTCCCTTGATGCATGTTGGAATTAGTTTGTTAAATTGGTATTGGCTTACATAATTTGCTTCCCTCCTCCAGGTGTGTTATCTCCCGACTCACCTCCAGTGACAGCGGGGGGGGGGGGGGGGGGGGGGGGTGAGGAAGAAGCTGGACGTGGGAGGACATCCTTTTTCACACCAACCTTTCCCTGTGTTTATGGACTGCAGGTATGAATTACTGAAGGCCTGTGAGAATGTGTGTGTGTGTGTGTGTGTGTGTGTGTGTGTGTGTGTGTGTGTGTGTGTGTGTGTGTGTGTGTGTGTGTGTGTGTGTGTGTGTGTGTGTGTGTGTGTGTGTGTGTGTGTGTGTGTTGTTACTGCTACTGTTAATGTCAGATGTGTAACGCTGTTCTGCAAAATGTAATATGTGCACCTAAATAAAGATGGAGTGTGTGAGTGTGCGTGTGTGCAATTTGTACACATTCATTGATTGTATGAATTGGTTTCTCTCATGTCTTAATGGTGCGTTTTTTGATAGATGGCATTGCAGAAACTCTGTGACTGTCTGTTCATCCATCTGTTGCCGTATGGTGCGATGGGCGTGTTCCTGTGACAAATCATGTGATGAATCTGTTGAGGAGTATGACCGGTGACTGGTGTGTGTCTGTGAAGCAGTGATGGGGAAGGGAGAAGTGATATCGAGTGGTCTGTAAATGGGGAGGAAACACACGCACACACGCACACACATACACACGTAAACACACATACACATGAACACATTGCAGGAAATACATGAATTAGGGCATGTGACCCTTTTTATATGAATTCCCCCAGTTAGTAGAGCATACGTCTTTCGGTTTCATGCGCAGTGGGCGGTCGAGGATGTGAGGGGATGCTAATCATGCCCTTTGTTCCCTCTGGTTGTGTAATGTTTTCAGGGTCTTTCTCCTATGTTTCCCTTATTGCCTAACCCCTCACCACAAGCTGAAACCACCAAGCAGTCACTAACACTCTTGATCATCTCACAACATCCTTGACTCTAACCTTTGGACTTCGTCTTAGGTTCCTGAGCTCTGACTCTTTCCATCGCACTCCTCTCTCTTTGTAAAAGAAAAAACTCTTAGTACATAAAGTGAATGGAAAGTGAAGGCCCCAAACCATGTTTTTATTGACACCATGGTTGCTATTTGAAAATCTTATAAACCACTTGAAACACCTGTTGGGTGTGAGTTCATGTAACAACATAAAAGAGCCAATGACAATGAAGTTACCACTGCATTACATTTGAGGAGAGCATCTCTCTCCCTTTCAAGTGTTGTGTTACCGCACACTTGGAAAAACACCATCTTTACAGTTATGCTCTATACCGTTTGTCTCCATACGGGCCCTGATAGATAGAGAAATGGTTAACCCCCTAAGGTAGCTATAACCATTGGGTTCTCGCCCTCCCCCTCGACGATGACGGGTGTCAATAGAGGAAGTTATGTGTCTTCCATTTCCTCTTTTCGGTCATGGGTTTCTCTACCATTTAGCAGCCCTGCCTCACCTCTCGACCACCAGCCTGCAGTCCCACGCCACCCAACTTCCACCAACGCCAAACGGACCATAGCAATTGGTCGCGACACTTACAGTAAAGCTTGGCGGCCCAGTACGTCAGAATATTGTACAAAACAAAAGGGAGTGACAATGATTCAGCCCTTTGCGAAATGCCATGAGTGATTCAGTTTCAATTGAAGTGGGGGTTTATCATAAATAGCACAGTGGAACAAGACTTTCAGAGAAAGAGAAGGTAAAACTGAAACATGGCGAAATGTTAAGACAGATCCTCGCTGTACATCTCCTTTAGGGCAGAAAGGTGTTCCAGGGTGTTGCATCACTACCCCATATATAGAGATGAATAAATATCATTCATTAGTCCATTTTACAACTTTTCATAAGTGTATTTATTTGGAGATCAAAAACAGCACATCAAAAACTATGACTGCCTCTAATGCAAACTCTTGATGAACCATGAATCAACTGTGGATCCATTATGGCCACCATCACTGCAAAGTTGCCATTTGGCAAAATGAATGATATTTAAATGTTTTCATAATATGGTAACGTTGAACGATGTGGCCTTGCGTTAGTCAGTAAGCTGGCCTTGAGTTCCTCCATCATGCATTTACAGTCAATCACATGTAAGACATGTAATGTCTGGCCACTAATTGCCTGTTTACACTAGGGGCTTTCTCACACGTTTTCACTATTTTCTGTCTCTCTTTAGGGTATTTTGTCTGTTCTGCTTTGTATTCTTATCAGCGTGTCTCATGATCCATATCGGCTTCTCTTCGCGTGGTCGTTCTGTCCCCGGCTAACGCAGGAACAGGAAGCTGATCAGGATCAGTTAGTTTTGCGACATTTTTGTGTTGGTGTGTATCTGTGTGAGCGAGAGAGATACTTTTGCAATACCATCCCTCCCTAAGTGTGTGTGTGTGTGTGTGTGTGTGTGTGTGTGTGTGTGTGATTGCCAAATCATTTGGAGGCTCTGAACAGCTGTAACACACACACACACACACACACACACACACACACACACTTAGTTCAGTTCCTGACAAAATGTAGTAAAATTTTTCACTATGATACTAAATATTAATAATAGTATATTCTTAAAAACAATATTTTACAATAATACGATGACATTATCAATTATTCAGTGCTTGCTTAAATAATCACAAATATAAGACCATTTGTATTTACAATATAAATGGCTCCACGTTATTTGCTTCATCCTTCAGAGAGCTCATTCTATGTAACTAATCTGAATTGTGGTAAAAAAAAAACTTGCAGTACTTTTCCTTTCCTTTCTACTGTTTTAACGAGACTTAATGATGAATGAAATTATATTCAAGATGGTCTGTTTGTGCTCGATCGGTTTTAATATAAACTATTTTATATGACCCATTTCTGCCCTTTTAATCCACTTAACACACTTAACCGTTATTTTTATATATATATATATAGCGGTCGAGGTAAACGTCTGGTAATTGGTTTGATTTCTAAGCAATACACTTGCATTATATAAAAAAAAGTAGTTACAATATTGTTATTGTATTGTTATATAATTATTAGTGGGTAAATGAAATATGGAGGTAACATATAAATAGTAGCGAAACAGTGGACATTATGGACATACAGACTTAACACACAGGTGTAGATAAAGGAATAGATACCAGCAGCATTATATGAATACATAAGGTATAATGGGTCTAAAAATATCCATGGTGTATCTAAAGATATACCTTGCAGTGGAGACATCATTTAGAAAGAGAGGGAACATACTAGCTGACTAATCATTGCGTTAACTGTAATATACAGATGTATTAATACTTCCTGTGTATGCAACTATTTATGGTCCTGAAAGCAAAGAGCCCATTAGACACCAACCGCCAAAAGCATTTTCAGCTTTTTTGCAGAAAGAAAAGACTTCAAGAGAGTCGACAGAATATTAAAATCAAATATATAATGCTGGGTAAGGATTTAGTCTATGCAATGCATTCACTGAGTCTAAACACCAGGACACACTTGCTAATTGCCTCTCCAATTCTAGTGTTAAAGGATGAGCTGACTTGTATCTAAACGGATCAACTGTTGAAGGAATCCATGCTGCTACTGTTGGCAATAACAGTTCATAACAGTTAACTTCTAGGTTGCACATTTGCAACCTAGAAGTTTATTCAATAGGATTTAAACTTTGGACACTGAGCAGTAAGAAAAAAGTGTGTGTGTACAAATAAAGATCTAACCTATCGCCAATGTATCGTTTCACATAAACTGGAGCGTGTGTGTGTGTGTGTGTGTGTGTGTGTGTGTGTCTGACACACAGACCTTAATGGGGGAAGAAACTGCTGACCAGATAAGGAGATCTAGAGCAATATGTGAAACAACTCTGTCAGCATGCCTTCTTGTGTGTGTGTTCTTTATCATGGTGAATCTCCCCTTTCAGTGGTGATAAAGCTGGCTGCTACCACAGTTCTCCTGACAACCTCCGCAAAAACATCACACACCTGCAGGGACTATTGCTGCTTCCTGTGTGTGTGTGTGTGTGTGTGTGTGTGTGTGTGTGTGTTCTCTCCTCTCACTCTTTGTTTTTGTTTTTCTGTGTCATCTTGTCACTGCCTTTCCCCCGTCTCTTTTATTTTTCTTTCTGTCACTCACCCCTTCTTCTCACTCGCCCCTGTAACAAAACCCCCTCTGCTCTGGTTTCATGGCTCCTTGCTAACACAGATTGTTAGAGTACAGGACTAGATATTCCTGTCTTAACCTTCCCCTCCTTCTCTTATCACTTCTTTGCATCTCGAGCCAGCCTCCCACTCACCTTTTCTTAATTTCCTCACTGCTGCGATCTCGTGTACCCCCCCCGTTCCCGCCCCTTCTTTTCTTTTCTTGAGTTTTCACGTTTGTGGAAAACAGACCTGCCCCATGTGCCTTTTGTTGTCTCTCCTCAAATCTCGCACCTTTTCTATTCTCCAAACTCCGATTTGTGTATTTTTGTTACTTCCCACACTCCACCTTTTGTGAAAGGACAACAAATGTAATGAGAAAGTGTATTTTCTCCATCCAACCAGACTTTGTTTGTTTTAGTGATTTGTAGATGTTGATATGTTGGTGTACTCGTGAGTAATGGACTCTAAAGCACAAAATGTTATTTGCATGACTATTTCAAATAATGAACAATTATATACCGTTAATCATACAGGGTTAATTATAATTAACTGTATTTCCCAATCTTACTTTTTTAATTTGAAATGCATATTCATGTAGTAATGTGCTACATCATTAGGGCTTCTGGTTTTAAGCCTTGTTTATTTTCAACGTCGCCTGAGAGCATTGGGGTGAACTTTGTCCCAACTGTTTGTATAAAACAAAGCATTGTTTTAGCAGGAGGGGCAGGTGAGGGGTGCCTGTGTGTGTGTGTCTATCCAAAATGTTTACGTCACACACTCTGTATGTGGGTCACCACACCACACATTGATAACACCGTGAGCCCACAGCAGCATTAGGGTGACCGGGTGGTGGGTCAGGGGAAGGCCTGGAATGACCGGGGCCTCCGTTCTCCACCAGCGGAATGAATAATGTAACACACACACACACACCACTGCCCCAGTTTATTGTAGGACAGAATAGGGCTTGGTTGCAGGAACGCACTTTGGTTGAGAACATGCGCAAAAATCCCCCTGCCGTTCTTTGTGGTCGGGAAGTGGCAGGATGCAGCCATCGTACATCCACTTCTTCATCTTTGGCTTTTAACTAATTCAAATAGTAATTCAAATGTTGTATCTAACATGTTCTTGTATCTCGTAGTAGAATGCAAATTTCTCGACCAGGGGGCCCTGGTCGCAGAAGGTCCCGAGAGACAGGCTGGTTCTTTTATTTTTTTATCGCACGGCAAAGACAAATTATTCAAAGTCCTCCGTCGTTTGTGTCTAGTCAGCATTCTGGTTTCCCCCCCTGACTCTCAGTAGTGTGTGTGTGTGTGTGTGTGTGTGTGTGTGTGTGTGTGTGTGCACGTCGTTGACGTCCTGCGCTTAAATGCTTCTACGCGGGGGCTGTTCTATATTGGGCTGAATGCAGCTTTGTGTTGTCAGACGTGTGTGCTCTCTCATCTAGCAACCCCCCCTCCCTCCACCGAAACGACCCCTCCTCACCCTCCTCCTACCCCACCCCATGCCCTATGTACCTCCTGAAGTCGGCTAGATGTATAGCGTTGTTGAGAGAATGTTAGACGCTGGACATGGCAAGCAGGGAGGAAGAGGAGGGCAGAGAGGAAGAGGAGCACATGGAGAAGAAAGGGTACGAGGGTGACTTATTTTCAGACTCTTTAATAACGCTTTTTTATTGCTGTTTTTGGCAGTGTTTAGGTTCATGTGTAAGTGCATTGCAGTTGTAAATACACATATGAAATAACGTATAGAGGCTTTTACTCCGTTTTTCCTAGTGTGTGTGTGTGTGTGTGTGTGTGTGTGTGTGTGTGTGTGTGTGTGTGTGTGTGTGTGTGTGTGTGTGTGTGTGTGTGTGTGTGTGTGTGTGTGTGTGTGTGTTGGGGGTTAAATACAACTGGACATATTTTGAAGCTGTGCAAAAGAAACCATTGCCTTATGTTTATAATGGAGGCCATTATGTTAACATGCCAGGTCTTAAAATTATCCATCAGAAAATAATTAAAAGTATTGCTTTTTTAAAACAAGGTGGAAATGTAAGGACATGGTTTATTTTCTGTGTCTATCCTTTGGAGGTCTAAGATTTAGATATATCTTCTTAGTAAGAGTTGGTATGACCAATCAACATCCATGGGCACGGGAACACTAGCAAAGCTCACAAATGCTCCCACACTTTCAGAGTGACTTTGGAAAACATCTGACATCAGAATTCAGCATTTGAAGAGCATTTCTCCCCTCGCTTGGCCACAGTTTTCTGTGAATAGTGTAGTCACATTTTCCCCCTCTCTCTGAAGCCTGATATAATTGAGGAGGATTGGGAAAACTTAGTGTTTAACGGAAAGAAGAAAAAAAAGAACCGTAAATTCACATACAAACCTGAAGGGGTGTGTGTGTGTGTGCATGCGTGGGAATTTATTCATGTCTGTTTGTGAGAGAAGAGGTTATAATTCCAGACTAAAAGACATGAGACAATGACACACGTTGGAGACTGTATTATATCAACAGTACTGGGTCTTCTTAGGAGTTTCGTCTTTCACTTTACTGTGAACCAACATGTGTTAGAGGTCTAACGGAAAGTGCTATTTTGTGCCATTGAGAGCAGTGGTCTTGGTCAGGCAGGTGTGTGTATTTTTCTTTCTGATATTTACTTTATGTAATCATTGATACCTAGAGAAGAATGGCAAGTATTAATTGTTTGATCATTTGTTGACTGGTTTTCTTTTTTGAGAAAAATAATAAATGTATAAAGAAATAATACTATTTTATTATTAAGAAATGAATTCACCATGTTGAGGAAACCATGTTATTAACCATATTGTGAGGTAATTATTATAATTTTTAGTAGAAGACAAACTATTTGCAACAAAGCATTATTTGCTTAGGTACAGTTCACATACAAATATTCAATTCCCTTGCTGATGTCCAATCAACCATAACGTAACCAATGACACATTCAAGATTACTTGAGTACATGTATATATGCTTGTTTATATGAATAAATGAACGTTGTATGTCAAATAGTGGGTCATTTGAGGTTTGCTGACTTGGTTGGCAAACTAGACAAGTTGAAGAAAGGCAGTAACATAGCCTTGCTACTGCAAGTGAATTTAAGGGTGTGCCATTATTAAGTGACTCATTGCTGTTAAAGTGACAGGAATTTCTCTTTCTCTTCCAACACATCCCCTTTCTAAGGAATCTGCCTAAAATAACATGGTTGAACCGGCACCCAGGACTGTGTGTGTGTGTGTGTGTGTGTGTGTGTGTGTGTGTGTGTGTGTGTGTGTGTGTGTGTGTGTGTGTGTGTGTGTGTGTGTGTGTGTGTGTGTGTGTGTGTGTGTGTGTGTGTGTGTGTGTGACAAATTCATTTGGACTGCTGCGTGCTTCTTCTGAACCCCTGACTGTCATTGTTCTTTCCCTTTTCTTCACTAATGCTTTCCATTCCTTTGCCTCTCAGCTAAAAATAACATTGAAGTATTTTGACGTAATTAGTCATATGTCATATGTGCATAATAGTCTCCAAAAAACCATCAAAAGTTATATTGTTTAACAGTGTCACAAAGTACATTTAGAACTTTGTAATGCTGGACATTCATCTGCAAATATGAGATCTGTATTTATCATAATTGCTAGGTAAATTATTTTTTAAGTAAATTACTTTGTGATTGTCAAATTAACTGCAAAAGATCTGTGTCAGAAACAAACTTCTAAACTTACAACTTCTAAAACACCACCAATATTTGAGTCATTTTGGTTCGAAAGATGTATAAAGTTTGCTTTGAACCTGGTTTAACTAAATGCAGGTTCAAATTTGGCAATAGTGCAATAATATTCTTGTTCATTTGCTCTCATTACTTACCCAGCTGGAAGTCTTTCTGTTCATTATGAGTCACAACCGAAATACAATGTTGGTTCGGACATTGTTGTTCAAATATGACAGCAACTAGGGTGAGTATAGTTATTCTGAAAGAATTTGCTGTATTTTGCTGATGAACTGTTTGAAGTTGTGTTGTCTGATCTTCATCATCAGAGTCTGAGTTATATTAGTAAGACATGGGATTGATGTAAACAAGTTATTGTAGTGATCCTACCATGATTTTCATACCTACTTGGCAGACAATTGAATAAGGCCATTCAACATTTTCAATTCATTTTTCATAGAGACAAGGTTGATGTTACAGGCCGCAAATTTGTTTCCCACAGCACGCTTATGTAGCAGTACTCTCCTATATTAGAAAATAGCGAGTGTGACCCCGGTTCCCCTTTACGCAAAAACTGCAAAGACAGCTGGGGCTGACATGCCCCAGAGTCAAAGCCTAAAACTGCTTCTGACCATGGAGGTCTGAAAAGGGTGAAAAGCCCAAGTTGAAAATGTAGGCGACTTTGTTTCCTAGTCGAGAGAACTTCAAAGAGTGATTGCATGAACTGCACTCTGCAGTTCGTCTTCAGTTTTATGGGACTGTGTCAATGAAAACAGGGACGATAGGACCTTTGGAACATCTCAAACCAGGCCCAGGATGGTACTAGCAAGTGACAACGGCTCAAACAGAATAATTTAACCGTCAATGATAACTGAATAGGAAACACACAAGGAAACGATGTGTGTTTTTTAATTGTTTGATCATTATTGGAAGGGCGGGGTGCATGTACATATTACACATAGTAGAGGGAGACTGGCAACAAGAACACCACAGACGACGTGTGTGTGTGTGTGTGTGTGTGTGTGTGTGTTTTAATAGGGTGTGTTTTGAAGCAGGTTAGTCAGGTGTGTGTGTTGTTGTTGCACAGAGCTCTCTGAGCTAGGTTAAGACTATTATTGGATGGCCAGGGGGGCTGCCAGTTGCTATGGTAGGGAAATAAAAGAGAAGGAGGAGGGTGTGTGTGTGCAGGGGGGGGGGGGGGGGGGGTCTGGAGAGTCTGTTGTTTGTGGAAAATCAGGTCCGCTCAGGTGTGTGTGGGAGACGTTGTCGAGCAGGTATAGAGAGAAGGTGAGCTGAGGACACCAGATAACTATTAGCAGTAGTAGTAGTAGTAGTAGTAGTAGTAGTATAATTCGTATAGTTTTTGTTATTGATGATAATAATAATATAACCGATTTTTATGTCTTAGACCTCACTTCCTTGAGAGAAATTGAGCAATAAGAGACACACACGAGCAATAAGAGAACATATATATCAAGTATATAAAGAAATGTCACCCTCTGATTTACTTGGGGGGGGGGGGGGGTTAATCAGTTCCTCGTTCTTGCAGTTGTTTGCCTTTCCCTCCTGCATCTTTTCACTTTCTTGTGCTTTTTTTCCTCCTGTCCTTTCTCATTTACCTGTCCTTTGGACTCTTCTCAGCCATATAATCAAACGGCAAAAAGTTCCTCATGATACCGAACCAACCGATTTATTTTGTGTCACTGCCTACATTACACTCCTAATTAAACACCAACATCACAGTTATACCTCTGTCTTTGAAGAGAAGTAACACTTTAGATAATTATTTTGCTCTTTTTTTTTTTATACAATATGTATACATTTCTGTTTGTCTTTATTTAAGTATATCTCTCTCCCTCGCCGCCATCTTGCATACTAAAACCGTCTTTCCCTCTCTTAGGGCAAAGCGGCTGGGAGGGATAATGGGTGGAGAGAGAGAGAGAGAGAGCGAGAGAGAGAGGGCTAAGCCCATATTAAAAATGTGCCTAGCATGAAACTAGCACCTGTGTTTGAGTCACGATGATTGACAATTATCTGTAAACCAACTGGCAAGTAAACGGTATCATAAACAGTCTGGCAAATAAACTGGGGGTGGCACTAGTTTCTAGAAACCGGTTGAGCCAGAAATCACTTTGGTATTTATTTAATAAATATGTTTATGTATGTATAGTGTGCGTCTCTCTCTCTCTCTCTCTCTCTCTCTCTCTCTCTCTCTCTCTCTCTCTCTCTCTCTCTCTCTCTCTCTCTCTCTCTCTTTTATTTTTATATATATGATAAGTTCAAGTAGTTAGAAAGTATTTTTTGTGTGCTCATCTAAAGTGAGGACTATCTACACCTTTAAAGTATTTATAAATTACATTTAAGGCTGTAAATCCCTTAAGTACCATTGCAGCATTATACCAAGTTATAAGTAGGAACAAGTAGTACGGCATAGATAGTCCTCACTTAAGATGAGCTCACACAAAGGACTTCAATGCTTTCTAACTCCCTGAACTAATCATACATTGCAGCATTATTTAAGGGACACTGCAGGATATGTTAATTGGCGTTTGCCTGTCTTACCCAGATTTAGACGAGTTGTTTAATTCGATATTCATAATTTCACATCCAGAAGGGGCGTTTTCTCGGTTAGCATTTGCTTTCTGTTGGCCTCTTCCATTGACTTGCATAGTTACAGTAGCCTAGTTCCTGTTCGTGTGAGGGGAATACACTTTTATTTACTTTATAAAGATTAGTCGCTTATTCAAAACAAATGCAGACAATATTTTAGTTTGTCTACAAACACAGATAATTCTGCACTATTTTCGGCTACCTGAGATGCGCCACTAAATCAGGGTAATACAGGCAAACGCCAATTTACAGATATCTCACCATATCCCTTTGTTTGCAAAGCATTGTTAACACTTTGTGATTAGTTTGTAAATAATCAATATGAATCACGCTTTATAAATGATCTTATTAATCATTTATTACTGATTATGAATTTAGCTTTTTAATGAGCATTCATGTAGGAACACTGCTTTGTAAATTATGAATTCAATACTACAAAGTTGCAGTTATTAAAGTTCTACTATATATATATATATATATATATATATATATGTTCGTTACTATTATTATTATTATAAATAATAATATAAAATAAAACTTGAATATCAAGGCAGATCATGACCTGATAATATAGACTGACACAGCAGAGTGATCCGTCCCGTACACCGATCGCCGGGTGTAGCAACTCACCTGTGGTTTCCCTCCGTTCCGTCTGCAGGTTGCCATGTTTCCAGGAGAGGACGGTCTGATCGGGATCCCCTTCCCAGAGCACAGCAACGAGCTGCTCTCCCACCTCAACGACCAGAGGAGGGCAGGGCTGCTATGTGACCTCACGCTGACCTCCCGCGGGGAGCGCTACCCCACCCACCGCTCCGTCATGGCGGCCGTCAGTCTTTACTTCCGCCGGCTGTTTGGCGCCGAGGAGGGGGGAGGACAGGGCGGGGACGCGGGGGGAGGAGGCTTCAGCGTGTGCCAGTTGGACTGCGTGGCCCCCGACGCCCTGGACGCCCTGCTTGAGTTTGCCTACACGGCCACGCTCACCATCCGCAGCTCGGGGATGAGGGACGTGCTGCGTGCCGCCCAGCTCCTGGGCATTCAGTGTGTGGCTGACGCATGCAGAGACATCCTTGGGGAGAAGGAGGAGGTGGTGGAGGAGGAGGAGGAGGAGGAGGACAAGGTCGAGATGGAGAGATACTTCAAAGCGGAGAAGGAGAGAAAGCTGCAGTTGGAGAGAGAGATGGAGAAGGTCTCCAGAAGGAAAACAGACAGAAAGAAGGTGAAGAAGATTAGGCTGCAGCATTATGTCCTCAAACCCAATCCTCCTACACCTCCTGTCTCGTACCCCTCCCCGCTGCACGACAGCATCCACTCGCTGCCCTCCAGTCAGCCTCATAGCCCAGAGCAGGAGGCTCCTCACCTATGGGCCAGGCAGAACGGGGACTATGCAGGGGTCCCAGAGCCCGAGAGGGCCACCACGCTCAACGGTGGGCTACACCGACCACAGGACCACCAGCACCACCACCGCGCTATAGCCTACCCTCCCACTGCGCCACCTTCCAATGACAAGCTGTCGGAGAGCGAGGACCTAGTGGAGGACTCCGGCATGCCGGTGAGGATAACCCCCTCCTTGCCCGCATCCGTGGAGCGAGGGGGGTTGCTGCCTGGGGCCGGAGGCGGCGGTAGGAAGAGGAAGTCCCAGACCCCGCAGCAGTGCCCCGTCTGTCAGAAGATCATCCACGGTGCGGGGAAACTGCCCCGTCACATGAGAACACACACCGGGGAGAAGCCCTTCCAGTGCTCGGCCTGCGGAGTCCGCTTTACCCGGTACATGGCCCGCACATCTCACACCATATACCAAATATTGTACACTAGAAGAATCCCTGTTCACATGTTCTATATTTAATCACATTCATCTGTTAAGAGAGCGCTCATGTCACTGAAAACATAATCCCCGTTAGGACGCTCTATTTAATCACATTGTGTCGCTTAAAATCACATTTAAAATCACGTATCTCATTTGTGTGAAGTGTGTTCTCGTGTCTTCGTCGCCTCACTTCTCATTGTTTGTTGTTTTTTCCTTTCTTCTTGACTCTCTCCGTTTGTCAACCAGGAATGATAAATTGAAGATCCACATGCGGAAGCACACAGGGGAGCGTCCATATCCCTGCACCCACTGCCCCGCCCGCTTCCTGCACTCCTACGACCTCAAGAACCATCTGTCCCTCCACAGTGGGGCCCGGCCCTTCGAGTGCCCGCTCTGCCACAAGGCCTTCGCCCGCGAGGACCACCTGCAGCGCCACCGCAAGGGCCACAGCTGCCTGGAGCAGCGCCCGCGCCGGCCCCGCCGCATGCCCGGACCCGTGGACCACCACGATGACAACGGTGATGTTGGTGGAGGGGAGCGAGGAGAGCAAGAGCAGTCCAGCCCCCTGAAGCCCCCGTCCCTGCAAGGCCACTCCTCTGCCTTCCTCCCCCGTGGGGCGCTGGCTGGTTGCCCGCCGCTACTGCTCCATGGCGGGGAGGGAGAGCGGGATAGGTATCTCGCCCTCCATGCACTGGCCCAGGGGCCTCACCGGCTGCAGGGCTTCACAGATGAGATGCTCCTGCTGCGACCCCAGGAGCTGAGGGCCCAGGAGGCAGAGGGTGGCTACCCCAGAGGGGTAGCTGCTCAGCATGAGAGATGGGGGGATGACGATGACGATGAAGAGGAAATGGTGGAAGAGGATGAGGATGGAGAAGAATAAGGAGTGCGTGTGTGTCTGTGTAGGGGGCGGCAGGCGTTATCAACACAATCTCACTCAGGTGACTGGACCTGCCTGTTAGAGCGCTTATTTGAAAACAAACCCCAGAGCAGATATTTAAAGAAAAAAAAATGAAAAAAAAGGAAAACGGGTTTTCTGTGTTTTTTTAAAAAAATCTTTGCATTCTGGCTCTTGGTATTTATGTTATTTTGTCTTTTCCAAAAAATATATATATAATTTCAGTTTGTCGTTTATCGTTACATTTTCTATGCTATAGATTTGATCAGTTTATTTCTGAGTGTGTGGCTTCCAAAGCAATTTTCTGTCACTATGCAAAATCAACAAATATAATTGATTTGATATAAATTGTAATGTATTGGTTCAGGTGGAATTCCATCTACGTTTTCGTCCCCACTGACCTCTTGGGGCTATGAATGGAAATGCGGTGAACTTAGTGAGTCTTGCTTGGTGCGTGATTAGCAATAATATTTTATACGTTTCTATGTCGGATATTCAATTTTTCTTTTCTTTTTACCGGGTGCTGATACCAAAGATTTTTTGTTGGACTGGTTCCTAAATCTTAAGTTAACAAAAGAGAGAGACAGGGCGAGAGATGTGAGTAGTATAGCCAACGCAGAGTTCGAAGAACCTTCTGTTATTCTTCCTAACTCTTATGAAAGCCATTAAGAGCTGTTATATATATCTATATCTATATATAGATATATATATAGTTTCCTAAAGCTAATGCGTAATGTAAGATGCCTGACCAAAACAAAAAGACTTAAGTCTTTATCATTGAAAAGTGAATGATTAGAAATACATAGGTTGTTTTGTCATCAACTCTTGTATGTTGATAGCAATCTTTCCTGGATAAAAGGATGTGTGTCATCGAGTCTTCCAATGCACTCCACCCTATGTTTCCTAGTTTCGAAAAGAAAGAATTAGGTGGCTCACTCCTTTACTGTATTTATTTATTTATTTATATTTATTGTGAAAGTAGTCTTTAAAATCATCGGGAGGCCTCGTCCAGGATTGTAGACGGTATTCCCA
The DNA here is from genome assembly GCA_026745465.1 of Lota lota. Taxonomy (NCBI): domain Eukaryota; kingdom Metazoa; phylum Chordata; class Actinopteri; order Gadiformes; family Lotidae; genus Lota; species Lota lota. The sequence continues at coordinate 628,180 of JACYXH010000826.1, forward strand.
CCTTCCATGGTCAGCCATCCTGTCTGATTGTAGTCTATTTAGTCTTACAACAAAACAAGTAACTTTGTGCTTTTGGAAATTAGGTTTTAAAATTATATTTTCATTTTTATTTCATTTTATTATTTGTCATCCTCCATATACCAAAATGCCCTTTTGGGGCTATGTGTCTTCTGTTGGCTATTCATTCTCTCATGCATTTTATTTGCACATTTAATCCCTGAAGCAATCCTGGAATGGAGCACATTCCATTTTACTGGGGGATAGAGAAGGGACAGACAAAAACGTATTATTGTCTAGCTAGAGCATGTAGAGCAACTGTCACAACTTTGCTGTGTCCGATATGGTGAACTATACTTTGAATTCAACCAATGGAGGGAGACCTGTCAATTCTCGACCGTTCTTGTAGTTGAGGGCCACTGCCCAGCCTAATAAGCCAATAATGCTTGTTTTGTTTTTGTTTTTCCCCCAAGATAACCAAGAGACCAGTGTCCATTCTATGATTTGCATTACTACAACCAATGTTTTTCTCATTTCTCTTTAGACCCATGTAGCCAAACTCTGCTGTAGCAGTAGCGCTGTCTAAGGGCTTGTGTGCACTGTCCCCCTCCTTGCTCTGTAGACAACGGCTACATTCTGATTCATTTGCACTATGAAAGCTTTTTTGGATCTTCCATCATTTTAATTCCATTAAATACATGCACAAACAGTACGTTTAATATTATAGAGACAAAGAAGATACAATATCAATCCAGAAATTACTGAATATCAAATACTTTTTACAGCTTAGTGGTACAGAGCAATATTTAATATTGAATGTATATAGGGATGATGTTGCCTTGGATTTTGTTTGTGTTGTAACTATTCTCAGGTAATCTTGAGCAATGCACTAAGTGATCACACAAAATAAAATGGGAAGAAATTATACTTGCGCTCTATTAATCTTCTTAAATAGGCAGGACCGATAGCCTCACGCATTTTGTACGATGTAGCCTACCATGGGTAAAAACGAATGATCTAAGGATATTGTGATGGAGGGACATTCCTCCACGCCATACTACTTGTGATGGGGTCCTGTAGATGGAGACTGTCTGTACAAGCGTTGAAATATGTGTGAATGAACGAGGGTTAACAAGGTCCCCCGCTGTGAAACGTGTTTTTCTATGTGAGCTATTTGTTTTCTTGGCTTCGGTGAAGGGAACGGGGTCTAGACTCCGCTATCAGGGATACTTTTTCAGTTATAGTTTTGAGCTTTTCAGAGAGATGTTCATTTTCCATGTTTCCAATAGTGTAAAGAAACAAATAAACAAATCTATATCTTCCCTTGGTGTATGGTGTGGTTTTTGGTTGATCAAATAGCAAGCATAAGCCTACCCTGGTCATGGCCTATTTTGCTTTAAACCATATTTTTACATAAAGCTTGTCAACAGTTCCAAAACATATATATATATATATATATATATATATTATATATTATATATAAACAAAGACGTACGGTATGCCCCCACCAAAGTTAACTTTGCGAACGTTACAAACTCATTAGAGGTTAATTTAACACCCGGTTTCACACGGCTCTCGTGCTAAATTTCATTTGAAGCTGTACACGAGACTTCACCTGAAGCACGCGCAGCAGGCAGGCCATTACAAACATAGTTAGCCTAATCCTATTAGTTGAACTAAGCTTAAACTCCTCCTGGGGACGTTGTTCGTTTTAGTAATAGCGTATTATTTATATATGGTTCAAGGAAGGCTTTTTTGAGTACACTTTCGTAGGCCTACTGTTTTGGTTACCTTGGAAACATCTCTAGCAAGGTAGGATATGCTGTTAAATTGACCTAGTAGACCAATCTGCTCCATCGAAGCGGCTTCTTTTGCGCAGGCACTTTAATGGTAGGCCTACATGTGTTGTATTACGATGGAATGGTGCAGTTGTTTGTCGCAAATGTATTGGTATCACTTGCACTAGTTACATGACCATGGTTACCTTTAAGGATGCTACTCCGTCTGTTGCTCGTGAAGGCATTCTCGCGTTCAGTCGTGGCTGCACCGCGTCTGGCCCGACGCTACAGCACTGCTGCACAGACACAGGTTGGTAGCTACTTCCCACTGCATAGTGGTGTTATAAACACTCTGTTAGCATACACAGAATAGCATATTTATAGTATATGTATGTGGCATACGTGTTTAAATCGTTACATTTAAATTTAAAACAATATTCTGATAGGCCTAGTTTAGATTGCCTTCTCGTTTTGTACTTTGTTTTTGTACTTTTTAACCAGGTAAAGCCACAAAAGACTACATTTGGTCCTTTGAGTGATCAAGATAGGATTTTCACCAACTTATTTGGTCGTCATGACTGGAGGTGAGAAACAACATCACTGATTGGTAGAGTACTGAACTTCTATACTAAATTAAAAGTACAATCAATCACATAAATCAGCCAATCAACCAAATAAGGATATATACAATTAAGAAATGAACAATCTCTCTCCATTTCTTCCACACCAATCCTTCTCTTTCTCCATTTCCCTATTGGTCCCAGAGTGGTCAAATTAAATAACCTTGCTTAAATAAACTCATACAAAAGCATACATAAACAGTGGCAATATAAAGTTAGCATTTCTTCCATCCTTACATGTTGGCATCTGCAGTAGAGGATCTCTCTCTCTCTCTCTTCATATCAGGCTGAAGGGAGCCCTCCGGCGAGGCGACTGGTACAAAACCAAGGAGATTCTCCTGAAGGGTTCTGACTGGATCCTGAATGAGGTGAAGGTCTCTGGGCTGAGGGGTAGAGGGGGTGCCGGCTTCCCCACCGGGATGAAGTGGAGCTTCATGAACAAGCCTAGTGATGGCAGGTGTGCAGAACACACCACACAGAAAATCAAGGGAGGGACATTGCACTGCAATGAATGACACGCCACGTGTTTTGTCTTCAATCCCAGGCCCAAGTATCTGGTAGTGAACGCTGACGAGGGGGAGCCAGGGACCTGTAAGGACCGGGAGATCATGCGTCATGACCCCCACAAGCTGATAGAGGGCTGTCTGGTGGCAGGGAGGGCCATGGGGGCCCGGGCCGCATACATCTACATCAGAGGAGAGTTTTATAATGAAGCCTCCAATCTACAGGTAGTAGATTGGTAGTACAGGTAGTAAATATGTGTTTTTTACCCAAGCAAAAGATTATCGACTTGATTGGTCATGGGGATTCAACATGTAGGCCTACTATTTAAGGATAATTTGTCAAATACAACTGCCTTAAAGGTATGTGTTATTATTGGAAGTCTATGTGTGTGTATATGGTGACCATGATTCAACCCTCTAAAGCACATCTCATTTCACTGGATTTTGTGCCTCCATGGTGAATATTCCTTAACAGATTTTTCATTCCATCAGTTGGTAGAGGCCTACAGTAGCCTACCTATTGAAATGTGGTATTATTATTATTAGTAGTAGTAGTAGTAATAGTAGATGTAGTAGTAGTATTATATTACATACATCATTTATAAGTCCATAGTGAAGATTGAGTCATTGCGTGTGTTTCAATGCTGATCTTTTTCTTTACACAGGTAGCAATCAATGAGGCATACCAGGCGGGCCTCCTAGGGAAGAACGCATGCGCCTCTGGGTACGACTTCGATGTGTTTGTGATGCGGGGAGCAGGAGCCTACATCTGTGGGGAGGAGACCGCCCTGATAGAGTCCCTGGAAGGGAAGCAGGGGAAACCCCGCCTCAAACCACCGTTCCCTGCGGACATAGGTGAGCTCAAGGTCAACCCAGGCGTTTGATAACAGCTCAGTAATTGGTTTTTTTTTTTTTTTTTTATCCTGCAGATTCAGCCTGTCCCATGCAGGAGTTATTTGACAATATTTTATTTATTTAATAAACAACACATTGATATTAACTATTTATCATATTATAAATATTTAGTGTTATAATTATTTCAATTGTGGTTATTATTGAACTATGTAGTTAGTTAATGTGTTAATTAACCACCACATTGCTGCTGCTTTTTAGGGGTGTTTGGGTGCCCGACTACAGTTGCCAACGTGGAGACGGTTGCCGTGGCACCGACTATCTGTCGTCGAGGTGGAGCTTGGTTCGCCACTTTCGGGAGAGAGAGGAACTCGGGAACAAAGCTATTCAACATCTCCGGTCACGTGAACACTCCATGCACAGTGGAGGAGGAAATGTCTATTCCTCTGAGGGAGATCATAGACAGACATGCAGGTGTGTGTGTGTGTGTGTGTGTGTGTGTGTGCTTAGACTCAGCTGTGGTGTTGTAATGTTGGTTAAGATATCAATCGCTGACCTCTTCCTTCCCTGTGATTGGTGCAGGAGGAGTGAGGGGCGGCTGGGACAATCTGCTGGGTGTCATTCCAGGGGGCTCCTCCACTCCCATTATCCCTCGCCATATTTGTGACGATGTGTTAATGGATTTTGATGACCTTGTTCGTGCAGAAACTGCCCTGGGCACAGCCGCCATCATCGTCATGGATAAATCTGTACAGACTTAATCCAACGTTTCTTCTTATTTATATCAAAGATATTGCAATATTATTTAAATATCCACCTGTTTGTGTTTTCTTGCCCCCATTAGACTGATGTGATCAGGGCCATTGCCCGTTTGGTGGAGTTCTACAAACATGAAAGTTGTGGCCAGTGCACCCCCTGTAGGGAGGGTAAGGAATTGCCATTCATAATGTAAAAGGTTGTAACATAACACTAAATAAGACCTTGGGGAGAACATCACACACAGGTTATGCAATTCATGTGAACATATGGTTAAAATTAGTGCCAAAAAATGTGATGTCACTCAAAAATAGATTTGGCTGCAAGTGACATCTTGCACCAATTTCAGCAAGTCATAAACAACAACATAATTCCTGCACTTTGCCATAGTTCTGTTTCTATCCCTCAGGTTGTTCTTAAACTTTGGTTACTCATTAATAATTAAACTATTACTACTACTAAACAGGAAAGGCTATGCTGCTCACAATGCTTCACCAAATAAGCAGTGAACCAACAAACCAAATGGTTTCTTCTTTGCCTCCTTTGTGCCTGCCGTGAAGGAGTTGACTGGATGGACAGGATGATGTGGAGGTTTGTGCGTGGTGAGGCGGCTGTGTCAGAAATAGATATGATCTGGGAGCTGAGCAAGCAGATAGAGGGACATACCATCTGCGCCCTGGGGGACGGGGCCGCCTGGCCTGTACAGGTGACTCCTTCTGAAACCACACAACAACCCATGGACAGGTCTGACTTATTTGGTACAACCAAATACATCATCATCATCAGTCATTCTCATGGACTCCAGCAGTGAATTGCCTCACTATAGCTTAGCTCATAGGACTGAGTCATGCTATCTTGCGTGGGTTAATCACCTCATGGGTCATCATGTGGGCAGCCTATGTGGGCAGCCTCTGCCACAATTTCTTCATTGATTAGATAGAAGGTAAGAAAAACCTTTTCAGTGTCTTAATACACTAATCACTGCGGCTGCAACTGACTCCTAACCTACAAAGTGAATGTAATGGTAGGAATCACAAATATAGAATACACAATTATATTTAATATAATGGTATGAACTTGTTTCTTCTACAGGGGCTGATTCGCCATTTCCGCCCAGTAATGGAGAGCCGCATTGCAGAGTACAACTCAACAAACCCTCCTCGACAACCATCGATCGAGATGGTCTGAATCTTCAGTACATCATCATTACACTATAAGGCTGTTAACTTAACAGACCTCAGCTATACTATGGGAATATAATTTTGATCTATTTTAAATACTAGCTTAAAAATGGGATGCTTAATGTGCCCTGTTGAACGTACACATATCTAAAAGCTGTTTAACTACAATGGCACCTTCTTTGTCATATTGGCAGTAAGTTAATGTATATAATAATACTTTTGATGAGTATAGCATTGCATTATAAAGTATACTGCCTGCATTCTGTGGCAGCAGGGATGAACGACAAAAGATACACGGCAATAAATAACATTTATTTCACAAAATCATGAAACAAAGTTAATTGGTCTATGACATGAGGTTCAGTTTAGTTTGTACAAAAAAGCATAAAGGAATGGCACACGGAAAATTAACCCTGGAAACTTTAACAAGGGGAAAGTAGAAAGAGGGAAATAGATAGATGTAATTTGTGACATCATTACCTGTTGTTTTTAAAAAGACTATCTTTTTGCTTCCGCATGGGGCATCATTCCAAAAGTGAAGGTGTAGTATTGCTGATCTATCCATGGATGAGCCAGCAAAGTAGTTTAACAAAAATGTATTTCAAGATTTCAAATGTCTTTTACACATTGCATTTCCAACCTATAGCGGAGAATTACTTACTAAAAAACCATCAGCAAGTCTTTTGGATGACCTAAGTGCAGAACCCGTTTTCAATGTGGTTGTGAACACGTTTCAAAAGCCAAACAAGGTGTTGGGTCACCCTGGAAGGACAGGGCCGTTCAAATGCACTGGCGCCTTCAGGGTTTTGTGCTGGGCCTCGTTCTGCCTCAAGGTGCCATCCAGAAGGGCATGGGCGGCTGCTGTTGATGTTGTGTCTGTGCTTTGACACGGGGGACTGCAGGAGTCAGGCCGCGGTACCCCTGCGTCCAGCTTGAGGACGTAGGTGGAACCGCCCCGGGGTTACCTGTCCCCAAAGCCCTTGGGGCAGAGTGGTTATCCTCCTCTTCGTCCGAGGAGTCCCCTGTATACGCCACCAAGCCCGTCTTCACTCGTTTCAAAGAAGGCTCTGAAATAGGAGAGGTTTGGGGGTGCATGGAGAAACAACACGTTGCGAGACAAAGAAGGACATAGGGAGAAAAACAACCATGGATAATAACATTTGTTACATATAAGACAGGTGCAAAGTTAATTTATTAACGGTTTGGGGGAAGTAAAATGGTCATTAGATTTGATTGATTGTTTAAGTCAGCAGAGGCGGGGCATTGGTCGAAAGCAGCCATTGGTTGGTGGGGAGCGACAGCCCAATCAAATGGTCGGACAGCGTCACAGCAGACATCATGCCCCACCCCCAGCGGTACATGAAAGAGAAACAAAACACAGGAAAAGAGAAAACACAAAAACAAAGAGACATTCTCGTTAGTGATGAGACCACAGTGACTGGACTCCAGACGAAACTCCCGACTGATGATGTCATCAGAAAGGGACTGAGGTGGATAGGAATAGCTTGGGTATAGTAGGGGGGAATGTCCAACCAATGCCTTCATTCCTGAGCCTAAAAGGGGTTCAACTTATTTAATACAATGGCCGTGTTCACACTCCCACCGCCATTCAGGGCAAAGCGATGGCACCTTAAATAGCCACTCATCTTCCTTCCCATACATCAGAATAAATAACCAACAATTAAATGCTGCATGTTCTATGGCCTTGTAACATTTGCTACACAGCACTTAAAAAAGTCAGAACAATCAAGTAAACTGAGAAACACCTTTGAAAGGTGTACGTTTTTTGTATCTTCTGGGTTTAAAAAGTATTTTGTGAAGCTAACTGGGTTAATTAATACTGAAATAAATGTAGCATTAAGAGCCATACATTTTCAACAGCCTTTGATTAGCTAAATCAAGCACTACATCCACTTCAGGACATGGTCGTTTTTAGCCTTTTCATTCCAGAACATACATGCTGAGGGGTTAAGATGGGGTAGTTGAATAAGCCAAAAGTATAAGCTATGGATTTGTGGCAGGGATTTGTCTGTCCATGAGGGTAATGCCCTTACCCAGAGGGCCTTGCAGTGCCCTCATCTCCTCCATCTTGGGTCTCATTCCTCCGTTCAAAGACATGGGCAGTGGGGTCATTAGCTGTCGACTGGAGAAAAGATGGAGAGAGAAGGGTTAGTAGTGGCTAAATGTATTAGTCCATTTGTGATTCATTGATTTTGGTCACAAAAGCCTCTGCAGTCAGCTAGTTGTTTTGAAGTCCGGAAAAATGTCACCAATACCTGTCCCTCTCAATTGGTGTGCTGGAGGAACTCTGTGACAGGGGTCCTGAGGTCTCCGAGCTGCCCACTGGGAAGCCTGCACCTAAATTAGTCATATGAATGGGTCCATGCTATGAGCAGAAAGACACACAGGCACGATTAGCAGGTATCCTCTACCAGCCCCTATAAATAATCATCTGCTCTGTGTCCCAATATTAATTATTTTATTACTTGTGTACTATTACAGTCTTACATAGATGTCCCTTTTTTCTGCCACTAGAATCTATTTAAATATAAAGAATATACACACAAACACACACATATAATGATGCAACTAGAAAAAGGTTGGGCGAATCTAACAGCAGTCAAGGTAGAACAGTACAGCTGTGGAGAAAAGCATGGATGCGTGGCAGAGCAGAAAAGGAAGACAGAATAAAGACTGGCGAGAAAGAGTGAGATGGTGATCACCTGGTAACCCAGGAGCCCGCTGTCCCTCTCGTCCGGCACCTCCTCTGTGAAGCGCCTCTTCTGCGGGGGATTGGCTGGCTGCACCGAGGGCGGGGCCTTGGGGAGAGCGGGCACAGCTGGAGAGAAGGAGGGAACGGGAGCGACAGTCTGCAGCAGAGAAGGAGCGGGGGACAGACATCAGCACCATTTACTGTGGGGTAAATCCCTCCCATGTATGAACGCATCTTGGTCAACCTGAATGTTTATAGTTTTTCTCAATGACTGGCACAGATCTCAAAATCTGTTAGGCATACCATGAATATCAGAGGGAGTCTTTAGTGTAGCACTCCAGCTTTATTGTGTTATATTGTTAGGCTATACATTATTCTACCTTTTTTTATATTGATATATTATATTTTTATATTATATATTATACTATATTGTGCTGTGTATGTTTTCTGTCTACTGTGGTGTAGGACAGCTACTTTACGTAAAGAAAATACAGTAAGAATTTCCATGGAAATGGGAGTGCAATGTGTAATGTAAAACCTTGGACTGTTCAAATTGGCATCTGAATAGTATTCAGTTTGATACACAATAGTGTAGCATTCAGTTAAATCTAGTACAGTTAACATTCAGTGTAAATAAAAAAAAAGAGTGAAAGGAGGATATAAGGAACATTTCCAGGGTCCACAGCCATTCGGACAAAACACCTATACATTTTGACCACCAGGTTTACACAATGCCAAAGACTTTTATTTTGAGGGCATTGACTTTTATATGAGACAATAAGCATGAGTTAAATGTTTTGGGTGAGTTTGTTATGACCTTTTGCAGGTGAGCTATTGTGTTGTGCTGTACCGTATAAGCTATTTTGACAAATGCACCTAGAGCTTTGAGAATGTCAACACGGTTTCAAGAATAAACCAAAGCAATTTAGTATTTGTATATACGGGTCAAATCAATAAATGATAAGACCATTATCTTCACTCTTCAGCAATCATAGTTTTGGTGCACTTGTATGCTACGGTAAATCATAAACCCGTTGCCTAGTTAAATGGTAATAATTTATGCTAATGGTTTCTATTCATTCATTCTCACACACACACACACACACAAGACCTATCTTACCGGTGGCATCGTAGCGGGAACAGGGGCGGGTAGACGGGCAGGGGGGAGACTGTACGGGGGGGGCACCACCGAGGGTGCTGCTAGGGGGATGGGAGGGGGGACAGTGTACGGAGGGGGAACAGGCCGGGGCGGGGGTACGGGCATGGGGTAGCTGGGCTGGTAGCCAGCAGGGGGGTAGTAGGCAGGCTGGGGGGGCAATCCGTTGACTGCTAGTGGCGGCATGTAGCCTGGAGGAGGAAGAGAAAGGTGATGTCAGGAAGCCCCGGTGGGTACTTAAGAGTATGTGTACAAGTATGACTGTAGTCTTAATGGAGTGTTAGTCAAGTCCAAGGAGCCGAAGAGGAAGGCGCCGGAGCCATTTACCTTGCGGGGGCATCATTGAACTCATTTGGTTCAGGAAGTTGGAATATTCAGCATGTACCTGGAGAGACGAACAAGTTTGAAAAACTTAGTTAAATCTAGTTTTATGTATTAAGATACTTACACCGCTAAACCGAGCATATGTTTTAATGTCCTTTAACCTGATGGCATTATTGAATACTAGTACAATAACATTTACTAGTAAATTTTACATTTGTTGGCGTATAACTTTATAAATATATACAGCAACTATGACACACTTTAATCAAATTGGTCACTCACCGTTTGGAGCAGGTTCTGACAGAGGGTTTTGGCTGCTGCAAGCCCCTCAGGTTTAGGATGACTGAGGACAGACCATCATGTAATATTTGTTCAATCCTCTCTCGTAAGGCAAAACCTTCAAACTCAGAGCCTCTAGGGCTATGCGATAGACTAAATCTTCTATCACTATATGGGTCATTTTTTATCTCGATAACGATTTATATATCACCATAAACTAAGTTTTCTGCAAATTCTATGAAAAAATGTCTACCTAAAATAACCACATGCCTCATGACTACTTTTTGATAAATCCTACTTTCTCATTCATCCTTTAATTTTGAAGTGACGTTGAGAAGAACTGTCACAATGAAAGAGAAAAAAACGAAAGGATATTAAACATAATAAATAAATAAGATTTCAAGTAAACAACACTCTGTTTCACGTTTCAGAGATCTCCAATAGACGGACAATAAACAAAATAAGTACTCGGTGTAACTCAGCTCGTCCACAGGTCCGTTGTTAACGTGTATGTGAACCCACGGTTTCAGCGGGAATTCAAACACTTTAGGAGATTCAAAGAAAATTGTTTTGGGCTGAGAGTTCTAGGAAGGAAGCTTGTTACGACCCATGACTTATTTTGTAGTACTGTCGTTGTGTATGAGCGTTATTATGAGCGATGTTGTATATGAAATGTGCCACACACAGTGGGGTTATACTGAGCTTAACACTCACTCGGACACCAAAATAAACGGCTGCTCAAATGAGGCTCAACACATATCGTAGCGTTATACTGAGAAGCCCGACCCTCTCTCGGACGCCATCATAAAAATCAATGGCTGTCCAGAACGAGCTTCACATATCCGCACACTAAAGACTTTAAACTCATTTGAGATTTGCTTTTCTTTTTACTCTTGTTCTGTCTCGGGACCGTTGCGGGGACGTTTGTTGTGTCACGCTCTTCCATGTTTGTTTTTGTATTCGTCGAGCACGTGTACTGAACATGAAGCAGGGTCACCTTGACGTAAAATACTGCCGTAAAGTAAAATAGGAACGATAGAGCGACAGATCTATTGATAGACATTTTTCTCTCGTCCCCCGATATATCGTCATATCGAACAGCCCTAAGAGCCTCCTATTTCTCTGAATCACCAGGATTCTCATCTCTGGCCTCACCTGATGTAGATGTACATGGGCTCAAAGGCCTCCCGCCCAGATGTGGGCTCCAGACAGCCCGAGCCCTTCCCCCGGAGGAAGACTTTGGCCGCTGTCTCTGCCTGGATGTGCTGCAGGTAGGAGCACCCAGGACCCTCCACCCGCTCCTTCACTGGGAAGCCCTGGATTGCGTGCTCGAGACCCACGAAGAGTTTGTCCTGCACATAGTGCATCTGAGAGGGAATACCGGTGACGATTTAACAAGGGCAGAAGCTGCTAGGAAAAGAAACTGTACATTCTGCACAATGAGAAATGTTGTATTCAACGACCATTTGGATGTGATGTTCTGAAAATTTAAGACAGACTGATTCCAGATTATCTGGTGCTGATTCTATTTGACACAGACAATCCAATATATGTAGGAGCAATATAAATAAGAGGCATCATCACAGAACCCAACTGTAGAATAAGGACGGGGGAAATGCCAAGCCATACCCCAGACTGATAGTGTGGTTTGTGGCCGTGGCTCATGGGTGGCATAGAGACTGGAGGTGGTTTATGCGGTTGGTAAACTGGTGCTGGGGCTGAAGGGGCGTGACTGTAGGAAGAAGAGGATGGTGTTGCTGCTACAGCCTTCACCAATCCGTTGGTGATGATCTCCTTGATTCTGTTGACAGCCCCTGGGGAGAACAAAACACAATCCGTGTCAACGTTGTGGCCTGTCATCACTACTGTGACGGATACATAAGATACCGTTCCAGGAGAAGTACTCACTGTCCACCAGCTCCCTGGTCTGGCCTTGGACATGCAGGTAAAGAGGTCGCTCCCTGTGCAGAGGAAAATACCAATGTTACTGTTACAGTGTCTTACCATAAGAAAACCATTAGTTGTGAAGAGAGACTCATGAGAGTTATGAAGAGATTCTGGAGAGTGCCTTTAGTCTGTGTAATGGAAACAGGACTGACCCCGACAGTGCTTTGCCCTTCTCCTCTGCTGCCATGTACCGCCCTCTAGTGGATACTGCAGCACCACTAATTTTACTAATCTGCAAGGCAGACATTGGGAGATCAATGTCAGATCGACTCCAAAGCCATTAAACATTAAACAACATTTAAACCAAATTAGGGACTTCTGGGCTCTAACCTCATCTTGGGTTTGCCCCCGGGTCAGTAGATTACGGCAGGTGAGGGGCACGTCGTTAATCTCCACCTCGGCTACCACCAGATCATCCTTGGCTTTCGCCGGCATCACAGGTTTGCAAACACCCACGACCTGAAAAGGTTGAACAGATGTTTTTAGTATTCTGTGTATAGTTAATGATGAAGCAACTAAGGCAGTCAAATGTATACTTTTTACATAGTTTCTGATCAAGATGGGGCATGATTCTATCTCTACCGGTCTGACTGTTCTACCATCTACCTATAACGCGTGGAATCTGTGTGTGTGTGTGTGTCTCTAGAACCGTTTATCTGATCTACTTCCCACTTGGCGTGTATTGCTGTGGACCCAAGGAAGTGCAGTGTCAATTTATTTGGTAACACGACACGTTCAATATTAATAAACAAAACAAACGGCGCTCTGTGCAGCAGTGGGGGCGGGGCTTCAGGGCTCTGTCAACAGACTCCAGCATGTTTTCAACTACGTCGGTAACGGGCCTACACAAGCCACGGTTCATTGTCTGCAGTTCACTCGGTCACTGAACTTGAATGCTGGATATACTACTGTTATAGTAACTAACTAATTATCTAACTATATCAGAGGAGTCTCTGTATGTCTTTCAGGTTTCTCGACAACCATTCATTCGATCGACTTCACACTTAGCAGGTGTATTACTGGGAACCCAAGGAAGTGCAGTTCTCGAGAAAGCTGCAACAATCAGCCTGTTTCGAAAAGGCACGGCCCTGGCGAGTGTATTGCTTAGGACCAAAGGAAGGGCAGAGTGTGAAGTTGTTTGAATGAGCAGCTCTCGAGAAAAAACTGCATGCAGCAACACGGGAGGCAAAGCAAATCGCCCCGTTCCAAACAGGCACATTTCGAACGAGCACTGCACTAGTTGCTCTAAAGATAAGAGTGAGTATAAGATACATGTAATGAGAATTGCCTTGTCGAGGGGTCCAGGGACGCCTATTTGTGAGGGTCTCAGTTTTCCTTTGGCCACCAACATGGCATTGATCTTAGCAGCCACAGCTGCTGCTGCATCCAGGGCCCCAGTGGGTGCAGTCTCCACCTCACCCATCCCACCAGAACCAGACCCGGGGCCCGGCTGGTCCCATTTGCTGCGGCGGCTTAAAAATGAAGAAAGAACGTGGCATGAGTAAATTATTTGATGTATTGGTTTAGTTAGGAAATAATTCTACAAGCAGATTAGGATAATAAAGTTTTCTTCTCCGAATTATTTTGGGCTTCAAAATACATAAAAAAAATAAAAACCCATGTTAATGGTAACGTTGTCTTGGAATGGAGTGACCATGCCTGACATGAAAACAAAGTTGACGTGAATCCGCAAGTGACAAAATGTGTATGATTAACATACAACCGGATTATTTAAACGAAAGTTTAGAAATCGGGCGGTAACATTTTGATATATTGTGCAGTCTGCATAGATCGCGTTGATGCCCAACAACCACGTCGACATGATTACATGAAGTAGACAGCTAACGTTAACGTTAGCTGGCCAGCTGACTAGACTCAGTAAACACAGCAATGCTAAAGCTACACACAGCAGGTGCATGCTGGTGAAGCACTCACCCGCCGTTTTGAGTTCCACCAAATGACATCAATGTCCTTAATTACGGAGGGACTTATCAATGCAATTAAGAATATTTGAACAACAACTAAATGCACTTGGCCACTGCGCCACCAAATTGTTCCGTTGTCGAGGAGTAGCTAGAAGCAAGACAGCAGTTTCCGCTTCCGGTATATTTTTCTTCAGCAGGTTTCGGTGATACCACGAGGGGGCGCAATGTACCTATACACGTTGTTCAAAGCGCGTGTGGTGTAGTGATGAAGCCGTACCTGGTTAAGTCAGGTACCTTGCCTGCTCCGCCCTCACCCATTGCATCTGTCACCGTTTTTGTGCCACCCAAGGAAATTCCTTGGCATAAGCATCTGTCAAAACGTAAGGAAGACAAATACATTCGAGCCCCTTCATTGATTGGTAAGGCCATCGTCTCCTTTTCAACTTTTCTATCATTTAGCATAAACCTGTATAACTTTTAATGACAACGCTTTGAATGTTTCGATGTGATCTTGTAATCGTGTAATCGTTGTGTACAAACACAATTGTGTGCCTTTATAATGCATGCTTTCTAACGATTTTGTCTTTGATAGCTGATAGCTACACACAATAATAACGTGTCTATAATTTTGTCATACTGTCATATTATAGTTTACACTATGAGAAAAAATACGTATTTTATAGTTTTAATCTTAATTGTATCAGACCAATTTCTTGACGTAATTGTATGTTATGACAATATTTGTCAGGTCAAAACACTGGGGACCTCTCTAGCGCTATTATTGGTCCCCCAAGGTTGTTGAAACGCTTGCAAATGTTGTTTCTTGTATTATCCCATTACCGCAGTATTACTTAGTGTGTGACTGTTCTTTGTTACGACATAAAAAAAAAAGACAACAGCATCGTGTCTACATGGTAGTTTCTTCAGATAGGCAGGGTTACTAAGAGCCAACATGAAAGTTGCAGGTGTTCAGTTACCGACCACACAGGAGCAGGGACGGAGAGGTGCAGGTTACTGCTGAAGGCGAGATTACCGTGTGGGTACTTGGATAAACAGTACCCCCCCCCCCCCCCCCCCCCCCCCCCCCCCCCAGTTGTTGACAACAGAATGGAAAACTCTGCTTTTCTTCAGGTGGATTAGAAAGATATGCCTATCTTGCTTCTTTTGATGGGCTAGCGCAGTGGTTCTTAAGCAAGTTTTACTAGGATTTATTTGGCCAATTACCACTATCACAAAACAAAGGGGGGAAAAATGACAACGATTATATATTATGTATGTGCATGTTACTTGATGTAAACATGACGTAAATGGGTGGTGCAAAATACAAAAATATTTACCAAACGTTTAGCATACATCTTTGTATTTCCTCCTCTGTTAAGGTGGTATTCAGAACCAACTCATTTTATTACGGTAGCATTATTTAACACTTGTTCATAACCAATAATAGAACAACAAAAAATATCAACTCTTTTTATGAATGATCCAAGTACCCCCTGAAATCATTTAAAGTTCCCTTTGGGTACTGGGTTAGAGTATGCAGCCCCCATTGCTCTCTTTATTATATATATAACGTTGAGGGAATAGGCCTCACTTCAATGCTAAACTGAGACCGGTGTTGGTAACACTTCACAATAAGGGTACATTAACAAACCATTTATTAACATTAAAGGTAAAGGTACTTTTATTGTCACATACATATAGTGAAATTTTCCCTCTGCATTTAACCCATCCCTCAGGGGAGCAGTGGGCAGCCAATGACAGTTAATGCAGTTATAGGCATTAACTAACAGTTAATCAACAGTTAACTAATGGTCTAGTAATCATTTACTAATGGTGTTCATGTTCAATTGCCACTGTTGTAAAAAACGTTTGACTTGTAAGAAGTGTGTTTTGTATTAAGTTGACATCTCATGATGTGCCAGTGGTCTGTCGCTCTCCTCCATTACCACTTAGCAGGCGTCATGATAATGACTCTGGGGTTGTCCTGCAATTCTCTACCAGTGCCAGGAGCACCAGGCACCCAAACAGAAAATCAAAGTTAATAGTTCTAGTTATAAAAAAACACATAGTAAAATATTTGAACATGGTGAGGCGTAAATCATGACTGGACTACAGACAGGCTTAGAATATGGCATCAACCCACACTGGCATTAGCATGCCTTTGTGGTTACAATTAACCTATACCTACAATGAATGTTTTGGCAATTTTGTTCGCATGGTTTATTTTTTGTTTTCACATGGTTTATGTTTTTTGTTTTTTAACCCAAAATAGCTTCCTTGATATAACCTAGAACAGGTTTCTAGATGCATTCTGGCAGTGCACTGGCTGGACTCAAAGTTAAATCAACTAGACATTTTCATGTAAACATATACATTAAATTCATATAGCATTTAATGCACTAAAGAGCGTTGTAGCTGAATAAATGTAATATTTTGTATTTTCTTGCAAGTGAACTTAGTATTATAATCGCCTGCAGATGGTGCTCTTATTCAGTTTGACAGACAAAAGATAGTATGTAAACTATAGAACTATTTGCAATGGCCTTTGAATAAATCTTGTTAATATCATAAACATGCTTCCACGTTTTCTTCAATGTTATTTTTTACACTATTGGAGTATCTTAATGGCCACATACCATAAAGTGGATGTAGAAGTAGATGGCCATAACAGAACCTTAGCAAATTCACCCTAATACACTAAAAATGATTTGTTTTCCCGCAAACATGTATTTATTAATTTGTGATATTTAGCCTCCTAGATACTAATGACTACAAATGGCGCCTTCGTGTGCAGGAGGTGAACGCAAAATGTCTTCACATGTCGATGGCGCTCCGTCTGCATGCTTAACCATGGGGTTCAGATGAGTGAGGTGTCAAAGGTCAGAGGGGTCAAAGCAGCTCTGACGCCTGAGTTGACGGGGTTTGGTTGTTTACAGGGCGCTGCGCTGAGAAGAGTGGAGGCGTGAGTCACGGCATCAGAGCGAAGCATGGAGGAGGAGGGGGAGGGACAGGGGCAGACATGTCATATTTACTGTCTTCCCTTGTAAGAGACCATGTGCGAACTGCAGTACGTATGTTGGTTTATGTAACCTCCCGGCCTTCAAGTCCATGGAAGCCTTGGTCTCGCCTGATCCTGGCGGCTGACACGGAGGTGTGAGGACAGGGAACGTGACGGGGAGGAGGGTGCCTCCCGATGGGGTGGCCACGGGTGGAACAAAGAGTTACTGTGAGCCCCTGGGTTTCGATGTTTGCTGTCAAACTAGGAATTACAAGTAAAGGGATTTGATTTGTGTGTGTGTGTGTGTGTGTGTGTGTGTGTGTGTGTGTGTGTGTGTGTGCGTGTAGGCAGTCTAGTATACAGCATAAAACCTGTATTATAAAACTTTTGACCTCAATAAATTCCAATGAAGGTTGACAATATAGCTAAATAATATTTTAATGGGTAATCCACGTTGCAAATTAAATATAAAGGCTAATTAAATCAAACAAGCTTAGAGTATTGATCAAGCAAGAGACGTGAAGCAGTAAATGTACAGACTAGATGAGAGGACAAGTGATTTAGAGAGGAAAAACAGATGGGAAAATTACATTTTTCGTTTTGGAGTGCAAGCGGAATCTTTTTTCCTGTGTCTGGAGAGAAAGGGAGCCTCTTATACGCCTCACAGCATGAAGTTGGCCAGGGCTGCGGCCTAGTCTCGTCTACACAGCAGGGTGCTTTCCTGAGCAGGCCGCCCAGGGGAGGGGCACCTGCTGCAGCCCTAAACACTGGTCGAGAGTAGGCCCCAAGAGGCGGGGCGAGGGATGCAAGGATGGAAAGACATTTGGCAGTTCCAGGAAAACTGACATGTGCAGGATTATAAAACGCTCAGGTAGAACAGAGCGATGTTCCTAAAAGAAAACATTTGTCTATGGCTCTGTGTGGACGATAGAAGCAGAGGAGGAAACTATAGGTGGAAATTAAAAGTTATACTTGAGTTATGGTTGGATCAAGCAAGTTAAATACTGGTTACAACCAACACTACGAAACAGTTGAGACATTGGCCAGCTTTCACGCTTAGGCAATATTTTCCATCCATTTTGGTTGGTCGGACCAACGACAACATGTTTGAAGTTTATCAAGCACTCAGTCATCCCTTCAGACTTGAGGGAGAACTTAATCATTTGATATTTGGGAGTATACCCAAAACCACCCCAACATGCACACTAGCAGAATCAAACAACCGACTCACTGTGCTCCATATATCCACACAGCGGTCTTGAGTCTTTCTTGGATGAAGTTCCGCTATACATGAGTGTGAACCCTCCATCTTCTGTCATCTTGGTATGACCCAATAGCCCCTGAAACCACTCTGCCACACAAGAGCCAAGGCAGCCACATGTTTGCGGCAGAGGCTTTCTAGAAGAAATACCCCTATACCCTTTGACTAGAAACACACTAGACCTAAGGACAGATAACCACAAGGGTCTCCAGAGTGGCTAGTATGTAAATGGTGGAGGGCTATTGCGTTAGCTTCACTACAGAGGCTACCCCCCCCATGGTGTGACCGCACAGACCACTGAGTAATCACTGTGGTGGGAATGCTATGCTCGGTAGCTTTACGCCAGGTAAATGGAAACACATGGAAGGCAAGGCAGCTAGTTTAGGCCGCTACAGCGCCTGATAGAATGAGCATCATGAGAGTAGAACCAGCCATCCCACCACCACCCCTCCGACACGTCTGTATTCATCAACCCTGTTAATCTTTTACATTTCCAAATATATATATTTTATATAATAATACATAATACATTTCGAGAGCACAGAGTCTGAGGAGTTATCGTACAGCTAGTCTCACAACTTTAGATTAATATCTAAAGTCTAATATTAATATATTAATATTTAGATTAATATCTAAAGTCTGATGACAAACGAGTTAATATCTGGGTGAACGGTGCGCTTTTACTTCACTAAGTGCGTAATTGGTGAAGGCAAACTCGGCCAGGAGTAGTAAACTCAAATCTGCCTGTAAAGGTTTCAAATTAACACTGTGTATGCTGGCTAGTGTAATAATAAACATATTAATATCCCCATCTGAAAGCTTCATCCACTCGTGCAAATACATTTTCTTCGGTAGAATATCTCTATAACAAAACAGGAAACAAGGCATAACTCAGCCCCTTGCATTTTTTGATTTCCAGCCCAGGCTATATACATTATACATACATTGTCTTTGTTGATATAAAGCTGTATGCCCTTATTTGGGACAATTGTGGCACAGCTACTAACTAGCTAGAAATGGAGAGTGAATTTAAAATACTAGGAACAAAATGATGCATGACAATAGTTTATTTCCTATCCAGTATGCCTACTGCTGCAATATATTTTGTAGACACATTTGAGCTGAATGTCTCAGTGTTGTTGGTCATAGCTTTGAGTACTGGTGCTGGTCCATGCTGTACTGGTAGTTCCGGTGGTGGTGGTAACAGCAGTTGGAGTTGGAGCTGTTGCAGGTTGTTTATTGAGCCATAGTAACGAATAGGTAATAGTATCTTATGTTACACCACAGTAGGTGGTAGTGATGGTTCTACTGGTGATCATAGATACCTGTGGGGGTACATTACATTAGATCACATAGTGCAGCGTTTCACAAACCATGGGTCGGGCCAAGCATGAGGCTGTGGAGCAGTAGCTACTAGGCTGCACTCCAGAAAATGGTTACATTTGATTATTTACTGTTTAAACCTGCACTTCATGATTGTTGATATGTGCACCAAAATACTCATTGACCCATCAGACCAAGGAATTTGTAGTCAACAAATCACATGTCACATCACTCTTAAAACAGATTGAACCAACCATTGATTGAAACTGACAGCCACTTAATTTTGAGATTGAATTTAATGTGTGGTCCCCATAGGCTGAGGGTCTAGCTCTACTGGGCTCTGGCTTAAAACAAGTTTGAGAAAGTCAGGGATTAGGGTGTTTCCAGACACACATCCACACTGAGACTAGGTCTGGATGTGAAGGCTCAGGATATGTTGGTTGGTTGAGGAGCAGCGCTCTGAACTGTTACAAAAATAAATAAATCCTATTGATCACATTCAGTCAACATTTTTGACAAGAATTTTGTCTGTGTGTGTGTGTGTGTGTGTGTGTCTCTCTCTCTCTCTCTCTCTCTCTCTCTCTCTCTCTCTCTCTCTCTCTCTCTCTCTCTCTCTCTCTCTCTCTCTCTCTCTCTCTCTCTCTCTCTCTCTCTCTCTCTCTCTGATTATCTCTCTGGCAGCAGGGACAAAAAGGGATGCTGCAGAATTGTAGGGGCCCTGATCCTCTGAAATACCAGTTCGATCATCTTAACAGGTGCTCAGATGGGTGGTTGTGCGTGTCCATGATGCCTGTCAGCTGGAGAGACAACACAGCAACATATACATCTTACAGAACGTCGTCACAACCCTTTAGACATTAGTGTGGAATGTTTCCCTCTATAAGGGGAAGACGGTGGTTTAGTTAAATGGACCAGTTCGTATTGATCATGACATAGGTACAGATGAGCTCCCATAAACAGTGAAGCAATCACACACCCAAGGGACCAGATATCGATGGCCTCTGTGATGGGCAGGCCCAAGAGAATCTCTGGTGACCGGAGGGATGAGGATAAATACACAAATGGTACTGTCATGTTTCCACAATACTATATGAGATGGCTCAGAACCCTTTGACATTACTCAATATTTACAATAAAATGTAAACCTACACCAACCCGGCCTTAATTGAACTGATATTGCAGGGCCTGTAAGGTATCGCCGAGCTCTACATCGGAGATGGGGACAACCAACCTAAAGTCAATTAGTTCTACCTCAGTGGAGAGAGACTCTACCAGTCTCTCTTATTCACATACATGATGTTGTCCCCTTTTAAGTCGGTGTTGATAAATTCCATTGCCTTCAACAACTGCAGTTACAAAGGAAGAAATAAGGGAAATTTTTCCACATTTTTAATTCATATTGGAAATATTAACCAAAATTACAAATACTTTAAATTATTAGAGCAATACAATATTTACCTGTTGAGTGATGACACTTATTTCGTGACGACTCAGAGGTTGGAGGTTTTCCAAAAGGACTGATCCAGCATCTTAAAAACTATGCTATATACTATATACTGTGTACAAAGTGCTTATACCAGCACACAATGTGGTATGGTTCAAGGCCTTGATTCGTTTCAGCATTGCATCATAAATGGATGCAAAGCCCCAAGCACGCATTTGATTTAATGGACAATGGACAGGGCTCTGCAACCATGTTGCTATGTTTATGTCGCAGACGCCTGGTTGTGGTGCTGCCGTCGCCCGAGCATGTTTAGGCCTTTAGGGTGGAGCCAGGGGGCCTTCATTGCAGCCTTAATAGCACTGTTTCTTGATCAGCATATTGATTTGTCCTGTCCTTCACAATTTATTTGTCGGTAGTTGTACCTAGGAGCTAAACAATAAAGACACAAGGCTCGTGTCTTGCACAAGGCGTACACGTATCCATGGGCTGGTTAGATGGTGGACATTTTGGGAAATGTGTCTGAATAGGTCAGGAGAAGACCTCTATTGTAGACTTTAATTAAACATAGCAATAGAAGTCTGTCAAATTAGCGACTGCAGTTAGACGGTTTCTTAGAAGTTTGCTTCTATTTAACGTGTGTATTTATGTGATGCATACGCATGTGATGCATGTGCATCTTGGAATGGTCGGATCGAAAGTCAGTAATCGTCTCAAGTTACAGAATTACAGCACGGACTCAGGACTCATTAAAATACTGTATCAAAATAATGAAATCAGTTTATTGATTATAGTAGTCACATCCATTAAAATCTGTTTTCTAATCAAATTAAACCCTATTTTTATTGCACATTTTAATATTATTTGCACTTGCATTGCTACGTAGGTCCTTCATACATATTCTGCCCACCCCTCTGCAAATGCATCCCTGTCATCTGTATCCCTCGCACATACCTCCACCCCACCATCAGATCCCCAACCACCACCACCACTCCTCTCTGTCTGTATTTACTCCTCTGCGTCACAGAGCAGCAGGGCCTGCAAGACAGAGCAGCCTTAGAGCGGGACAGAGACAGGGAGAACTTGGACATAGACAATCTCTGAGAGACTAGATAGGATCTCCACAGTAGAATAAACCAAGGTATGGGCAAAGACAATGAGGGTGGTTTACCGTCTTCATTTTTTAGTAGAAAAATGTGTTTGGCAAGGGAAAATGTGGGTTTTAAAGGAAAAGGCAGAGAGGGCATGAGACAAGGAAAACAAGATGGCCCCTAAGTATTAATGATAATTGTTATGCACGTATATGTATGGGAATGGAAATGATAAAGTGATCATCTTCATTTGCTTGGCCCATAACTTGTTATTACTTGTTTAATGCACTATGTTTCTTTGGAAGCATTCTAAAGGCTAAAAATAATTTGGTTCAACTGTGGTTTTGTGGTCAGAGGACCCATTGCTGTGTTTTCCCTCCTACCAAACCAATGCAAAACACTTTAAACTTAAGATATACAGGAAGCAATTTTTTTAAGCTGTATTATATACTCTGATAAACATTAAGGCCATGCAAAGAATTGTGTCATGTGTCATAACAAAATTGTTTTTTAAACCTAACATGCAGATATAGCTTTATTATATAGAGTTGTGTCTTGTGTATTTGTAATTGTTCAAGGATAGCTTCTGACCCATAATGTGTGGTGACAACAAACAATTTGTTCACCCATATATCCCTTCTGACCTGACAAGTTGCAACTATTGAAAACATTATATTGTCTTTGCCAATCTCAGCCCGAAACGTTGTCATTTTGTTTTAAGATGGTTTGTGGCTAAAGAGTGTCAATATGACTGACATGAGTTGTAGAATAGTTTATCTGACACATTTAACACATGTAGTTTGTTGAAATATTGAATTACCCACCAATTATTAATGTTTAATCTTCCAACAGCTCCAAATGCCTGGTCTCAAATGCCTGGTCTCAAAGTACAAAGTGCTGTAATTTTCCACCATACTCCTGTCCTCTTGTGTGTGTGGGGAAATCAATGGAATTTGAGTCTCTATTATGTACGTATGATCACATACATTACATACAAAAGTCCTACGGGGTCTATGGCCAGAGACGTATGTATCTTACTGCACAGGACTACTCTTGCGGCAGAGCTCGTTTGCTGATGTCAGCGTCTGGCGATTGCGTCTGCGTTTTCCCGTCAGCAGGGTGTAGAAAAACGGATTCACGCAGGAGTTCCCGTACGTCAGGCCGGTCAGGATCCGGTTCACCGTCACCTGGGTGCCCACCGGTACTGTCCTCAGCATGTCGGGCTTGTACAGGGGCAGCAGCTGCCAGATCCAGAAGGGGAGGAAGCAGGCCCAGAAGGCCATCACAATGCCAAGGATGAGAAGCAGGACTTTGGGCTTGGGCGCTCTGGGAGGGTAAGCCGTGCTGCCCCCACTTGCCCAGGCGGGCCTAGTCTGAGACACCCAGTACAGCCGGCCCAGAGTAGCGTAAAGCGCTCCGATGGCCAGCCCTGGGCCGAGGATGCTGGTGCAGAAGAGAATGCTCAGATAGGCCTTGGAGCTCTGCTCATCCCAGGCCGGCACGCAGAGCTGGCCGTCCTGGCTGTCCCCGTCCTCCAGGTGCAGGGTGATCATCATGGGGAGGCTCAGGGCCAGCGCCAGACCCCATGCCAGGCCCACGCGCAGCAGGCCTGAGGAGTTGGAGGAGGATGCGTGGAGGGGACGCGCCACGGCTCTGTAGCGGTCCAGACTCATGGCCGTTAGGGTGAAGATGGAGGCGTGCATGGTCAGGAGGTCCAGGCTGAGGAGAAGGCGGCAGCCCAGCTCCCCGAAGGCCCAGCCGGACGCCAGGCTGTCGTACACGATGAAGGGAGCGGTGAAGAGGTAGAGGAGGTCGGCCAGAGCCAAGCTCAGTACCTGGAGGTAAAGGGAGGAGGAAGAGTTGACAGAAGAGGAGACGGGAGAGGAAGAAGGGGAGAGGGAAGGGGAGGGAGCGTTGGCCAGGCAGGACGGTACTGGGAGTCTGAATAGGCAGCAGCATGCTCCTGCTCTATGTCTCCTCCTGCCTCTCCTGCGTCTGAGGAGGAGACCCAGGGTATACAGGTTTCCCGTGATGCCCAGCAAGGAGAGGAGCGACAGAAAAGAGCAGAAGAGAGCTGTGGAGGCCAAGCTTGGGGATGGAGAGATGGATGGAGAGGGAGAAGGCAGGGAGACATTTGGGATAAAAGGGAAGGTATAGGAGGGAGAGGGAGGCATGGAGCCTGAAAGTTCCATCACTGGGAAATGTTAAAAGGTATTAATTTATTAGGAAGTACTGCCTGAAAGGGGTGGAGGCAGAAACTATTTAAGTAAATCAGAGGGGTAGGAGGTGGGACAAATTGGATGAAAAGAGAAAAGGAAGGGTGGGAATAGAGTTGGGTAAAGAAGACAATTATTATTATTTTAAATAGTTTTTTTTTATTTCAATCACAGAATTTCACCATGAAAGGCCTACACTTCTTAATAGTTGTTTTTTTGTTCATTACGCATTTCTTGTAGATGCATTTTGTACGGTAACCTATACATATTTAGAGTAGGCTATAGGCCTATTATGGGGAAAAACTCTACAAATTAACAATGTGAAAAATTATAATATTTTTCAGAGTTGTTTCATTGCAGAGAATTGAATTGAAAAGTCATACTCCAATGCACTTCCATAGCTACATAGGATTATTTGCGGTGGGAAAAAACTACTAACAGGACTTTGTGAAGTTGAACCCACTTAATAGCTAATCTTTTTTCAACAATTAGTATGTTGTGGGTATGAATTTGACCGCCCCAATTCAAGAATGTGGAAAACAACATGTATAGTCACGTCCACACAACAGCTAGGGCCACAGGTCATAGCCTATCTTTCAATCAAATTCCGGTAAAAGGCTAATCGTTTGAGTCAAGGGACCGGTCATAACCTGTGAGCGGCTTAGCGAAAATCTATCTTTTTTTTTTAATTGGATTTCAGGTTAGTGTAGGCCCACACAATACATCCTGATTTAGCTGGTTAAATAGCTTCATCATTTTGGTGCAATGGAATGTTGCACATCGACCAACACCGAGCCTCTGAAGGGGTCTTAAATATCTCTGCTAAAAGTAGCAAAATGTGTAATCGATGTGTCCTAAGCTATGCATGGACTTCAAAGCAAACGCAGGGGGTAAACATGCCGTGCAGAATACGACACATGGTGACCCAAACAGCACCGGGGTTAAGAGCTACTGTGCAGGCCAGCAGAGCCCCCGCGGAGATGCGCGCCCAATGGGCTTCACGGTCTCCCTTTAAATAACATCTGTGTTACCTCTACGGCATATACCGATCTATTTCAGACAGTCTTCATAATACGTGCTTTTTTCATAGCTTAAATTGTCTTATTAAGACACAGCAATCTTTTTTTTTTATTGTGTTGAGGATGAATGCCATATAGGCCTGCTGTGTCATTTCCAAAGTTAGCATTACATAGGCCTTTACCATTTTATTATTATCATTTTGACATCCTAAATAAATCGTTTTTTATTTTATTTAACAATAGGCTATCGTTCATTTTCGCAAATTACAACATGCTTTATAGGATCCCGATATAAACCCATTTTTGTATTTAAAAAAATGAAAGACTTCCTATTAAGAATGATCATAGTGATAGTAGACTATGAGCGCATTGACTTAAATTAAATATGGTGTATAGCCTACCTTGGATAATGCTTATTCCAGACGGTGTAAAAATGATATTCCACGGAAGATTTTGGTTGATTAAACTCATTTTTTTAACTTTCTTGAATGGTTGAATTCCGTCCGACGTGGCCAAAAATAGATATAGTGTCTATTTTGACATAAGGTAACGGCAGAATAATCGAAAGTATCTCCTATTCCCGACGCGTGACTCTCAGTTGCGCTCGTGTGTGTGTGTGTGTTGGGTGTGTTTGTGTGCCTCTCCTCAACTCACACTTCGACATGTCGACCAATCCGCGGGGAAGGAGTGCCGGTCGCGCGTGTATGATTTCAGGGGCGGGCAGAGTAGAGGGTTGGGGGCTGCCGTCCCGCACTAAACATCCTACGTGACTGTTCATAAGGCCCATTCGCCTGTTATCCTACGTCTTCAATAGGCAAACACAATAAATAAGGAAAAACGAGCCCAGGACCCATAGAACACCAACACTTAACGCATGTGAACATACTGTAAGGCCTATTGGTTATAGGCTTTTGAAACCACAGACAATACGCAATATTTATATAGGCTGAACTGTGGAATATAATGCTATCTTATTAATAAGTCATAATTAATATTTCGTGTGAAAGATTAATATCTGAGTCAATAACCCGATGATTCAGATACAATGTGCGAGACGTAAATCTCACCCCGTGAACCCCCTATCATTTATGGACTATATTTAATTTCACGATTAAAAATAAATAATAATTATTATATAATGTGTTTTTAAACGGCGGACAAAGTACATGGTCACAGAGAAAAATGCCATGTTATTTATTAGGCCATTATCAATGTTGATGTGCTCTCTATGGTGAGCGATTAGGAAAAAATATCATTGCTTGGAAATGCACCATACTATTTCCATTTGTTTTAGATTTATAGTAATAGCTTTGTGAAAAGGCCTGGTTTCAATGACAACTATTTGAGGAAAATACTTACCCTTTAAATACAAAAGCAGCTTTTGATAAGACTAAGCCATCACCATGAAATAAACTAAAAGCTAAATTTGCTGACCGAGATGACCTGGATATCTTTTATAGGAGTTGTTCTGTAGAATTAAATTGAACAAATACCAAATTAATTATTCTTGACCATCCTAAACCAAATTGAGATTTAGAGGTAGAGGCTATTGTAGCAAGAATAAATAGGCTGTTAGCTGTTTGTATAATACAATCAAATTACCATGACAGTGAATCTTTACTTCAACAATTCAGTTCCAGATCTCCAAATCGCTACAGTTGATACCATATTAGTGATGTGTTAAATTAATGTCATTGTATATTTGATAAATATTCATATATTACAGACTATTGTGGTTGCCAGTGTTTTTTTTTTTCTCTGCAGTTATTTAACATATCTTTCTAACTGGATGCTTGTTAATGCTTGATAATACTTGATAATGCTTGATGTTCAGTACTTCTCTTGTAGAGGAGTGAGGTTGACTCTGGGGAGATTTGCATCAGTACTGGTGCAGTTAATGTGCTGTCACCTCCTATGCCACAGCACTAACTAATGCACTTCACTTACAACCCAATGTCAATACCACATCCAATCATATTCCAACAGCTTGTGTCACGCGTGCACACTGCCTTTATATGGCCATCTGATGTCTGAATCATGGAGATTAACTATACACTTTAGTGCTTCCCTGCAACAACATTTTTCCATGTCAGGAAAGGGTCTCTGATTAAATCAGTTTTTCAGCCGCTATCAAGAGCGCCTTTAAAACCCTGCTTGGAACCCAACGCGTTGTTTTTGGCCACGGCGGCGGTCTGGAAGCCACAGCTCTGGGGGTTCTGCGAGTGCTGTCTGCTTGGAGACGCCTGGGGAAACTGTTTACCAGTTGACTATGTACACTAGGACCTTTGGGATGCATGGCTCACGTCTGTGGTCCGAGGGATCGGTGCTGCCTGCATGTGTTGGAAAGAAGAGGCTGTAAAGAGGAGAGGGAGCATACCTATCCCCATGGGGTGTGAGGAATTTGAACAAATACCTGGCATGGGCATGCCAAACTAGGGAAGGGGTTAAGGGGAGGGGCAGGAGGTGCTGGTGGTGAGGGGTTTCAGGGAGACAGCAGTGATGAGCTCAAGTTCCCCCCCCGCCTTGTCTTTTTATTAAGAGACAGACAGGTGCTTAACTTCGGAGCCTTTTGAGGGTAATACAGGGGGGTTATTTGATGTGGTGATAATGGCTGATGGTCGAGGATCGCAACATAGCACTGTATTGGAATGAATCTGAATTTAATCATGCCAATTCGAAATGAAATGTGCACGTAACACACTGTCGACAGAACATGAGACGGGGAGACCAATTGGATTTGAACATTCTGCGGGTCCGTGCAGTGGATATCACACCGGCAAATGCTAATATCAAATAATATTGCTGCTTGAATATGCTGCTGCTGCTGCAGCAACTGTGATAATGGTTTAAAGTTATTGGTTCCACATGTTGCCATTGGAAAATGAAAGATCATTACAGAGTACACTGAAACCTGTTTTGACGCCATAGGTAGGCTTTGTGAGGATCACAATTCACTAGACAGTTAAATTCATTGACATCAAACTGTTGACACATACGCTAGATCATGTTAATATAAAACAATCATTAAATCAAGGCTTGTTTTCATTCGGTATGCATGCACACATGTAAACCATATTATAATAGCAGTGCTACGCTGTCAAATCATTAGTTGGTTTGCAGGCATCCTCACAGACAAAATAATGAACCAATAGGTTAGGAAGTGGGAAAACTCGATGAACCCTTGCATGTGAGCCCATCACATACACTATCATTCTCTCAACATTCAATATCCTTGGTTCTTTATTTTTGCATAGGTTGCAACATTCTTTTATTCTTATATTTAATAGTTGTATTCGTAGGTCACAAGGGGTTAAGTGGGGGAAAACAAAGGAATTTTAAATCAGACCCCTGCCTCCTTAAAAAAACACTCTTTGTTATTATTATTATGTGTCATCAGTTATTTAGGCAGTCACTACTCCTCCCCGACAACAAATTATAATCCCAGACATCACAGCTAACAGCTCCCTAACCTGCCTTCTGGCTGTCCTTGCTCGCTCTATTCATTTGGCTAATTAAGAGACTTCATTTCTTAACAGAGCAACTGACAGATTGCCCATGGGTTCACAGTCGCAGCTATCGCAGACTTGATTAAATGGGCGGACGTTTTCTGCCATGTGACAAATGGTCGTTGGACCAAGCAGGCTGATTACAGACTGGCGATGAGTTATTGATCCCCCTGGCCGGGTCTGTGTTTACAGTTACACATCACTTTCTCTGCCATGCCAGGCTATCAGTTGTTCTTTACACTGTCCTGGGATGAGGACTTAGTGTTTTCTTTTAGGGCCTTTGGTGGCCTATTTGGTTATTCAAACCCAATGGGAGACTGGGTCAAGTCAATGGATCTTCTCAGAAAGGTGCACAGGTCCAAACAGAACCTGCTTGGTCGCCACACATCCATGGAAGACTTTATTTTAGGGCACTGGTCACTTCCCATTTACTATTTGCTGGTGTTTCTTCTGACCTTTGTACACAACATGGTCTCCCTACATCATATAACTACAGAGGCTGATTATTCAATGATCAATCTAATGTCTGACTTAGTCTACACTTGGCTTGCGGAGCATTAGATATGGAGAAAAAAAAAATACAGCCGTGACAAAATCTGGAAGTTGGTCCAGTATGCAGTGGCTTCTCTTGTCTGGAGAAAGTCGAGCCTCAGCCCTCCCCAGGGCCCCTGGCGATGGTTTTCACAGCAGCCAGCATCCAAATGGCCAGCAGGGAATAAGATTCCTCTACAACAACACACTCTCAAATGATTTAGCAACACCGATCTCTATTACTCTGTCAATCCTTTTTTATACTGAGGCTGCAAAATAACACATTAAATATAACATGGTGTTGTTGGACTGATACAAATTATGCTAAAGAAGGCACAAAAATATTTCTCTTTTCTTTTCTTATAATTTTCTCTTCTTTTCTTCTTTCTTAGAATGTACGTGTAGATCTAGAGGCGGGCGCTGTCTTGTTTTAATATGCATTGTCTATGTTGTAAAATGTATTTAAAGACTTCACACCCTAAGGTGTGAAGTCAGGCTTCTGTCGTGTCCTCACACCTGCTGTGTTTCGCCCTGGCCCTTCAATTAGCCCTCACAAACCAGGTGTGAGGCCTCTGGCTAATCTATAGGTATCTAGGGTTATTAGCTAATTACCATTTTAAAATGCTAAATTGGAGGAGCTTAGCGCATCCCCACATCCCACCCCCCACTCCGCAACCCATCCAGTCCCCTGCCCGATCTGAACTGACATTCCTCCATTTAACTGTGTTAATTTGTCCAAGGTAAAAAGTAGTTTGAATCTGCCCACTGCTGGCTGAATGTTAGTACTGCATCCACAAAACTGTGTACCACCAGCCAAGGACAAGGCGGGAATAGGTTCGTAGAATAGTTAAATGATAATGATCCATTTAGATAA
The DNA here is from genome assembly GCA_026745465.1 of Lota lota. Lineage (NCBI taxonomy): Eukaryota > Metazoa > Chordata > Actinopteri > Gadiformes > Lotidae > Lota > Lota lota. The sequence continues at coordinate 658,471 of JACYXH010000826.1, forward strand.
CAAAAGTACATTTTCAATGTCATCCCATTATCAGACGTTCATTTTCTTATTTTTGAAAATGTTGTGGACTAGACATCTTTACCAAGCTGTAAAAGAATGGTGAATAAGCCTCAACCCAGACACAGGCATAGACAATACGACCCAAAAACCTAGTTATTTATTTCTCAATTTCTTAGAATGCAGACTACTACTTTACTGATAGGGCTAGGCTACTCTGTGTGTATACTCTATATAGTATAGAGAGTATATACTCCAAATTACCAACAACATGTAATATAATTTCACCTTTAGTCGTTTTTTTTTTTGTATATCTTGTCATGATACCCCCAAAAATGTATTAGCATAATGTTTAATGCTATCATGCTTTGACAAATCTGAATTACATTTCTCACTAATATCGGTATACCTTCATGACATCATAGGTCACTTCATGGACTACTTGAGATTAAAACTGATTAAATCACTGCGAGCGCGCTTGTACGCACGCACATACACTTACACACACACACACGCACACACGCACACACGCACGCACACACACACACACACACACACACACACACACACACACACACACACACACACACACACACACACACACACCTTAACCGTTAGGTGCAACTAACCGTAAGGTCCGTTGTGTCCAATTAGGCTAAATCCTTATACAGCCTACTAAAAGTACGTCGATGTGACAGAACGTCCGATTTGTATTTGCCGAAATGTTTAGACCGTAGATGTGCAAAAATGCGTCTTGAGCGGCTGTCCGTCACAGAGGGTGACATGCACCGAGCGCGTGACATGGGACGGACCGTGCGCGCAGCAAAACTAGGCTAGGTTCGAAAGCGGTCAAATATTTGCATTGAGTGTAGCATCACCAAAAACCACGCTGCATATACGTAAACAGCCAACGGGAGGTGAGTGACTACTATATGAAATGGGACATTTGCCGTTCATGTTTTATTTTGACCGAGTTGCGTTTAGCCTAGATTGTTTCCGCGATATTGGGAGCAGGTGCTCTCGTTATTTCTCCAGCAGTGGAACGGTGCAATATCACATCGGGGAAAACCGTCGCGGGTACTCATAGGCTACTTTTATAGCCTAAAATAACCATTCAAAACGATGTGCATTAATGCAGGTGATAACCATGGCGTTTTGTTCTCACACATAGGATGGTGCTCTTCACATTATTCAGGTGTATACTAGTATGTCATGAAGTTGTATGTTGCCTCAAAAGCTTTGAGCTCTGTGTAAAAAATGTTTATTATCATACAACGATTGTGGATCTAATCACAAGACTATAAAATGCCTAGAGAAAGTTCTTTCTTTGGGAATTTGTGGCTTGACTTTTAGACTACTAGACTATAACATCAAGGTCCTTTTTTCAAGGGGAAGCTAACTTGGGTTAGTTAGTTTAACATCAATAACAATAGCAATAACGTTTGGAAAATAGTTTTGCGTTAGATTTCTTTCCCTTTTTCATGTGATCTTTGTTGTGATGGTGTGTGAGTGTGTGTGTGTGTGTGTGTGTCTGTGTGTCTGTGTGTGTCTGTGTGTGTGTGTGTGTGTGTGTGTGTGTGTGTGTGTGTGTGTGTGTGCATGTTTGTTATATTTCAGAGGTAAAGAATACCAAGAACTACTTGACTTTGTGCTCTATGATGTTTTCTATGGGCCTTGTGTTGTTAGCCTTGTCGTTATTTGTCATCATATTCCTCGTCAGCACCTTGTCTAATGATTGATGTTCTTACATTAGAGAGGGACAGTTATTACTCCTGGTAAATATTACAGCCACAACATTTGAGTTCAGTATGAGTTATAATAGATTCAACCTTCTGCTCTCTTTTTCTCAGATGTTTAAGGATCTTGCACCACTTCAGCAGGAAAAAACATGTATACTATGTGTTGCTGCTTGCCTGGCAAGGGTTCTGACAAACCAAACAGGAACCTCCCTGCAATCCCTGAAGTCCCTACCTATACCTATTAATGTATGAAAACAATATTTGTTGTTTTCACTATATACACTTGCTACATGGTGTAAATCACAAAAGGTTTAATTTACACAAATAAATACATGGATGTTAACAATGTTGTGCAGTTAATAAGATGGTCCAGCCATTGTCTCCCCAAGTTACTCAAGATTCTTGAGTAATTTATAGAGAAATGCAAGATATATATTTAAATAATCAAACACTATCCATAGTGTTTGATTATATAAATATATAGCTTGATTTTCCTTTTGTATATACGGATGACGGTTTGGAAGTCATGGGAAAGTGTAGAAGCAGCTTTAGAAATTAGCTCTTGAATATGTTTTCCATCTTCTCACCGTCATCCACATGGCATGGATTGCTAGGATTCTGGTATCTGCAAATAGATTCCAGCATGGTGCAGAAATACTGGGTCAAACTGTGTTTAAAGGCAACGAAGCTTGTTTTCCCCATACCAAACATTTGTACAAGTCCACTAGTTTCATTAGAAGAGTTTTAGAGAGTTTTTTATTTGGTGATGATGCTCATGTAACCTTCTGTTGTTCTGGTGGCTGTTTTACTGTCATCGTTGTGGAAGAGTTGTACGTTGTGAGTGATGTAATGACCAGTACATCAATCCCCTACTTTTGCATCAATCAGATGGACAGTATCACTTTGTGACTTGTGCCTCTACATGATATTCTGAGACTTGAGATAAACAATGAATTTAGCCAAGGCTGCATCTGATTATGTTTGTATACAGTAAAAGCCAGCTGACATTGTAAACTACATGAACAGATATCAGCTCAGACCATTACAAAAACTAAAGGACGGCCATGTGACATTTGACACAGAAAGCTAATCGGTGGCCTGCTTTTAAACCACCACTGATCAATGTTGATTATTGATATCTCCATATATGGACTGTCACATCAACGCCAAAAGGCACGTCTCAGTAGTCACAATGCCAAACATGGCACATTTAGAACAACGGGACATGGCTGCCACTCACTCCCAGTCAATTATTCTGAGTAATATCGCAAGTGGCAGCCCTAATGTGGAAACCTGTGTGCCCACGCACCAAGTTACACTGTCCATCAGAGAGTATTTATGTAATGAAAATACAATGATGAGTTTACAAAAGATTTAGCCACAAATAGTTCTTACCTAAAATAATGTGAATTAATTAATCGTCGACTATCGTCTTAGTGAAATGATAGAGTGATGCAACATGCTGTAGACCATCTATCTAAAGGACTATTTTAAAGGTTGAAAGTTGCATGTGACATATTTGGTTCCAATAAGTGAAAGGGAGACCAAAATGGAAAGGAACAATGAAAAAGTGACAGCCAGAGATCCAATTTTATCCCGAGGCTTATTCAATGACACTGAAATAATATTCTGGGGAACCTAATCCGAGTGGCACCTTAATATGGTCAGATAATCTGGATGGAGGGAGGGGAAGTGAGAGGAGATGGCGGTAGAGAGAGGAGCATTGGAGGTAGAGTGAGAGATGGAGGTAGAGAGAGAGAGAGAGAGAGAGAGAGAGAGAGAGAGATGTGATTGAATAGTTGGTGGTGGTGGGGGGGGGATTCACACTCAATTCGACAAAGTTGTTTACTAATGCCAGCAAATTGGTTTTGCTAGTGTTGTCTCAGTGTCATTTTGTCGAATAACTGTATTATGTACTGTACTGTACTGTACTGTACTGTATTTGTTTTACTGTAATAATCCACAAATTCTGAATGATCAAATCAGGAGCTGTTTGTTGGCTGTTACTAAGGTTGATTTTGTTGATGGCTAAATATTGGAGAAACATGTAAAGTGCCCAAAGTGTGGCTGCAAATGGTCCCTTGGGTCGTCAGGTCTGCTTCTGATTGGCTGTGACTGATAATAATAGATACTTAAGTACTGGATCTAGTCACAGCATTGACCAAATAATGCAGAGATTGGACCAAGATTTGGACAGAGATTGGGGGCCGAAAACACAGTGCCCTGAAAAACTGTAGCAGTACCTCAATTGCCTTGATGCATTTCCTGCATGCCATTAAAAATCACTTTAGTAATGACCGGCCCGCAACGTATCGCATCATATAAGGCAGCATTGAGGATGCCAGGGAGTGGATGAAGTGTTCGCTTTGCAGAGACCCTCTCCCCCCATCCAGCCTGCTCCATGCTCTGCTTTTCTCACGTGAGGCGTCATTTGAAACATTTGCCACCTCAACACGATAAGGTGCACAAGTTACACAACGATTTGTGCACAAATACAAACTACACATGCCAACGTGCACTTGGACACGCACAGACATGCACAGACACAGTCCCTTACCACCCAGCCCAGTTTATGTCATCAGCCACCCAGTGTCTGCTGCCCATGCCAGAGATTGCAGGTCTGACAGCCTGGAGTTTTGTTCCATTTTTTTCCTCTTGGCAGTTGCTAACGGTACAGAGACCAAGGTCATGGCTATCAGTGACCACTCAGTGACATGACCGCCAATGCAGACACAGCCCTTAGCTCCAGCATTACTACAGAATCAGCCTCCGCCATCTGTTTACCCTTAAATTAAAATACTAGGTAAATTATATCTCTGAAATACCGAAGCCTTAGTTGCAAAGGCTCAATAGGTACTGAGTCTCTAGGGTCTGCTTGGTTTCAATACATTTGGGATCTGATTTTTTGTTTTGCATGGTTGATGATAAAACATGACATAAGACTGGGAATTCAGGGGAAACTACCTGATATAATATGATCTTTTTCAGTTTGGCAAACAATAATATCATTTTCTTTGGCTACACTGGTTATTTAATCTATGGCCTATGAATCCTACATATATTTCACTGAAACATGAAGACAAGTAAAATATTTGCACTTTGGGTGGAAATGTATTCTAATGTATTGATTAATGTAAGAATGACAAATTGTAATTTGTGCACTTTCATTGACATGTTTGTTGTTCAACATATTGCCTCATTTTTGTGGCTGTGTAACACAAGGCGATACTTACAGTATCATATACCTAAGTGTGTTTTATACACATTCTTGCCAATTTTCCAGAATGGTAGCGATTCTTATGTAAAATCCTCAAGGGATTAGCAAAATGATAGATGAGATTACTGGAGTCACAAGCACGGATATAATCTCCAGCCTTCCGATCACTGCTGCAGCAATAGAGTTCCTCCCCACTTTATAGATACAACCCTCTTAGTCCCAGTCTAGCCCCTTACTGGAAGAAATAACCCAGTAAACCCCAATATATCCCTACAATCACATAGTTAAACTAAACCTAAACATTTAACTATTACCACATAGACTTAACAAAACGAGTGCATAATGTTTTCCATCAACATGTATTAATATATACGGCTCAGTATGTGAACTGAACAGACCAAAGTGACTTACAGATAGAAGTAACTCAAGGAGTTGTCAGAGGTGCATACTCAGAGAGGCTTATTGTTGTAGATATAACCTAGAACACTTGACTAGGTCTGAAACTTTGAAGATAGTTACGTGAACTCATTGTATAACATAAACTCAACCCTGGTGAGACTTGAACCCACAATCCCCAGAGGCTGATGCCTTATCCATTTGGCCAATAACCAAGAACGTGGTTGTTTTCTCACAAGAAGTAAAACACCCTCTTTCCTAGAGTGATGTTTGAACCCATGGGAGAGGATGACGTAGATATGACCTTAAATCTGACGCTGGTGGAACTCAAACCCACAATCCCCAGCTCTGGAGACTGATGCCTTATCCGTTAGGCCACAGGGCCCTATTTATCAGACCTGCAGCTTTGACTTACACATATAGATATTTAAATAGTGAACGTGACGGACAACAGGATTTAAAAACATTAAATACCAGCAACATGCCACATCATACCACAGATGGAGGTATCTACTACACACCTACCAAATATCTTGTCAGGAAAATGTAAAAAAGTATATAAATATACATCTCAAAGTCAACTAACTCCCTACAAAGGATTGCAGTGTTGTTGTCTGAATTTTGGGTTTTTCTTTATATTAATGAAGACATTTCACCCTAAGTTGCTGTGGGAGGACCCCCAGATCCCCCTGCTTAATGTGTCCCCCCCCAAATGTTGGGTCAAAGCCTCCATCAGTGGGCTTATGAGTAGGCTGAAAACATTGGGGGTCGAACCAATAAACCTTTCAGCTAACGCCCCACGTCCATAAGTGTCTGTGTCAGCTCCAGAGCTAGGTCGGGTGTTCGAGACTGCTTGTCTAAGCACTTGGCTGGCAGCTGATCGGCAGGTAGAGCGATCATTACAGTATGTAATCAATATAGTTCCGAATATTCTGAAACACAAACTATTCTTTCTTCTTCCCTTGGTTTCTATTTCTGTCTGGCAGTATAGTGGCAGTATATTTTATTTATAAATTGTATTATGAAATACAATTATAGCAAGCAGTGCCAAAAGGTCAGAGTTTAAAATATTTGAAATCGGAGAGGCAAAAATGGGCTTCTCTTAGCTTGCGGCCTGGCTCGGCTGGGCATGGTGCTCAGAGCATCCCCATAGAAGACAGTTGTATGTTGTGGAAAAGGGCAACATACCAAAATTGTAAATGTGACTCTGGTGATGCTCAAACCAACAATCCCCAGAGACTAATGCCACAGGGCATTTTGGAATCAAAAGCATTCTGGTTTCCGTTTGCAATCCGTTTGTCGTCCGAGTAGTATTGACCTGAAACACAAATATAATATATTGATGATTGTGCATTCTGGGGAGAAACGTTCAACTCGGCTACCTTGAAATACAATCCGGTCGTAGATGTCATCTAATAACTCAAACTCCATTCTTGCGTCCCAAGTTGTTAAACACACTGTAAACAATGACCGGCGCATGGAAGAGGACATCTTGGTTATTCTGCTACACCGGAACCCCAGAAATATTGCCCATTCTTTGCCCAAGAGGTAAATCATCATCAGACGACAGCCGATTGTTTCCAAGACACCCTCAAACCCACAATTCCCAGAGGCGGATTCCACTGGGCATTCTGTATTGATCAACACAGTTACATCATTCACACGTTTCTTTTATTTGTTAACTGATTTCAAGGAAGGGGTTTGGAATCTTGCTCCTAGTGGCTTTCTGGTAGGTTGAGAGCACTGACAATCTCCTGTACAAATCTGGACCATAGAAGCTATGTGAAGCTAACTGTTGAGGGAAAAATGTACCTCAATGTGACCCTGGTGAGACTCAAACTCACAATCCCCAGCTCCGGAGGCTGATACCTTATAGATTACCCATTAGGCCACTGGTCTTCGCATCAACATGATAACTTTATGTTGGTCAGTTCATGGGTTTATGGCGTTAGAATAACCTAAACTGTTTTACAAAAGTGACTTACAGGTAATTAATGGAATAGGTTTGGCATCTTGCTAGGCTTTCTTGCAGGCTGAGAGCTAGCCCCTTATGTGCTTCCTGTGCTCCATATGATCATGTCTGAACACACGTCGCTATGAAGTCACACTCTGTCTCCACCACGGACCGCTGGGAACGAAAGTGTAGACTGTGCTTTTTTACCACTTTCCAATGGCCAATCTGTTAGAAAGTACCCAACATATTCACTTATTGATGCGTGAGTACGTTGGTCAACAAAATACACAGGTATTCTGTTGATACGCTGCAAAACACAATTTTATATCCACTTCTTTTGTCGCATCATCGGTTTTAACCAATACATGTTGTTGGCGTCCATCGTTTGAGCGCAGCACTCCAGACATGGCCGCACTCTGGTGGTTTATAGCAGAGGACGCAAGAAGGGGATTTAAATGTTTGTTTCACAGTGCATCAAAAAAGTGTCAGCTCGTTTACACGTTTAAGGATGAGAGTACAGTGGGTTCTTTCTAATAACTGGTTCGACATTTGGAAGTTGTTAAAAAGACCAGTGTAGTTTTTTCCCCAGAGGTCAGCTGTGGTGACAGAGTGTGCATAGCGACATGTTATTCCACATGGCTCATAAGGAGTGCGCGTGACACATATGGGGCTAGCTGAGAGCATTTGGGACCTAGTCTCAGCCTCTTTTGTTATTTGCTCTATGTCACCATGTAAATCTGATACATAGAGCAAGTTAACCATGCAGTGTCTCTTTGGCACTCACAGAAACGGTCACATAGGTGCGACGCAAGCCTTGTGCATCAGGTTTATTCTTGTATTTGCATCCACCGGTATATAATTGTAGTTTTTTGCAGACCACTGAGCAGTAAAGTTTCGGTGTATGGTGTGTCAGTGGTCACCAGAGAGGCGGTTCTTTACAGTTACTCAACACTATCCCAAAGGAGAGGGTGCATCTGCCTACTATTTGGTGGCAGTCAAAGAACCTCACCACTGCACTCATTTCCTCCATAGGAGAGAGTTGTTTATTTAGGGGAAGGATGCCAGTTCATAAATGTGACCCTGGTGGGACTTGAACCCACAATCCCCAGCTTCGGAGGCTGATGCCTTATCCATTAGGCCACAGGGCCCTTTTCTTAGGGTGGAGTACAGTTGTGTATCAGTTTAAGTCACTATTGTTCTCCCACAATAGGGGTAGGACAGAAGGATGTCCCATGCATCAACAGAATGGAGTTCTAATTATTGCTCAGGATCGATCCAATACATCACTTCTACTCAACAGCATAGACACTGACCATTTGTAATGATATATAATCATGGCATATAATCAATTATTCTCAGATTATATCAGCTTGGTATCCAATGGCAGTATGTGTAGCATAATTACCTATTTACCCATCTCGTCTTACTCAAGGTGACAGCAATTTGGTTTACGAATCCATTTCCTTTGCAATATCTAATGACAGCTCGGTCTTCTTTGTAATATTTAGATAATTCAGCTGTGGAACGCTTTAATCATGGCTTTGTGTAATGTGTTTGTTATGAATGGCACATATATCAGGATCACTATTCTGGCCACAAGTGATCATTTGCTGATGATAGCTTTATCTTTAGAGAGCTTTTCTTTCCCTTTTCCTTTTCAGACGCCATGACTGCACAGTTAAAGTTTGGCTATCTCCTCACAGTAAGGCTGTATGGAGTCAACTCTGTGAAGAAGCCATCCACAATTTTTTGAAGAAGTAAAGATGTTTTTGGGATCTCTTCAAAAGGAACCATGAAGATACCAGAATAAATGTAGTTTCTCATTAAAATGTATGTTTATATAATATTGTTATGCTTTCATAACCCTTTTTGTGCTAGTTATAATTATAAATGAATCAATATATAGGGTTTGGGTAAGGGTTGTCTATATATATATATATATATATATATATATATATATATATATATATACATTTCAAAAGATTATATGGTAATGAAATATTTCATATTCTTCACATGCAGAAGCAGCCGTATAATTAGCTTAAACTGTTTTATGTTCTTCTCATTTACTTGTGTTGGAACTTCCCAGAAGTAAGTGAAACCTGGAGATATTCCTGCTTTACCAAAGCCCAGTGCTTCCAGTGGACATGTTTGAGAGAAGGAATACCGCCAGCCAGTGAAGATGAACCCTTATGTTATGTCTCACTTCAGGAGGGATCTTTTTCCCCATTTCCACTTGTTGTAGATGTTGGGTTTGGCCCTTCTGTCGCTTTTTAAAGGACAGAGGTTTCCATATTGTTTGGCTGAGTCGTGAATCAGGGCCCCTGATATGTAGACCCTGACCCTGATCCAGTCGATTTCTCTCCAACTGTTTTGAAAGGTAAAGACTTGTGACGAGCAGCACCATTCTCCATCCTCGATGCCTCAAGAATTATTTTTTTTCACCCCACGTCCAATGTGTTTTGACCTTCTCTCTCTGTGCCCTTTTTTTAATGCATCCTAGAACTCTGCATGCCTGATCCATTTATAGAAAATGTACTTTATGCTTAGTGTCTTTTGAAAGTACTTAATTTATAACCAGAAGCTATCATCTCCAGCTTAATTTCCTACATTCTTGGTCTCATTGCATCATCTAAATGTTGTGGCTTTCTTCTCAGGTGACCTTGTTCACGTGAATTCAAATATGTGTGTTCTCCAACCAACAAAGCTAATCATTGTTTGGAAATAATGCAGTATGCTCTCTGCTCTGCTGGACTAGACAAGATCCTGTGAATTTGGAGGTTTTACAACCTGACCATCGGCGAACCATAACACAGGATGTCTAGGTGATTGGTTTGCAATCTCAATGTTCAGCAATCATATCTATATCATCACATATTCTGCATTACATTTGCAATGTTTTCATCAGAACAGTCAAACATATCACATCTCTTTCTCTCTTTCTTCTGAATTGTGTGTCTTGTGTGTACTGTTTGTGTTTAATACCCTTTTCTTCATGTTTCTATCTGGCCCTTGGATCTACTTAATGTACAGCTGTAATGAAGGAGCACTCTGATATCACAAAGGTAGATATGCTTTTGACAAAATGTAAATAGCAGTTTACTGAAGTAGCAGTTGACATGAGACATGCTCATTAGTTTGTACCAAAACAGAATTCAAGCAGAAATGGGAAGTGGATACCATACTGTTATAGTCATAACCTGAAGCTACACACAAGAGTAGTGGCACAATGGGAGGTTGATTTGAGATGCTGTTAACGACCAAAAGTAACATTGATCTCACTTGTGAAGACTATGCTATAGCAGGTACAGCACTGTCCACAGTCAACTAAGATCAGAAGAATAAGTGAGTGCACATAACACATAATGCATATTTCACCATTCAAAAATTTGATTAATCTTTCTGTCCTTTAGTGATTGAATGATCAAATATGAGCAAGGCTACAACTGGATTTCAACAAGTAGACTGTATTTTTTCTCTTGGTCATTGTGTTTGGTCTTAAGGCTTTTGGAGATCTTGGATCGTAAGAATCAGCATGTTAATTAGCTTGCTCTACAATGCATGGCAGAGGCATCGGAATTGATTTCTCCTCCGGTTTGAGCAAAGCCTACCTTGACAATGTTCTATGTCAAACAGTTCCTGCCTGTTCATTGTCCTGTGTTTGCATGATGTAGTAAGTGTCGTACATAGTGCCTTACGATGTAAACCCTTCACATGTCTCCATCTTTAATTGTATGTCCATTATATATCTCTCCACTTTGCCTGCTACCTTTCCACCTTCTAGCCTGTATGGTTTTACATTGGAATTGGCTATGCCGTGCATGCTTCTCTTTGATGTATATTTAGTTCAGTACAGCCCTTCTCTTACCTGCATAGCTGCAACCTGTGACTAGCAGTGTATTTAGAATATTGGGAACCCTTTTCAACCTAACAAACATTAATCCTACAGTGAGTGTATGGGTTTGTGGACAATGTGGATGTAATTCTGTCCAAACCTTTTTTGGGCTGCTGAACATTTTACTCCGAAACATAAAACACATGTTTTTTTCTCCGGTGGGAGTTGGACGGGCAATGGCCCTGAATGGAATCATCTTGTGTTTACCATTGGCTTATATGGATTCACACACATCAGTTCACAGGGACACCTTTTGACTGCAAACACTGATAGCTATTGATTTGAATGAAAACAACACATCTGTTCATTTACAATAACATTGTAAATCAAAGTATCTGACCAATAATCTACAGTCCAGGAATACTGGATACGTCTGTACATTTCTGAGAGACTGACTGGGAATACCAAGTGCATGATGGGAGCTGCTCGGGTGAAGCGGCGCTTCAGTGCTGTGGTTGATGGGCCGGTAGAGGAGGAGGAGGTCATGAGGCTGGCGCAGAGTGCTGCAGACACGGCAGGGGCCGGTGGGAGTCCCCTGAGCGCGGGGACCCCCACCAGCCCGTCCCCCAACCACACCCACAACGGGAAGGCCCTGGGCCTGCAGGGCAACAGCCACGACGCACGGAGACAGGGCGCCATCGAAGATGCCGTCGGGGGAGGAGGAGGACGAGAAGGCGGGGTGAGAGGTGGAGTGTGCTCGGGGCTGCGGAGTGGGAGAGGCGGCGGTGTGAGAGGAGGAGGAAGAGCGAAGGACTCTCTATCCTCCCCTGCCTCTGCCAGCCGCCGCCCCGCGCGCCGTTCCAGCCGCCGACCTCGGCAGCGCTTTGTGGGCAAGGACGGGCGCTGCAACGTCACCTTTGTCAACATGAGCGAGAGGGGCCAGCGGTACCTCAGCGACCTCTTCACCACTTGCGTGGACATCCGCTGGCGCTGGATGCTGGTCATCTTCACCCTCTCGTTCCTCCTCTCCTGGCTGCTCTTCGGGTTCGCCTTCTGGCTCATTGCCTCCGCGCACGGGGACCTCTCTGTCCGCCTCGCCCCCGTCTCCGGCGGCCCTCTGGGGACCGAGGAGGCTCGGGGACCCGGGGGAGAGTCGGGCGGAGGGCCGGCACCTGTGGTGGTGGTGGTGGAGCCGTGTTTCCTCCAGGTCAACAGCTTCATGGCGGCCTTCCTCTTCTCCCTGGAGACTCAGACATCCATCGGATATGGCTTCCGCAGCATAACCGAAGAGTGTCCCCTGGCGGTGATGGCGGTCGTCTTGCAGTGCATCGTGGGCTGCATCATCGACGCCTTCATCATCGGGGCGGTCATGGCAAAGATCGCCAAGCCCAAGAAGCGCAACGAGACGCTGGTGTTCTCGGACACGGCCGTGGTGGCGCTGAGGGACGGGAAACTGTGCATGATGTGGAGGGTGGCCAACCTGCGCAAGAGCCACCTGGTAGAGGCTCACGTACGGGCACAACTGCTCAAGGTAAGAGGTGAGACGGGCTACGGACAGAGTACAATATTTAAATAAGGCGGAGGTGTCATGACCACAAGAAGAAACTTTGAGTATCCAAATTGACTCCCACTAACTGTTATGCGATGGATTAAATTAGTATGTTATTTTGTTTCATGTTTCAAGTGTGACACACATTGTAGGCAGAGGGGGCAATGCCCAAGCCCATTTTTGAGGTAATCCTAGTCTAAATTGACATGCCCAAGTAAATCAAGAGTGGCTCTACATCAGGCATTCATGCATGAAGTTTTTATGCATAGGTAGTGGACAAGTTTCGCAATAAAAACAAGGTATCTGTAACTATCTTGTAACTTGTAACTATCCCCATTTCAGAGTAAGCCAACATAATACAGGGGCAAAATAAAAGCTAGTCAAGGGCAGAGAAAGAAAATGTTAGGTTTCAGCAGATTGACAAAGAGAGACAGAGAGGGAGAGAGAGAGACCATGGCCATCTGGCCTGTATCGTGTGTCATCTGTAGTTAATAAGAGCTTGTTGTATACTCCCTCGGGGGTTTAGAAGATTTAGCATGGATTAACTTGCGCAGGATTCTCGAACTGAGAACCACCATCCACCATCCTGCTATTCTCCCCTGTTGTTGTGGAGCGCTGTCTGCTCCCTCTCCCCGCTCCCTACTTCCCTGTCTGAGCGCTTATTTCGCTACACTTGTGAACGTCATGTTGTGGTGCTGGGGAAGTGTGGGGATTGTGATGGGGTGACACGTGTGACGTCACATAGTCAACCTCTGTTGAAGGATGAGGTTTAACAGGTGAGGTTTTATTGCATACAGACCACTTAAAGGTTTTGGCTGGTTCACAAAGACCCCAGGTTAATTGTTAACATTGTCTTTGTCCAGATGTAAATCAGCTATACATTTTTTCATAGCTGTATCTTTGTTTTGTCCAACACAAGTAAGCGCATACAAACTGCCCTGGCTAGGTGGTTTTCTTAAATTGTGCCTACAAATTTTTTGTTTTGATTCTGTGTTTACACACCACTGAACACGTGTACAACCCGTGAGGAGGTGAGTTTAACAAAATGATTGCAGATTTACATCTCAATATAGACATTGTCAATAACTAACCCGGGGTCTTAACAAACTGGCACAATCGTTTAAGACATGTCTAGCCAGGCTCACTTATGAGTCAAATCTGCAATGGTTACATAATAATTTGTTGGCGGTGATAATGGAAAATGTTTTTCAATCCTTTTTCTTACAAATTGAATTGACACCTTTTAGTGATTTTAAATAACTACAATTTTCTGTCTGGGATTAATAAAGTATATCTTATCTTAACATTTATGTCCAATTATTTTCCATATTAGAAACTGAGGGGCATTGCGCTAGCCGTTCTGATTCACCGAGTTACTGCTTGGCTGTATATTGTATGTATTGACCTTTCATCGACAGACAGACTAATGAATGTTTTTGTATGTGAACAACTGTTGTTTGAGTTCAAATTAGATAAAGTGTAGAACCACTGCTGTACCTCATTACATACTCTCATCTCCTCATCATCGACCCCTCTCTTCCCTTCCCTCCCATCACTCCCGATCGTCCTCCCCCTCCCAGCCACGGGTGACCCCAGAAGGAGAGTACCTCCCGCTGGACAACGCTGACATCAACGTGGGCTTCGACACCGGCTCCGACCGCGTCTTCCTGGTCTCCCCGGTCACCATCGTGCATGAGATCGACGACGAGTCGCCCTTCTTCGAGATGGACCGCAGCATGCTGGAGAAGGACTCGGAGCTGGAGGTGGTGGTGATCCTGGAGGGCATGGTGGAGGCCACGGCTATGACCACGCAGTGCCGGAGCTCCTACCTGGCCTCCGAGATCCACTGGGGACAGCGCTTCGAACCCGTGCTCTTTGAGATGAAAGACTGCTACCAGGTAGGTGAACTGAGGTATTCACAGTGGTCTCTGCCGGCAGCAAATGTATGGTTACGTTTCCCCACAAAACTCTGAGTAAAGAAGGTGTTGCTGAATGGAAACTGACAAGAAAAACACAGATAAACAGTACACTAAAAGTGACCAAACTGCTTCCAAAGGTTAAACGTTGCGATACCATCCGTCCACAATTATTACTCACTAAATTCAAAAGGATGCAAAACCTTAAATGAGCCCAAAACAGTACATAATCCTAAACAACTGAGCAGTTTCTTAAGAGACAACCCAAGGTGTTGACTCTACAGCTCCAAGTTTGAAACTGAGAACCACTGATGGAGGTCCATGCGTGTATTTTTCTTTACAACTAGAGTTATATGTTTCCCGCCCTTTTCCAGGTGGACTACTCCTTCTTCAACCGGACGTACGAGATCCCAAGCACGCCGTCGTGCAGCGCTAAGGAGCTGGCTGAGCAGAAGAACAGCCAGAGCTCCCGCTCGTCCTTCTGCTATGAGAACGAGGTGGCTCTGCAGCTGGTGTCCCCTGACAATGACACCCAAAATGGCCTCCAGCCCCAGACCCCTGTCACCCAACGGCCCTTCCTCTCAGAACATCCCCACGACAACTGACTCAGTGGATGGTGTTGTTGGTGGGGCTTTAGGACAGAGAAACAGTAAATATAGAAAGGTTTTAGGCAATAACTGAAGCGTGAAGGAACAGGGAAGCAGACGAGGAATAGATAGAAAAGCTGATAATTTCAGACATTTAAAGGAACATTGAGGGAAGAATACTAATATTATTGTTAATGTCATGCAATTTGGAATTGGTTATTTAATATTTTCTAGACAAATGTTATGTTGTCTTTGTTGAAAACAGAGACACAGTGAGAGACAAGATGGCAGACTGAAAAAGATACAGACTAGTGGCAGAGATAGAGATAAAGATAGGCAGAATAGGCCAGATAGGCCAAAAAGAAAGAATTGTTGGGGGTTACTCTAATGGGGAGATGGGTTGCTACGCTGGCCCAGTTGGCTGATTGGTCCTGGCGATCTTGCACAATCATTAAACACGTCTGTTGAGTCTCTGGCCGGCCTCTCACTAACGCAATATGCTCATCTGTCTCTTACATCTAGCTGGCAGCGTGTAAAACAGCGCCCCCCGATGACCGTAAACTTTCACTGCACTTCCAATTACTGTGCTCGATGAAAATGTTAGTTGGAATAGATATGGACTTCAGTCACACAGAGTTTCTTCAAGGACTGTACTCCATAATGATCTTCATAATGTGGATTTGATGTTCGAATGTTTTTTTGTTACGGTAAGTAAGGCAAATTTATCTTCACGTCTTGTACAAGTTGCCTACGGTTCTGCCTGGTTTTCCAGTAAGTGTTGGACTACTTGTTAGAGCCAATGAGGAACAGAATCAACACAGGGAAACTTCTGGAAAGTAGCAGCAATTCCCAGCAGTTTCCTTTGCATGTAATGTATTGTATATTTTCGGGTTTTTAAACATGTAATGCTAATATGAATATAACATGCAACGGTTGGTATTCACATGAATGCTAAGTGGGCACTTTAAGGAGGTATACACCCAAATACAGCAGTGAGGAAGAACTTGCTGTTAATGTACGCATTATTAATTGATCAATTAATCAATTTATTGAGTAGCATCTATATGCTCTATACACTATACATTTCCTAGTCAGTACAATTGTATATTTCTTATTTTCCTGAGATTGTAGTTATATGACGCCATTGTAGGCTAAAAGGCCCATGCCCCTGTATTAATTAAAGCCAGGGTAAGGGCTTTTAATTAAAACGAAGGTAAGGGGTTGCTCCAATAGGCAATATAAAACAAGACCAAAAACCTCCAATTCAAAAACATAATTTACTATAAATGAACCATATAGAGGTGCGTACGTTTAAAGGGGAAGCTCTGTAACATGATTTCTCTTAATGTATTGACTAATGTAATTGAATTGTGATAGTTCATTATTTTGGTGAGGTTTTTGGTTTATGCCCATCTCACAACATGTGAGAGAACAGTGGGTGGTGCCTTTAAATCAAGACAATTATTTTACCTTATGTTGTAACTGGACCCTGGTCTGTGGTCTGTTTATGCTTTTGAACATATTAATTATTTTGTATTGTGTGAAGAGTAAAGTAAGAGTACTGTTAGTCATCTTGGAATAGGCCTACATTAGGCAGAATAAATCTTATATTATTCAAATTGGTTGCAAATCTGGTTCTAGTTAGTTTGCTTGATCATTCTTATCTAAATGATGTGTTTTAGAAAGTGGATTATTGGGGATATAATGTCATAGGCCTACTATCGTAACATAGGGCCTACATGATTGCTTCATAAGCCAATCATGCTGCATGGATATTGACGTATATTTTGCATAATGCATAATCTATACTTGCAGGGACGGCAGCTTTGTAGCAACCATGGCTCCAACAATGTGTTCAGTGTTTTGTTTTGACCACTTTTTTGTTTTGGATAGTGGATTAACCAGGGAATTATTTGTTGATGTTCTGATTATTGGCAATGTATGTAATTAATACCACTGGAGACAAATATCACTGGTTTAGGCTCTTCTGCGTTTGGATCAGCACAGGTTGGCAGGGCGTAGCAGCAGTGTGTATGGGTTCATGTCATGATAAATCTGAGATGTTACCTTTGACAAGGCATTGTTTTCTGTAGTCGTTTGCTTGTGTACTCACTGTCCTGTGTTTCTCTTCCCTTTTTACACATCAAGTCTTTGACGGGCACCCTGTTCTATTAATAGACTACATGGCCGGCCATGTCTTCCTCCTTGTCACCACTTGTTATGGAAAGTAACTTGAACTTGGAACCCAAATGCCGTCAATCACTTTCCTCCCATACATTTGTCAGATGGATTATTCGGTTCCCTGGCAGTTTACACACAATCAAGTAGACCTAATCTATCTTGTATTTTTTTTCTCCATGTCATTGTTATTTTCAAATGTGCCACGAATTCACACCACTACACTAGTAAATTAAAACCATTCGTTTCCTGTCCTATTTTTCTACTAGGCTACAATATAAAGGCCTACTTTGTAATTCCACGGATTCTTGTGACGGAGTGCTTCCAGGTGAACTGGCACTTTGTGGAGTGAATAAAGCACGCGTATTTACGTTACGGTCTTGTTTTTCTATACCTCCTTAATGTTTGGGGCTGTGTGTCCTGCAACTATGGACCATCAATGTTATGGACCCCAGGATCACATTCAGGTCTACTTTAAGGCTTTCCACTGAACCTGTTTCCCACCAGAAATTAACCACCGACCGATATTTAAACCTAAACGAACATCTCTGCGTAAATACCCTTACACCAAGGCGACCATGGGGGATACATAATAAATAAGCTATTCGTTGAGATACTGAGGCGTCTTCTTCGCTTGTCGTGCGTGGTTTCAAGCAGGCCAGCAGGATTTCTTTTTTTTCTTCGCAGACCCCGGGTCAGATTACCCAAGACAAACCTTTGTGGTCTCCCTCTCGTAGGCCTACTTTATCACCGCTAAACCGCAGACCGTCTGGTGGGAAGTTTACCTTTAAGATTCACCAACAGTGCGCATCTCTTTTTCTCCAGCGCGAGTGTTGCCTCGGCACCTGCTGCACTGCTCCGCCTTTTACATTTTCTACAAACGGTTAGGATTGGTGATTTGTCTTCTGCTATCTCCAGCCTCGTTTGTCACCGCGACTCTGGTGTACCAGCGAGAAGGCGGTGCGCATTTGTCTCATTCATAAGGCGGGTCTATCGCAGGGTTGTACGCTATGATTGGACGTCCTTGTTACGGAGGCGTGTCTTGAAATCTGTTCTCGCATTTGATTGGTGTATATGTAGGAAGCGCTTTCTCTGGCCGAGGCCGACGGCTCGCCCTCTCTTCTGTATCTTTATTCCCACTGAAGTGTGTGTGCGGCTCTCACTGAGAAAGCGGTGCAATGATAAAGCCGCATTTGCGGTAGGTACACGCTTATTAATCAGGGGAAAAAAACAAAAGAACCAACCACCTTTGATTTGCCTCGCACTCTAGCCTTATTCGCATTTCGGGTAGGATCCTGAAGGTGAGCGATTTAATTATACTAATCCAGTCGTAAATAGCGAATGTAATATCCTGAAAGGCGACGTAATATATTTTCGGTGGGGTTGGCTAACCTCGCTAGGATAGTCTGAAGGCTGGTGGCATGACGCCTAAAAAATGCTAGGGTGTTGGAAAAAGGGGTACTGGTGTGATCCCCATTCACGCCCTTGCATATGGGCTTTATATCGATATGGCCTGGCTGTAGGCTATAGAACAATATAGTGTCGTAGGCAGATTTCACCATAGAAGTATACAACATATACAATATAATTATGAAAATTGTTATGATTTATATTATTGTTATCGGGCTACATATTAATTACGGCATACTAGAGGTATATTAATGGTGATAATGTGATCTTTCACTCGTTGTGTTTCAACTGTGCTTGCGATTATAACGATTTGAGCACCTACCTAATTCATATGATCTATAAAGAATGATCTCACTGCTGTAAGCAGAGACGTGGTGTAATTACGGAGGAGATGTCACGTCTGTCCACGTCTGTTTTAATGCGTTGCGACAACATCACATATTACTAGCCCGTTGCGGTTCGATCACCATCACCACCAATTATTAAAATACGTCTTTAGCACCCCCACCCCTGACTCTCAAGCTCGCGCATGCATTAACACATGAATACATACACACACGACACGACCCCTGCAGTGAATGACCCCCGCTTCAAACTCTGAATGTATTGTCTGTGTGGGTCTGCTGCTGCGTGGTATCCTAGGTGTTGCTATGGAGGAGAGTCTTCTAACGTGCTGGTCTGGTGCTCAGTCTTGCTGTATTGCACCAAATTCCAGAAGTTCCTATAGGTGTAGGCCTATAATGGTGTTGAAACGGCAGCTGACGTTTATATATGTATAACAAATCTTTTTTTTCTAATCAGAAATATGTAGTCAAGTCTAAAATGTTTGTCAAACTTAATTGGGTATCCTATAAATTATGAAGATGATTATACACATTGGCCTGGAGAGAATTAATTAGATTGACACACATCTTTCAACATTGCAGAGTGCATTGCTATTTGGGTAGGTCATTTGTGGAATGTGTATTCTCTCCTATTATACAAAAAGTGACTCGATGGGTGGTGGCCATTCTTTTGTTGGGATGCCTTCTCCACACCCATGGTGACCTTAGTGACAGGTATGCTGCTGACAGCATTTTGGTTGCGTGTCGCAGACTGCCTGCCACACAGACAGACACTCAGCAAGAGCCAGGGGCGAAAGGAATCAGGACCGATGACATACCAATCTAGGCACGGAGAAGACAGGTAGCTCAAACACGCAAGAACACAGCCTGAGAGAGAGAGAGAGAGAGAGTACCTTTCACACAGTGTGGATCGCGTCATGCTGACACTGTATGTCTGTAGCTTGTTTTTATAACCCTTGATCTGCATCCAGGCTCGAAATCAAACATTTGATCACTGAGTGAACGTATACCTGTTTGTCAATCCACACACCTCTCTATGAAAAAGAGCTTATAATGATGGCATTACTTAACGTTGCTTCGTTAGCGGTGGAAGATGTTTTACGAACTTAAATTGGGTTTGTGAAATGAATCAAATCATTTATAAGTCCTTCATTTACTCCTGAGGGAAAAGGAGCATTCATCAATCTGTGGATTATTATGGGATGTATGGGTAGCTAACCCTTTTGTCAACCAATGAAAAATCTTGAATACTTATATTGATCATCAAGCCTCCCCCAGAACAGGTTATTGTCATTAGTTTTAACATTAAATAAGAAATAATTCATATATGAAATTAGTAATCCTTTCCATGATCTTTGATGTAATGATTTCTTAGGCGTGTCTAAGGTTGCCTTGGGAGTAGCTGCTTCATGATTGGTATGAGTAGTAACCAGCCTTAGTTGTATCTCCCCTGTCACCATCATCATCTCAAATCCACAGCCACGCTTCACTGTTTTGGAAGCAACATGTGACCTCACTACATCAGGGTATCTAGTAGGTCAGCCTGAAAAAGGAAGAAGGCATCGTCTTTTTCAGAAAGTGAACCGTCAGATCTGGCTACACCAATTCTTTCCTCTAGTTTACTCCACCTTTCCTCTTCCTCCCCCCTCTCTCACTCACTCTAACACACGCTGTCATGTCAGTTTATTGAGTCCGTTGACAAATTTCTCTTCCCCCCCCCCCCCACTCCCTCTTCTTCCATGTCAGTTGTCTCCTTGAGTAGCTGTGTCTTTCAACTAGGCCATCCCTGGCCCAGGCTCCACTGTATATGGCCTGGATGCTATGCTGCTCTCCTTTCTCTCCTGTGTGTGTGCGTGCGTGTGTGTTTGTGTGTGTGTATTTGTGTGTGTGCACGTGTGTTTGTGTGCTGTCTTGGAGTGCTTATCAGGGTCATCGCTAAACACAGGCTATACGATACACACTCCAGCATTCTAGAATGCATCCGCTCAAGCAGCACTGGGTTTGTAACAAAAAGCAAAACGTAAACCCAAATGTCAATTTTCATTCATATCTAAGTCCTTCTCTCGCTCTCTTGTCTCTCTCCTTTTAAGCAGTGCCAGCAGTACCATGTCCAAGCCAACAGGGGGCGGCGTCAATGATGTCACCCGCTTCCTGACGTCGGGGGTGATGCCAGGCTCCCCCACCTCTAACTCCACGGCCACGTTCTCAGCGGCCAGCCAGGCGGACTGGGCGGCCAAGAGGCTGGTGTGGGTCCCATCGGAGAAGCATGGCTTCGAGGTGAGCTTGCCTGCCCCTGGGGAGGGCGTGGTTCACTCATGTGCCATTCAGCCTCATTTTAAAATGTGACTGTGGAAAAAATATAGGAATCTAGTTTTGGATTGGCGAGTCTGTGATTGTGTTGTATCTTAGTTTCCCCCATATTCATTTTCTATTATCTACAGTGGAAAATGTTTTCTGGTAAATTATTAGCTTCAGGTGTGTGCATGCCTCTCCACTGTTGGGTGTGTCAAACAGGTGAGACGAGGTGGGGCAGTGTGGGTGCGTGTCTGTGTGTGGGTGTCTTTGTGTGTGAGTGTGTGTGTGTGTGTGTGTGTGTGTGTGTGTGTGTGTGTGTGTGTGTGTGTGTGTGAAATGGGGTCGTGTGTGTCTGTGCGTATGTGTGTCTGTGACTGTGTGTAGTGTGTGTGTCAGTGTCAGTGTGTGTCTGTCAGGCTGTCTGTCTGTCTGTCTATCTGTGACTGTGTAATGTGTTCATGTGTGCACGTGAAATGTAATGAGTGGCCATTCGCTCTGTATTTCCCTCTGTTTGAATTATTTTACTGCTTTGTTCTCTCCATGACTGCCTATTGAAGTCCTTGTGATTCCTTCTAAACACATTTAAACCTAACCACTACCATGAGGCAGCAGCTCTCCCCTTTTGTTCCACTGCTTTGTAACGCAAAATAATATTGTAGCATTATGAATTTCTATTGGTCTGTCTGTCCTAGAAAGCAACATATGAATATGAGTTCTGTCTTATCTTGTGCTGTCTCTCTCTCTTTCTCCCTCTCCCTCATGCCATTGGGCAGCTTTGATAGAGGGCTCTATGAATAGAACAATACTCTCCTTCAGCCTGCTAATAGTAAAGAGGCCAGAGCCAAAGACACTGACTTCATTTTACACTCATGATCTGAGGGAAAGACACACTCATTCATATACACACAGCACACATGCACACACACGCATATGTGCCCATACACACACATGCACGCTTAAATGAGCACATACACACACACATATGCCCACACACACACATGCACAGACACACAAACATTCTCAGCTCAATACATGCAAATACACTCCATCTCCATCATATAGACAACAATTCCTATTCTGGGGGTATCCTTAAGTCTCTGAAACACACACACACACGCACGGACAGTCTATCAGCGTTGGATGCCTCCTGACCCCCAGGCTTCACACTGCTGTCAGCATCTCCACCAGCCAGTTGACCACAACATGAAGAATGTGCCGCTCAGAGGGACACTTCCCCTTGCCTCCCTCACGCCTCTTCACTGCTATTGTGCTCTCTCTCTCTCTCTTGCTTTCTCTGTCTCTCTCTGTGTCTGTCTCTCTCTATCTCACTCTCTCTGTCTCTCTGTTTCTCTCTCTGTTTCTCTCTCTGTCTCTCTCTTGCTCTCTCTCTGTCTCTTTCTGTCTCTGTTTCTGTTTCTCTCTCTTTCAACAATTCTCCCACGTTTGCCCTCTTCCGCCATCTCTCTGACACTCCCCCCCATGTCTTCCTTTCTATTTCTCCCAATTTCCTCCTCTGCTCCTCCTCTCTCTCTCTATGTTTCTATTAATCTCCTTGTCCTCCCCTCTTTCCACTCTATATTTCTCTTTCTATATTCTCACACTTTACTTCCCTCTCCATCTGTCCCCTCTCTGTCTCACCTCTTTCACTCTCTCTTTCTTCTCCCTCTCCCCTCAATATCTCTCGTTCTATTTCTGTCACTTTACTCTCCTCATTCCTCCATCCCCCTAGTCGGCCAGTATTCGGGAGGAGCGCGGAGATGAGGTGGAGGTGGAGCTGACGGACAGCCAGAGGAAGCTCACCCTGTCCAGGGAGGAGGTGCAACGGATGAACCCGCCGCGCTTCAGCAAGGTGGAGGACATGGCCGATCTCACCTGCCTCAACGAGGCCTCGGTGCTCCACAACCTGCGGGAGAGATACTTCTCCGGCCTCATCTACGTGAGTGCAGAGAGTTTCTGTTATAAACGAAAAATACATGCATTTCATTAGTACAGGCGCACACAGACATTCAAACATACATACACGCACACACACACACGCGCACACACACACACACACACACACACATACATACACACACATACACACACACACACATACACACATACATAACGGTATTAAGGGCTAAAGCCACATAGACCGACAGACCAGGAATAGTGTGTCTGCGTGTGTGGTAGTGAAGCCTGCATGGTGAGTTTGTGCGCCAGTGTCCAGCACTCTCGCATCACCTGTGAAACTGATAGGGAAGGGTTGACTGAGGCATGGGGTCCTTTTACAAAGTTATTCCTGTGTGTGTGGTTTGTGGTGTGTGTGTGTGGGTGGTTTGTGGTGTGTGTGAGTCTGTGTGTGTGTGTGTGTGTGTGTGTGTGTGTGTGTGTGCATGAGAGGGACAAGCGTCTCTGGTTACTTTTGCAAAGAGGTTGCACAAGGGAGAGAGTTAATATTGCTTGTTTTTGTGTGCGTTTGTGTATGTGTTTTGTGTGATGTGCGCTTTCTGCACGTGTGTGTGTGCACTGTTTGTGTATGTTTGTGTGTATCATTTATGGTGTGTATG
The DNA here is from genome assembly GCA_026745465.1 of Lota lota. Lineage (NCBI taxonomy): Eukaryota > Metazoa > Chordata > Actinopteri > Gadiformes > Lotidae > Lota > Lota lota. The sequence continues at coordinate 682,440 of JACYXH010000826.1, forward strand.
TGTGCCTGTGTGTGTGTATGTGTATGCCTGTGTGTGTGTGCATTTGTGTGTGTGTGTGTGTGCCTATGTGTGTGTGTATTTGTGTGTGTGCATGCATGTATGTGTGTGTGTGTGTGTGTGTGTACGGGTGTGTGTAGACCTACTCAGGGTTGTTCTGCGTGGTGGTCAACCCCTACAAGAACCTGCCCGTCTATACCGAGTCCATCGTGGAGATGTACCGCGGCAAGAAACGCCACGAGATGCCCCCACACATCTACGCCATATCAGAGGCTGCCTACCGCAGCATGCTCCAAGGTACCTACGAGACACCCGCTATCTCTGACCCGTAACAAACATCCACCGCAATACCACCCCTTATCAGCCGCTCGCCTTTGGTAATAAAACATAATCACACTCAGCCCAGTTATTTATGATCCTGCGACCTGCTCCCTGAGTAACACGGGGAGGTGATGTGATGATCTTTTGTCAATTGGGTGTATTTGTGAAAGAAGACTTGACAACCTTTGGCAAGGAGCTAAAGCAGGTTGCGTGGGGGAACACCAGCAACCGGTTTTAGATGTAACAGCTTAAACCGACACTTATAATGATCATGACGGGTGTTATCATGTCCTCCAACTGTCATGTCCTAACTATTTTTTGGAGTTCTCATTTAAAAGCCATTATGGGGCTGTTGTGCAATGTTTTGGCATCAAGATGCGATTATTTGGATAAGAATGATGAGTCTCCTTGTCACTGCCACTCCCATTCTTTCTCCCATTCTCAGAATCGAGACACCTTCCCTTTCTCTCTCTCCCTTCCCCTCCCCTCTCTCTCTCTCCCACTGCCATAGCTCTATAGTTTATAGGTGTGTTAATGTGTAGAATATCCAACCTGTAGGACCGGTGGGAATTCTTTCTGGTTTCATACGTGGGAATCATAATAGCAACATCTAAATAAAAAAACACTGCCGGTAAGCCCATTGTGCCAGACACCACTTTGTGTGCTGCTGTTAAAGAAAGACCAGTTGAGCCAGACTCCTGCTTTTTCTTACCAAATTACTACATATCTGTGAACAAAGAGTTCACAGAAGAAAAAACGAAGAGTTCCCAGACAGGTTCAGACTAAAGTCAGTGGGATAGACAAGTTAATGTTGGTCTGTGCTTTTTGAAAGCAATGCTTGAATGGGGTATGTTTCACTGACAAAAACAATACGCAGAAGAAACAGGCTTTTATTATTAGGGCCATGGCTCTACTTGTTTTGCAAGTTACACTGTGTGCATACAAGTTGAATGGAAAGTAAACACTACACCTTTGATCAAATATTGTTCAGTACAAGGACCAAAGTTGTGATCCAAATACCTTAAATGCATTATGACGGCAATTATGTTCAGTGTTATTATTTGTTACCAGCGGCTATGCTATGACAGGATCCTAGTTAGAGATGGGGAACAGAATAACAAACATGATTCAAATGACAATGGATGTGATTCCTCTTTGCAACACTGTCCATGTAACTTGAACGAAACACGATGATTGCTTTATCATTTGGAGGAGGAACTGGTGTCGAAGCATATGTCCAAGTCAGCACGAGTCTGTCTGACCTTTCCCTTTCAATATCTTCCCTTCACAGACAGAGAAGACCAGTCAATACTGTGCACGTGAGTAGCCGGAGTTTACCACTGTGATTGCTGTGTGGAGATTGACGGTCCATTGGCTTTGTGTCCTCGAATTGTGTGTGTGTGTGTGTGTGTGTGTGTTTCCATGGACATCAGTGTTTGTTTGTCTTGTGTCTCTACTTGTCTCAAGGCCTGCCATCTGCCGCCCCCCTTTTGTCATCATGTCTTCCTTCCTCTCTTGCCACTTCCTGTCATTGTAAAGGCTCCCAGTTTATGTTCCCACTGAACTGGGTTTTTTACCCCCTTTTGGGGACAGAGGTTCTGTTTTGAGATCATCTCGTCAACTCAGAGAGGGTTTCAGCCCCCAGTAACAGTCACAGAACTATGAGCAAGGCTGTTCCTGCACACCTGCTTTCTGTTGAGCCCTTGTGTGGTTTTCCCTGCACAGAAGGGGCTTCACACTCGCGGGCCTGATGAATGTATGCTGGGTCCTTTGTTCCTGTGTTCCCTTCTCCTTATTGTGCTTGGATACACCTTTTATAATTGACACCATGTGTGTGTTTATGGTTTTTTTTCTCTTTCGAGGACCCCCCATTTGTAATTGTTTTTTGTTTTTGATTGTATTTGACTGTCCACACTTTACATGTGTGTGTGTGTATGTGTGTGTGTGTGTGTGTGCGCACGCGTGGTTGTGTCTTTCAGAGGCGAGTCTGGTGCAGGGAAAACCGAGAACACTAAGAAAGTGATTCAGTATTTGGCCCATGTGGCCTCCTCCCACAAGACTGGAACTCCCGGAAGAAACAAGGAATCTTCTCAGGTAGGTCCGCCCAGGGATAAAACGAGGGTGGAGCCGCGTTGTTAAACCGGGACTTTGCACTGACTCTGCAGGAAAGATCAGGTGTTACTCGCACATGTCTTCTGTGCTATCTCTCCATCGTCTAGATCTGTCAGTACACTTGCTGTAAATGTCTATTAATTTCAATCTGTAATTACAAAACATTTACTCTTGGTGATTTCAAGTATCTTTCTTTATTAAGAAATGGACATAAAAATGTATTTCACCTTCTACCTGTCTTCCTTACTACTGTTTTTTCAAACAATATTGCTAAATCGTCACTATATATCTTATATAATATATTAAATGCATCAAGCCTCCTAATCAGTTAGGCTGCATTCTTTATTCCCTTAAATCTTACCCTCAATACTGTTTGATTCCCTCCTACACTCACACTCCTTCCCTTTCCTGTTTCTCTCTTTCTGTTGTTCTGCTCTCCTTCCTGCATGCTCAGATGGATGGTAGTAGGTCTCTACCTAGAGGCTGTATGGTGAACAGGGTGAGTGGTCCTGTCCTGTTCTATCCTGTTCTGGTCTACTCTACTCTTAACTCACTTCTAATGACATGGCTATTGAGCCACTGACAGCTGACTCAAAGAGTAACCCATCCATAAAAACCAAACCTCAGAGACAGCACCCTCTCTGGTGATACAGGCCGTTGCAGTCGCTATTAGTGATTCAGTGAAACTGATAGCAGGTGATGCCACAAATAATTGATATCCCCTGGCACTCATTAGTGCTAATTAAATTGCTTTTCGTGGTGTTTGGTTATTGGGTTTAGTTGTTCTTTAGCTTCTGAAATGTACTGACAATATTTACAACGGTCTCAAATAAGCAAAGCACATAGTACGTTGCATCTAAAATGTTTGTTGTCCTTGTTTTGTTGACGTTCTTGTTTTTTGTATTGATGTTGCTGTGTTATTTATTTTTTGTGTCCATTTAACTCATTTGTTGTTTATTTTTTCCACCCATCCTCTTCCCCCTCAAACCAATTTCTTTTTAACTCCCCAGAGTATGCAATATGTGAGTATAAAAGCGTAGAGACTTTTTTTATTTTATTTATTTATTTGTTTGACATTTTGAATATTTGAACATTTCAATTGTATGGGATTATTCAGATGGGATTACCATGTTGGAATATTAAGTACAACTCAATTATTACTATTATTACATAGTATAAATAAATAGATATATATATATACATGATATTAATATGGATCATTGGCTAGTTCTGAACAGCATACCATCTGAATAAAGCTACATAAAGAGGGTCCGGGGACCCCAGGTTTGCTATATTTCACAGCAACAAATGCTCCGGGATTTGTTTTCAAATCAAACATTATCCTTCTGCCATTCAGTGATGGCTAATAATGTGTACATTTACATTTTACACAGAACAGTAAGGTATGTAAAACAAAATTCATTTGGAATTTGAGATGAGGGCACTTAGGGTAACTGTTGAGGCTAGCTATTAGCATAACTGTCATATATCATTATGGACACAAGGAAACCGCTCAGCGGGTGGTGAAGTTTACAGGTGTCAACTCAATGTACCCATTGTTTGAAATTTGTGCTTTGATTTGTGTCATCAAACAAAACATAATCGGCATCCTAGTCTCTGTGTGTTTGTGTGTTTGTGTGTGTGTGTGTGTGTGTGTGTGTGCCTGCATGCGTGTGTGTGTGTGTGTGTGTCTCCTCCTTCTAATGTGGCTTGATGGCATTCTAGTCCATGTCTGTGTAGCAACCTCCCGTAGCTAGCTCTGCTAACACAAACCGCCTGCAATAAAGTGTCTGCTTGCCCTTCTGCTGCTGCTGCTGTTGCTGCTGCTGCTGCAACAATCGCTACTGCGCTTGCCAATGCGACAGCCAGAGTAATGCAATTGGGCAGACTTCAGCTACTGTAGATTATTAGCATCATAGAACTGCCTCCTATATACATCACCCAGCACCAGGCGTTCCTCTTGTTCCCTTCCCTAGCCGTGTGTAGAGGTGTAAATTGCCTGTAGGGATGCCTGTTTAAATATTAATGCCATCACTTATGGACTAATTGATGAGCTCCTGTTAGGCTTTGAGGGGGTGGTGGTGTTAAGACAGTTTTAGTTGTGGGAATGCTGTGTGTGCTACTGCTCCTCCTGCCTCCCTTAAGCTTAACCCCTTTAGCGACATCTGTTTTATTGCAGAAAATGCAAAGAAAACAAATGATCAAAAGAACCTTGGTGGTGCATTATGGTGATGAGGGAGCATGGAGGTCTCCTCCATGTGTTGGTGGTGGGATGTCTGGGAGCTGACCCAGGCTGTGCTGTGTGTCCCAGGGGGAGCTGGAGAGACAGCTGCTACAGGCCAACCCCATCCTGGAGGCCTTTGGCAACGCAAAGACGGTCAAGAACGACAACTCTTCCAGATTTGTAAGACGGGTTCATGTCTTTTAAAGCCTTGAAGTGACTTTGAAGTTGTTGATTCTTTTAAATAATTATTATTATTATAATAATTATTATTATTAGTGGTAGTGGTAGAAGTAGTAGTAGTTGTAGTACAAATACAATAACATTGAATTGTATTTCTTATTATTAGTTATTAGTTATTATTATTTCTTATTTTGAATTAATAAAGTAGCAGTAGTAGTACTAGTTGTAGCAGTTGTAGTAGTAGTAATAGTAGCAGTAGTGATTAATATTGTGTATTGATATTGATTGATAAGACTTCATTTAACTAATTATATTCTTTCCCTTCAGGGTAAATTCATTCGCATTAATTTCGATGTGGCTGGATACATCGTCGGTGCTAACATTGAAACCTGTATCCTTTCATGTAAGCCCCAAAAACTGCCTGTTTCGGGGTCCCCACTCACCACACCATCTATATAGTGGATCCCAGTTTATAGTTCATGTGTTATACATAGAGGGCACCACCTGGTGTCCTGCCTACTGAGCATGTAGCAGACCCTTGACCCCTGAGCCCAGACCTCCTGGAGAAGTCCCGGGCCATTCGCCAGGCCAAAGACGAGAGGACCTTCCACATCTTCTACCAGCTGCTGTCTGGGGCTTCAGACGCGACAAGAGGTGAGGAGAGAGAAACAGAGAGCTAGAGAGATACATACATGTCAAATGTGACTACGTTTTATGTACCAGGGCACTAGTAGACTAAACTAGTGAATAGTAGTCCACTACCTGTGCCCTTGGTGCATGAAAGTAACACACCCATAATTAGTGTAATGAGCAACACCTGTGTTTGTCTTTTGATGAATATATGAGAAAGTATATATTGTGATTTAAGTGCCACATAAATAAAGGTGACTGGACTTGGATTAGCTACATACACATTGGGAATCAAAAATGACAAAACACTCATTCACTCAATCACCATCCATACCACCAAGCTTCAAACTACTAGAACACAGTCTAGAGTGTCCATGCTCACTCACCGTGTTCTATCTCCTGATTGGTCACCTCTCCTCTCCCCAGCCGACCTGTTGCTGGGGAACCCTGACGAATACCGCTTCCTGAGTGGGGGCTCCATCCCCATCCCTGGTCAGAGCGACGCTGATAACTTCACCCAGACCATGGACTCTATGACCATCATGGGCTTCAGCCCCGAGGAGTCCCTGGGTAAGAGACGGGAGGGCATGGAGGGAGGGCTGGGCTGGCTTGAGTAAAGGTTAGGGGTAAGAGTAAGAGTCACATATGAGTCACATATAAAGTAGCTTAAATAAATAACAGGATCATCTAGAGGCTGGGGTGTTGAAAGGTTCCAGGGAAAATGTTCTGGGTTTTGAACCCCCACGTCTGTCGTGTACCTACGGGCATCCCTGAGCAAGATGCATAGCTTCTCCCTGCTGGTTAAGGACATGTGTCCCCCAAAGAAAATCGATGAATGTCGCCTTGAATGAAAGTGTCTCATGAGTTTGACATAATGTGTTTCCTCTTCTTCTTTTTTCCTCTGTCTGACCCAAAGCCATGTTAAAGGTCATCTCTGCGGGTCTGCAGTTTGGGAACATCTCCTTTACCAAGGAGAAGAACCACGACCAGGCCTCCATGCCCGATGACACGGCTGCCCAGAAAATGTGCCACCTGCTGGGCATCAGTGTGGTGGAGTTCACCCGAGCCATCCTCACACCAAGGATCAAAGTAGGACGAGAATACGTCCAGAAAGCCCAGACCAAAGAGCAGGTAAGGATTTTAGGTCTATCTATCGATCTGTCCATCTGTTAATCTATCTTCCTATCCATCCTCTTGTGCCGTCATCTGATCCGTCTCTTCATCTCTGTCTCCAGGCAGACTTTGCTGTGGAGGCCTTGGCCAAGGCTACGTATGAGCGTCTGTTCAGATGGCTGGTCCACAGGATCAACAGAGCTCTGGACCGCAGACAGAGGCAGGGCGCCTCCTTCATAGGCATCCTAGACATTGCTGGCTTTGAAATCTTCCAGGTGCGTTTGTGTGTACTTTCTTGCTGTCTGTATTTCCTTCAGGCAGACTCAATATATGCATGCGATTATTTATAAGTATGAATGTTACGTATTCAGTGAAAAAATAAAAAGATAGGCGCTGTCTGCGCTACATGTGTGTGTGTGTGTGTGTGTGTGCATGAACCCTGTCGTTAAATCTTTATAGTGTAGTTAAATCTTAACGTTAAATCAAATCAGCTGACTTAAGCGAATGTCCGGCCCCTTGTCTCGTGTTGCCTAACTCCTCGCTCCTTGACGTCCCCTCTCAGCTGAACTCGTTCGAGCAGCTGTGCATCAACTACACCAACGAGAAGCTGCAGCAGCTCTTCAACCACACCATGTTCATCCTGGAGCAGGAGGAGTACCAGCGCGAGGGCATCGAGTGGAACTTCATTGACTTCGGCCTGGACCTGCAGCCCTGCATCGACCTCATCGAGAGACCGGTACAAACACAGACAGATGGTCCCATGGCAGTGTGGGACACATATGTGTCGGCTACCATTTTCGGTGGTGCTATTTCATGCATATTGATCACAAATCTAAATTGTGTTCTGCACACAGATGTCAGATAAGGCAATATTAATGTCTGTATATGATAGGCCACACGTAATGGTGGGTCACACATTTTGGCATAGCTGCACACACACACATTTAGTTTGAATGTAGAGTAGTCTGTGGTTCCCAGTCGACATTACCAATTACTAAGTGTGCGCACAGTGGCACATGCATTTAACAAACCCACATTCATGGTGGATTTAATGGCTGTCCCCCCCCCAGGCCCACCCCCCGGGCGTCCTGGCTCTGCTGGATGAGGAATGCTGGTTTCCCCGGGCAACGGACCGCTCCTTTGTGGAGAAGCTGTCTGCTGAACAAGGCACCCATCCCAAGTTCTTCAAGCCCAGACAGCCACGCCAGGAGGCTGACTTTGCCATCATTCACTACGCCGGAAAGGTAATGAATCTATCCTGAATGTATCATACTGTTCCATTGATAAGTTTTACGAATGTGAGTCATACACTGATACTACCGAATAGTATAGTGGTTGACGGTTATCGGTTTGAAGCCCAATGTCCGTAGTCTCGTTGTAAGCATCCTTGAACAAGATGCCACGCCCCTGTTTCCACTTGAAGTCACTTTTGATAAAAAGTCGGAAACAAATGTAAATTATGAAATTGTAAATAATAAAGACTGGGTGGCTCCTGTATACCGAGTTCTTTACTGGTGTCATAACATGTGTGCTTGTTATTGTTGACCAGGTGGACTACAAGGCAAATGACTGGCTGGTGAAGAACATGGATCCACTCAACGACAACGTAGCATCTCTCCTCCACCAGTCCTCCGACCACTTCATCTCTGAGCTGTGGAGAGAGGGTGAGACTCGCGCTCCCAGCCACAGATGAGCCTCCATGTGCTTTCATTTATTCTGGTGCACAGTATATAACGTTATTGTTTTAATGCCATTGTACTTTTATGTCAAAAATCTGACTTGTTTATATTGTTTTCTGTAATAACCTATTTTGCATTAATGACCTCGGTTGCAAAATATATTGACTTTATTTATCTCTCTTTTGTTTCTCTATCATTTAACATTCTTTTTTTTACATCTCCTCTGTTGTTTCTGCCCTCCTTCTCCTCCTCCTCCTGTTGTTTATGCTCCTTGTGTACTCTCCATCTCCTCCTGCTTACTAATGATAATCATCGCTCGTGCTCCTTTCCACTCATCTCCTTCCCTTTCCTTTCCCCCCTTTCTTCCTTCATACCTTCTTTCCTTTCCTGCGCATCCTTCGGCTTCCCGCCTCAGACATTCAGACTCTTCCTCGTGTTTACTTCTTTGACTCCTATGCCACGATCCAGGCTAATGGCGGCGACAGTAGGTGTCCTTCTCCTCCTCTCCTCTCTTCGCTGCATCCCTCCGTTCTACCTTCACCCTCCCCCCTTTTTGTTGTTTGTCTGTTTGTTTGTTTTCTGTTTGGACGATTTAGTTAGCCTTGTCTTTTTGTGTGTGTTCTTTAAAGCGTGTGAGTTTGTTTCGTAGTTTAGGCGTTTGTGTTGTAGTTTTTTAAGTCATGTCGTTGGATGCCATTGTTATCGTCGGTAGACCGCATTTTTGGCTTCAAGCAAGCGTGCTGTGGTTGTGTTAGCTAGCTCTTCATTACTTATACATGCATACCTAACTCATTTAAATATGTAGCATATATATCACAGTAGTCATGCATTTTCATTGAAGCGACATCTAGTTTTCATAATTCTGGCAATATTCAGGATTACATAATGAGTAAAAAACATTTGCTGTTTACAAATATTTGTGCAAACAGTAGACAAAATATAATCCTGAATAAGCGCCAAAGTCCATTCATACCATCAAATTTCCCTAGTCTAGATAGTTGATGAGTTTGGCAAACTGGGCTCCATTTTGGCTTTAAAGATTGGTTAAAGATGCTCCTTATGAAATCAAGTCACTTTAGAACCAAAATGGTTTCAGTCCAAACTCAACAGCTTGAATCACGTTATCTTCTTTATCTTAACTGATTCTTGGCCAATTGGTAACTTAGTATTAAGACATAGTGTGTGTGTGTGTGTGTGTGTGTGTGTGTGTGTGTGTGTGTGTGTGTGTGTGTGTGTGTGTGTGTGTCTGTGTGTGTGTGTGTGTGTGTGTGTGCGTGCCTGTGTGTGTGTGTGTGTCTGTGTGCAGTGGAGAGGATCGTGGGTCTGGACCAGGTGTCCAGTGGGGAGAGCAGTGGTCCTGTGACGTTCGGGGCGGCCGGTCTGAAGACCAAGAAGGGGATGTTCCGCACGGTGGGCCAGCTCTACAAGGAGTCCCTCACCAAGCTGATGGCCACACTCAGGAACACCAACCCCAACTTCCTGCGCTGCATCATCCCCAACCACGAGAAGAAGGTGAGGGAGCCTGGAGACTGGATGAGAGTTTCCGCCCAGTCCTCCACTACTGTTTTCTCTTTCTACCAAAATATAACATCTGAGTTGCCTTTGATTTTTCTTCCCACAATTCCTCTTATTTTCTTCTTCCCTTGGTCACCCCCTCTTACTCCTCTTCTCCTTCCCTCCCAACACACTCTCTTCTCCATTCCTTCATTATAACATCGCCTTTCCTCTTTCTATGGACCATTCCCATCCTCCCCCCCTGCCCCTCCACTTTTCCTCCACTCTGTCTCCTGTATCCATGTTCTGGTACTGATCTGTCCCCTTGCCCCCCTTGCCCCCCTTCCCCACCCCCCACCTCTCTAGGCTGGTAAGCTGAGTCCCAACCTGGTCCTGGACCAGCTCCGGTGTAACGGTGTTCTGGAGGGGATCCGCATCTGCAGACAGGGCTTCCCCAACCGCATCCCCTTCCAGGAATTCAGACAGAGGTTAGGGCTTGGTGTGTGTGTGTCTGTGTGTATGTGTGTGTTTGTGTGTGTGTGTGTGTGTGTGTGTGTATGTGTGCCTGTGCGTGTGTGTTTGTGCACATGTGTATTGATGTGTTTGTGTATGTGTGTGCATGTGTGTATTTGTGTGTGTGTGCACAAGTGTTTGTGTATGTGTTGTCCACCTGTGTTAGAAGCTATACTAGACAGCCCACTCAAGCAACTCACCACCTTTCACAACCATCTGTCTCTCTCACACACACACACACACACACACACACACACACACACAATAACACCTCTCACTCAAGCACCTCATCCATCACCTGTAAATGTGCTTTGTGAGTCTGTCCACTGGTCCACAACCATATTTCTTTCTTTCTTCTCTCTCTCTCTCTCTCTCTCTCTCTCTCTCTCTCTCTCTCTCTCTCTCTCTCTCTCTCTCTCTCTCTCTCTCTCTCTCTCTCTCTCTCTCTCTCACCCTGTATCTCATGTTCAAACACTGAATCAAATCTAATCCATACAATCTATATATTGATTCTTCTATTTATCTTCCAGATACGAGATCCTAACTCCTAATGCCATACCTCGCACCTTCATGGATGGGAAGCAAGCATCAGAACTCATGGTGAGTCCCCACCAGCAGCAGCTACACTCAACACAGTTTCAATTCAATACTACCCCATTACCTACAATAACCACACCGCCTCTCTCCCGCTCTCTCTGTCCGCAGATCAGGGCTCTGGAGCTGGACCACAACCTGTTCCGCGTGGGCCAGAGCAAAGTGTTCTTCCGGGCCGGAGTGCTGGGCCACCTGGAGGAGGAGCGCGACCTGAAGATCACAGACACCATCATCCGCTTCCAGAGCGCCGCCCGCGGATACCTGGCACGCAAGTATGCCCTCCCGCTGAACCCAAACTAACTAGCTGCTGAGCGAACCCTATCTCCACCTGTCCTGGTGATGCTAACGCTGCGGTTTTTGTGTTCACCCCAGGGCCTACCTGAAGAAGCAGCAGCAGCTGAGCGCGCTGAGGGTGATGCAGAGGAACTGCGCGGCCTACCTGAAACTCAGGAACTGGCAGTGGTGGAGGCTGTTCACTAAGGTAGCGTTTCACGCTGTGCACCATCTGCCCACTTGTTTAGCCTGTCCACTTAACGGTTCGAGTCATTAGCAGGGATAGAACAAGACTCACACAGAGCGCTCCACAGCGCACAACACAAACTCAGGGTGTTTCAATGGTTATCAAGGAGAGAGAGAGAGAGAGAGAGAGAGAGAGAGAGAGAGAGCAAGAGAGAAAGAGAGCGAGAGAGAAGTGTATAGAATCGTATGGCAGGTGCGTGCCTGATCTTTGACCCCTGGCACTGTGTGTTATCCAGGTCAAGCCTCTGCTGCAGGTGACGCGGCAGGACGAGGAGATCCAGTCCAGGGAGGCGGAGCTACAGAAGGCCAAGGACAGTCTGGGGCGGGTGGAGCTGGACTACGTTGAGCTGGACAGGAAACACACACAGGTCGACTTAACACACGTGTCCCACGGTGTTCTCTGCCACACTCTTTCTCATCTTAGCTGTCACAGCCAATCCTTAGTTTATGTTGTCTTTTTTTACCTCCTTTTCTTGACATGATTAGTTTGTAGGCTTTTGTATACGTGTTGCTTAACTTGGAATCAAATAAGGATTAGTGTCATAGGATTTCTGATATGCTAGCAGCAGAGCTTAAAAGGTTGTGGCTTATTTGTTGTCCCGGTCAAAGTTGTATTCCAGTAGCTTATTTGACATGTATCTCATGCCCTTAGCTGCAAGAGGAGAAGACGGTGCTGGCCGACCAGCTGCTGGCGGAGGCAGAGCTGTTCGCAGAGGCCGAGGAGATGAGGGCCAGGCTGGCCAGTAGGAAGCAGGAGCTGGAGGAAGTGCTGAGTGAGCTGGAAAGCCGATTGGAGGACGAGGAGGAAAGGGGCGTGCAGCTGACCAATGAGAAGAAGAAGTTGCAGCAGAATGTGCAGGTGCAGAGGATGAGGGGATCCTTTGAACATACAATTAGATCTAACACTATTGGAATTATATTACGTGTATATAGTGATCATGATCAAAACGTTTTACTAATTACTGAGGGCTGGCCTCACTGATATCAGTGGAAATGTGTATTTAGTTACTCCAACCGTGTCTGCTTAGGATAGAATCACACTTCCTGCGCACCTTCTGTCTCTCCCAGGACCTAGAGGAGCAGTTGGAGGAGGAGGAGGGGGCCAGACAGCGCCTCCTGCTGGAGAAGGTCACCCTGGAGACCAAGTTAAAGAGTCTGGAAACCGATCTACTGGGCACGGCCGAGCAGCGAGACCGACTGAGCAAGGTACGCAGTGTATGAGAGAAAGAGAGAGAGAGAGAATGTCCATTCATCGCTTCAGTTCAGTACCTCAAACCGTCACTTCCATCTTTGTTTTTCTCCAACAAAACCAGGAGAAGAAACAGTTGGAGGAGCGCCTGAGCGAGGTGAGCGACCAGCTGACTGAAGAGGAGGAGAAGACCAAGAGTCTCAACAAGCTCAAAAACAAACAGGAGGCTGTGATTGCTGACCTAGAAGGTACCCTTCACTCTATCATCTAACTAAAACTAGCTAAACTAGCTGTTTGAATCCAGTGCAGTCATTGAGGAGTTGTGGCTATGGTTTAATGTTAGAAATGTTGACAAATTTTTATGATTATACAAAACACTCGCCCAGCATATCAGTTAGAGTACCATGCAGGCTAACCACGCATTGCTTCCATATTGTCTGGTGGCCCGTCGAATGCTTTCAACAATGCCTTCAATGCGTTCTGACTTCTGTTTCTTCTGTTTTTCTACACTCGTGTTCAGAGCGCCTGAAACGTGAGGAGCAGGGCCGCTTGGAGCAGGAGAAATGGAAGAGGAGGATGGAGAACGAGTCGGCCGAGGCCCAGGAGCAGCTGTCGGACATGGGCATGCTGTCGTCGGAGCTGAGGAGCAGCCTGGCTCAGAAGGAGAAGGAGATCACCTCTCTACAGGGCAGGTGGGAGGCACACTGTGTCACAGGAACCTGTGATATGCCAAATGATCCGTCGTATGTCAAATGATTGTTAATGGCTATTGATTGGAGTAACAGAAGTCAGCGATAAATACATGATTTGCGTATCCTTTAAACAATGTGCGATGGACAGTTTAATTATAATTAAGTAGTGCAATACAATTTGTATGTAGTGCAATTAAACTGAAATGACTAACAAAGGTCAAACCATTTTCTCCTGTGTGGTGTCTCTCTCTCTCTCTGTCTCTTTCTCTGTGTGACTCACTCTTATTTCTGTATCTCTCTCTCTCTCTCTCTCTCTCTGTGTGGCCCCCTCTATCTCTGCCCTCCCCTCTCTCTCCCTTTCTCCGTGCCCCATTCTGTATATCTCTGCCTCTCTCCCCCCCCCCCCCCCTTCTCTCTCCATCTTGATACCTCTCTTGGCCCCAGGCTGGAGGAGGAGGGGGCCCGTCGTGCGGAGGCCCAGAGGGCCCTGCGGGAGGCCATGTCTCAGGTGTCAGAGCTGAAGGAGGAGGTGGAGAACGAGAGGGGGATGAGGGAGCGGGCGGAGAAGCAGAGGAGGGACCTGGGGGAGGAGCTGGAGGCCCTGAAGACGGAGCTGGAAGACACCCTGGACACCACCGCCACCCAGCAGGAGCTCAGGTCAGCGGGAACAGAGAAACGTTAAACAACTATCAACCACACACACGTTTTTTATATTTGTCTTTATTTAAAGGGGCTGTAGGTACGATTTCTGAGTTTCTCCACCATTGAGAAGTGTTGCCTTCACCCACCTGTGATTGACAGGTGCGTGAAGGCAACACTTCTCAATGGATTCCCCAAAGAAATCATGGAAGAGAGACCGTGATTGGTTGGAAATGAGCCGACTCTAAAATCTAAAGTGGCGCCAGAGGCAGGGACAGTTAATTCAAACAGAACTTCTTACAGCACGTTTAACTCACTAATAGCGGAGGGATGGCTTTACCATTTCTAACTAATTACACTCAATTGCAGATGACCCATTTCAACTTCCAGATACTTTGTCAAGTTTGCATGTTGTCTCTGTGTATATGTGGGTTTTCTGTCACTCACATGCCCGGGAGGCAGAGTACATAGTACAGTCAGTGACAGTAGTCATGTATCTGTGAATAGATATTGCTTTTTTATTTTTATTTTAAGCAATATATCACAGTTAAAATGTCATGCTCATACTACACTACTTTGACAATGGCTAATATTATGGCTGAAATATTGGTAATAATAATAATATATATATTAAAGGATTAAAGGGCCCCTATTTCACCACCAGGTGTCAGTGTGATTAGCCATTGCAAGGCCAAATAGGGCCCTTTAAACACGTTTTCCATGATTAAGATAAAGCAAAGGTGTATTCGTAGTGTGAAGGTAGCAATAAAGGAAAGCAAAGGTAGCATGTAGTTCAAGACCAGCAGGATAGAACATAGACAGTATGTAGCTCAAAGGACAGAAGCCTGAACCACTTCAAATGTAACTCCTGAAAGGTTGAGAAAGAACCATGTAATAACAATACAGAAGAAAGGGTGTGATAGGGTGTGAGAGATCAGTGGGTGCTACAACACACATGCCTGACTCAACGGTCCCATGGACCCGCCTCTCCGCAGGTCTCGGAGGGAGGCGGAGCTCAGCGACCTCCAGCGCTGTGTGGAGGAGGAGACGCGACGCCACGAGGTGCAGCTGTCGGAGCTCCGCATCAAGCACAGCTCTACCATCGACAACCTCCAGGAACAGCTGGACAACAGCAAGAGGGTGAGGAGAGACCAACAGGCTCCTCCTAGATATAGACCATATGCTAACCCACTGTGTGTGTGTGTGTGTGTGTGTGTGTGTGTGTGTGTGTGTGTTGATGTGGATTAAAACATGTGTTTGATTAAATATAAATGATATAAAAGCTTATATAAAAATTTGAAGAAGAGAAATAGCAGAATTTATAAAAAGAAATCGAATATGCATACAAATTATTGAATACCTTTTTATTACTTGCACTGCTACAAGCAGGGCCGTAACTGTTCTCTAGCATACTTGTTTTTATTATTTTCTTTCCAACACTTTTTTGGTTGCTATCTACTAGCACATTTCTTTAAATAGAATGACAGTAAATATCATATGATAGGTACTATAGTAGACTAGTGTGCTATGACTTTAACAGGCAATGGTTCATTGCAAATCCCATGTGTTTGTGACACTACAAACACGTTTTCATCAAAATGTTCAGCATGAAAATGTTTCCAGATACTAAACTTTAAAAGTTAAATACATTGTAACCAATCTTCAAAGAGACACATATGGAAACAACAGACTGATTAAGCTGACCTCATATACAGGCTGGAAATTAACTGTTTGTACCATATAACATGTTCATACATACTATACATACATATACATGTACACATACGTATACATAAGTATACATGCATACGTTATATATGCATGTAGTATATGTACGTACATATATCTGAACATATGTTCACATACGTACACGTACATAAACATATATAGAAATATATGCAAACATAAACATGTAATGGCAGCGCTAGTACAATTTCTTCAGGAATTGTAGGTTTTCTTTTCAGGTATTCAAAGAAATGATCAAATGTGACACAAAATATAACTGAAGGACTGCTTGACCACGTTTGACGCCCCGGTGCCATGGCACTTACACGCCCGTCCCTTACCCCATCAGGCGCGCCAGTCCCTGGAGAAGGCCAAGACCATGCTGGAGGAGGAGCGGCTCAACCTGACCTCGGAGCTCAAGAGCCTGCAGGGGGGCCGCATGGAGAGCGACAGGGGTCGCAAGCGGGCTGAGGGCCAGCTCCAGGAGCTGACCGCCCGCCTGGGACAGGCGGACAGGGAGAGGGAGGAGAGGGAGGAGCGGCTACTCAAGCTTCAGGTGGGACACAGTGGGCGTGTATAGCCGGTAGCTAAGGTTTAACCATAGACTGTAACACTATGGATGAAGCGCCTGTCACCCATTGGTTTACACACGACCAATGAAATCCTAGATTTCTCCTCCCGGGCACTGCCATTGCTTGAGATTGTTGTAACCAGCAGTGGAAACTATCCATATTTGGCCCATTGAGGGCCGGACTTCTATGAAGACGTCTATGGCCAAAACTCATTAATATTCAACCCTTAACTACTTTTTTATTAAATAAAACAGGACCTCTCAAACTACATAATATGGAAATGAACAAGCTACTGACATACTAACCGAAACGAAGGAAACAATGTATTTGCTTTGTGTGACGAGAATGAAATCACAATTCCCATTGACTTAGAATGGTGACCTGTCTTTTTGCATCCAACCACCGCGACCCAACTACAATTTTGTTGCTGATGTTAACGATACTTTGCCCTTCTGTGACAGAGTGAGATTGAGAATATCTCCGGTGCGCTGACCTCCTCCGAATCCAAGTCCCTCCGTCTCTCCAGGGAGGTCAGCAGCCTGGAGAGCCATCTGCATGATACACAGGTAATGATATGGCTATTCACACACACACACACACACACACACACACACACAGGCATGAAAGCATAACACACACCCCACACACCACCTACTCCAGGGCTAAGGTCAGAACAGATTAATTTCTGCAATAGCTACTATGCAAAAACTGAAGGATGCATTTACGTTATACAAATCTTGAGAACAATGAAGACACACAGACACGCACACTTATACACACAAACACGCACGCACACACACGCACACATGCACATACGAACACACACACACACACACAATGAAGTTCACATGCACACAAGCTAAGAAGGACATAAGAGCTCAGAGGTCACTGGAGTGTGGTCTGTCAGGAAACGCTGCAGGAGGAGACCCGTCAGAAGTTGGCCCTGGCCTCCAGGGTGCGAGCGCTGGAGGACGAGAAGATCGGCCTGATGGAGAGACTAGAGGAGGAGGAGGAGAGAGCCAAGGAGAATGGTCGACAGGTCCAGACCCACGCCCAGCAGGTAGGCCAATGGAGATCTATAAGTATACTTAAAAACATTGTATGCTGTTGGCCTAAAATAAATGTTTTGTATAAATAGTTCCACGTCCACGATTACAAGGTGGCTCAACTCACAATGTTATACTTTCAACCCATCATATTCTCCCAGTTCAGGTATTAAAATGTTCCATCTAATCTAATAGGATTATTGACCATAACTATGACAAATTTAAAAACGCACAAAAAGTAAATTGAACAGATAGTACATTAATTAACTACAAAGTAACACCAAGACAACTGAACTAATACACACAACATTGCTGAGATGTGGGTCGCTATTTGTACGTGGTTCACTGCTGGTCTTTAAACCTAGCTGCTGCCTGGCAGACCAATCAACACACCTCCACAAATCCAACCAATCAAATACACCCACTGAACTCACTCAATCAGCAATCTCACACACAAAACAGTGGCACAAAGAGAAATCTTCGGTTTCAGATACCAAGATTAGACTACTCTCATTTCAGTTACCATGGCGACTGATTCTGTGAATCTGACCCGGAGCAAACGTGGTACAGGTTAGCTCTGTGATAGCCCTGCCCCCAGGGTCTAGTAAACTAGAACATCACTCATAAATAAATAGATTCAACTACTATTATAGTACAAGTTATGTTCGTTTTTTGAAGTAAAAAGATCATGGTCTGGCGAATGCTGGAAAGGCTTCAAGCAGTAAAAAAGCACAGAAATGTCAATGACACCTTGGGAATTCAGCTGTTGTGAAACCGAAAATCCAGACAGTGCAGGGAAGCACTCACTATACTCTTGAGTTCTGTTTAACTTTTAAGATATTCAAACCTGCTTCTTGAACCGGGCCCCCTAGGGAGGGACATTAATAAACTACTCATAAATATGAGCAAGGGTCATAACAAAACAACTTTACCCTGACTGACAGCTGGGAGAGCTCCGCAAGCAGTCGGACGAGGTGAACATGGCGGTGGAGTCGGCCGAGGAGATGCGCAGGAAGCTGCAGCGGGAGCTGGACAGCACCGTGCAGCGGGAGCGGCAGAAGGAGGAGGAGAAGGAGCGGGTGGAGAGGCAGAGGGAGCGGCTGAGGGAGGAGATCGAGGATATGACTCTGGCCCTGCAGAAAGAGAGGCAGAACTGCTCCGCCCTGGAGAAGAGGCAGAAGAAGTTTGATCAGGTAAGCAGGAATATCGTATCAGTTAGAGACCCAGGGCTTCAGGTTACACCGGTTTGATGCTCTGCACAGGCTGCTCTGTCCCCACTGAGGGCTTCCCAGGAAGACTTTGAAGAAGATCTGTAATGCACAGACCACGTTAGTGCTATAGAAAACCTACCCATACAAAATAATGCTTCAATGATTTATTAAAATATTTGGGGACAGCTCATGGTGAATTTTAAGTCAAATGAATTTCATTACAAAGCAGGTAGTGGGTAGACATCTTGCTCAGGATGCCTACAGGTAGGCTGCGGACATGGGGGATCAAACCCAGAACTCTGACACACTTCCCCCCCCACTCCGCTATCCGTCCCCATGATTAAACCTCAACTAATAGAGGTTTGAGTGGGCTATGAAAATATTTATATAAAAAAGTCTTCCTATGACCCCTGACCTATGCCCTTCTCCTGCTGACCCCTGGCTGCAGTGCCTGGCGGAGGAGAAGGCAGTGAGTGCCCGTCTGGCGGAGGAGAAGGACCGAGCTGAGGCAGATAACAGGGAGAAGGAGACACGCTCTCTGGCGCTGGCTCGGGCCCTGCAGGTAACCCACGGCAACACTCTCTTATCACCTGATTGGTCAGGATATTTTAGTTTTTTAGTCCTGATATTTTTCATTATACAATTTTTGTTTGTTTTCTTTAAATAGGAGTTATAAAATATATATAATTTTGGATCTTCATTTGTTTGTGTGTAGGAGGCCCAGGACCAGAGGGAGGAGCTTGAGAGAGCCAATAAGCAGCTGCGTCAGGAGATGGAACAGCTTGTCAACCAGCAAGACGACGTTGGCAAAAACGTAATATCATCATCTTTTACTCTCTCTCTCTCTCTCTCTCTCTCTCTTTCTCTCTCATTCCTCCCTCCTCTCTCCGCACTCTTTCTTCACTCTCCCTAACCTCTCCTTTATCTCCTCAGCATCACATCACCAGGTTTACTTCATAATCGGAAACTGGAAATGAATTACCTTTATTTACACTTTCAGTGTGCCGGATAACCAGACTAGCTCACATTGATGATTGATTTTGAACTCACTATCAATGTTCTATTTTCTAAAGATGTAATCCTACTCAAACTCTGTTTCTGTCCCTGGAAGGAGGGATCCCTCTTCTGTGTTCTTTCTCAAGGTTTTCCTTGATATATAGCAGAGTTTTTCCTTGCCCTTTAGAGGGCTTAGAAGAACGTGGCCTATGAAGCCCATTGAAGCTGTAACCGTGTTCAAGGGCTATACGATCAAAGTTGACTTTGACTTCGTCCAGGTCCACGAGCTGGAGCGCTCGCGGCGGGCCCTGGAGACGGAGGCCCAGAGCCTGCGTGGGCAGACCCAGGAGCTGGAGGAGGAGCTGTCGGAGGCGGAGAACTCCCGTCTCAGGCTGGAGGTCACCCTGCAGGCCCTCAAGGCCCAGTTTGAGAGGGAGATCAGCACCAACGAGGAGAAGGGGGAGGAGAAGCGCCGGAACCTCAGCAAACAGGTAACATGGGTGGGGGGACGGAAGAGAGGAGAATGGGGGTGGACGCATGTTATTGTTGTTGTCGGAAAATCGTCATTGCTATCAAACAAATAATATTAATAATAGTACTACTAATAATAATCCTATTAATAGAATTCTATCATATTTCAATTTTCTTGTTTTATTGTCTTTGAGTAGTATTGAAAAGCCATACAATAATTACTTTTTCATAATATCCAGTTTTGTAGTCAATTAATAAGGATGATGAGGCATACCCTTCAAATGATCAATAAAAGAATAATAAAATCTAATAAGATTTGTAAGGAAATGATTCAGTCTGTTCTTTATTTGATACCACACATGATTCTCAGTTGGATTGCTTGGAATGGGATTTAATTCAAATGAGCATGATGTGCTATATTTAAAGTCCCCTGTGATTACTCCAATCACACACACACACACACACACACACACACACACACACACCCTAACCAACTCCTCCTCTCGCCCAGCTAAGGGAGTTGGAGACCCAGCTGGAGGAGGAGCGGAGCCAGCGGTCGCAGGCCATGACAGTGAAGAAGCAGCTGGAGGCGGAGCTGCAGGAGGCGGAGGCCCAGGTGGAGGCGGCCACCCGCGGCCGGGAGGAGGCGGTCAAGCAGCTGCGGAGGCTCCAGTCCCAGATGAAGGAGATTCTGCGGGAGCTGGACGAGACCAAGCTGGCCCGGGAGGAGGTGCTAGCCCATTCCAAGGACAACGAGAAGCGCCTGCAGACCCTGGAGGCCGAGCTCCTGCAGCTCACAGAGGTGCGTGTCTGTCTGTCTTTGTCTCTCTGTCTGTGTCTGTCTGTCTGTGTCTGTCTGTCTGTCTGTCTGTCAAGGTGTTTTGTCTGCTTGTTTGAGTATGCTATATTATGTTAGAATTGTATTAAAACACAATATAATTATTATATTACAATCATACTATTATATTATAATCATATTACATATAATTAGATAATATTATACATATACATATTATATATAAAATTACTATACTGTAATAATTATTGGTAATAATGTTAGATTACAATTATATTTAGTGCATGTGTGACTGACAGAGATGGATAAAGAGAGAGAAATACCTGCTCTATTGTATATTATGAATCATCTCTGTGATCTGTTGGTGTTCCTGCCTGCAGGAGCTCTCTGTGTCAGAGAGGCAAAAGAGACAAGCCCAGCAGGAGAGAGACGAGCTGGCGGATGAGATGGTCAACAGCAGCTCTGGAAAGTCAGTACTGTTGCATCATGGACATACCATGCACAACATACACTTTAGGTTTACTTTATGTGAGCTTCACTAACACTGTCTACATGTGTGTGTATTTGTGTGTGTGTGTGTGTGTCCAGGTCTCTTCTGAGCGAGGAGAAGAGGAGGTTAGAGTCACGCATCACTCAGTTGGAGGAGGAGCTGGAGGAAGAGCAGACTAACTCTGAACTGCTGGCTGAGAGACAGCGCAAGAACGCACTACAGGTACATGCACGCACGCGCGCACAAAACACATATCGAGTAGGTTTACACAAAGCTTATGTAAACCTTATTTTCCTTTCATGTATTTGTGCATTGAAACACACACACACACACACATACTCTTCAAGGCTGGGATGCACTCACTCACACTCATACACATGCACATGATGCTCATGGTGGTCCCGGGGCTGTGTGTGTGTGTGTGTGTGTGCAGGTGGAGACCCTGACGGTGCAGCTGCAGGGTGAGAGGACCCTGACCCAGAAGGCGGAGGCTGCGCGGGACCAGCTGGAGAGGAGCAACAAGGAGCTGAAGTCCCGGCTGGGGGAGATGGAGGGAGCCGTCCGGGGGAAACACAAGCTCAGCGTGGCCGCCCTGGAGGCCAAGATAGACTCCATGGAGGAGCAGCTGGAGCAGGAGAGACAGTGAGGGCCGCACTACACTTATGCACGCACCCACACACGCATAAACGCACACACGCACACACACACGCACATGCCAGAATTTCAAACCCATTTCATTAGTTTGTGTAGTCCGCAATGTAACCCAAAACTCGTATTCTCCCAGGGAACGAGCCATAGCAAACAAACTGGTGCGGAAAACGGAGAAGAAGCTGAAAGAGGTGATGATGCAGTCTGAGGACGAGAGAAGACATGCAGACCAGTACCGAGAACAGGTGAGCAAACCTTCAAGTTGTATGACATGCAGGCTACATAAACATCTGCAGTCAGACACAAACGTCCTAAACCACCTAACAACAGATATTTGAACAACGCTGTTGGTCACAGCTCTAATTGGACCATTTCAACAAGCGTGTTGAATATGAGCCTTAATTGGGAGATGTATCAGTCTCAATCCAAAATAACCCTAATCCAGCCCTAGCATCTGTGTATGAGAAAGTGTATTACAAAGGTTGGGGGCCTCAAAATAATCACCCAGTCTGCCAAAGGTGAGACACAGACCCCCCTTCTTTAAAAACATCGTCAATCATAATCTGCTAGATTTAATCTCCCCCTTAACACCATCAAGCCTCCTGTTCTGAGGTTAATCTCATATGCCACCCTCCCCTTCTCCTTCTCTGTTCACCTCCTATCAATTCTGCTCCTCTCTCTCTCTCTCTCTCTCTCTCGCTCTCCCTCTCCCTCGCTTTTGTATTTCCCCTTACTCTTCCCCTTTCCCTTCCCTGTCCTCCTCTCCAGCTGGACAAGTCCATGGGGCGCCTGAGGCAGCTGAAGAGGCAGCTGGAGGAGGTGGAGGAGGAGAACTCGCGCTCCAACGCTCTGAGGAGGAAGCTGCAGAGGGAGCTGGAGGAGATGTCGGACAGCGGCCAGAGCATGACGCGGGAGATCACAGCGCTGCGCAGCCAGCTCAGGTAACCCTGCGTGGGTCTCCCACTGCACGTCTGACAGCGGTGCTCCAGAGACAGATACACCGGTGGATGAAGAGAAGGGATTACAGAGAGAGAGAGAGAGAGAGAGAGAGAGCTAGGGGGCTTGCCTCCCAGCTGAAAGGGTGTGGGTTTGAGCCCCAATGTCTGCAGTCTACCTATAAGCATCATTCAGCGAGATGCCTAACCCCTCACCGCTAACTGATCCTGTATCTGTGTTCATTGTAAGTCACTTTGGATAAACATATCTGCCAAATGACTAACTACAAAATACAGAGAGAGAGGGAGAGAGAGAGAGAGCGAGAGAGACACACACACAGAGTTCAAACAAGATTCACTTCTTGAATTTTAATTTGTCCCCCAATAACGTTCTATGATTTTGTTTGTTTGTTTTTGTTTTGTTTGTGTCGCATGACTTGTGTCCATCTAACATTGTTCATCCCTGTCATCACCACCACCAACCAGCCTCCCTGAGTGGAGACCAGAGAAGTAGGTCCATTCGTCTATGTAGCACATGTGTGTTGGTGTGGGTGTGTGTGGGTCTGTTTTAGTGTCTTTTTTGTTTTGTCACTTTATTTGTATGTATTATTATGTGTATTTCATCCTCCAGTTATCCGTTCTTCACCAGCATTTCACTGTCCATGCTGTCTTTCTCTCTATAATATGTTAATAATTGATTGCAAAGACAACAATCACCAACAATATTTGTACAATTTTTATTTTTTTTAAAGTAATCAATGCTCATGATATAGTCGTTATCCTTGTGGTGGTCGCCTCCCCTGAACCCCCACATCTGTTCTGCTCTCTCCCCAGGCGCGCCCCCCTGCCCCTGGCCCTGCGTGGCCGCAGAGCCCTGGTGGACGACTTCTCCCTGGAGAACTCTGACTCTGAGGAGCCCCCCGCCTCGCCCACCCCCTCTTCGGGGCTCCCAGGCACCCCCACCCCGTCCTCCTCGGACCCTCACAGCCTTGAGGCCCTGCCCCCTTACGCCCTCAACAACACTGCCAACAACACCTAGTGACACACACACATATGGGGACGCACACACACACACACACACACACACACACACACAAACACCCACTGACATACACACTGACATACATAAACTTGCACTCAAAAAGAGGAACACACAGAAACATGCATATATTGGTCCTCTGCTACTCAGAGGCGAAGGGTGGGGTGGGGTGGGGTGGGGTGGGGTGGGGGTGTACCACAGGTACAAAGTACATCAATATTTATAGACCGTAGATGAAAAACACATCACCACAAAACATGGTGCATACATGAGGAGATTTCAACACACACACACCCAGACATAAACACATAAGACTGTTCATGGTTCTTCAGAATATTGCCTGTGTTAAAATACACAGACAGATTCTAACGGCTCAGAGATGAAAAGCAGAGGTTACACATTTACGTAAGCGTTCAATGGACGCAGAAGCATGTCAATCGCAAGGATGTCATTTGTTGAGAAAAACGAAACTCCCGTCCTTCCTCCCTCACACCGCTCACACCCCTCAGGGGCCAAGCTTGATCATATCATATCAGCTGAGCCCACGACACTGCGCAAAGCTTGAATGAGCAGCGAATGCTAACGGCTATCATCGCTCGTATCCGCTATTTCGGTATTAAGCCATGTTTAACGCAGCTCCTCGTCGTACCGCCTTGTTGTGGAGGAGCCACTGGTGCAGAACAGGAGAGTGACTAACCCCTGAAGGGGTTTAGACAATCTTATATGTTACAGAATAGCAAGCATGCCAAGTGAAAAGGTCAAAGGCCCATGCGTTAATAAGACCTCACCGACTCAGTCAAAACAAAAGTATGTGTGTCGAGGCTTGTTTGTGAAATAACTTTTTAAATGTTTTTCTAAATTGTGATTTGAACTTCAAATGATACAACCTAGTGCAAAGAACTATGAAAGCTAGAACGAGCCGATGAAAGTTGACAGTGAAAGGGGACAATAGTGAGCCAGGGTAACTCAGAGGGGTATTTCACACCGTATGTGAATCTGAAGCAAAGCCAGCAACACCTCTTCTCAGAAACATCAGGGTCACGGCTGGCGCTGGATTAGCATCAAAGTTACCTCACGTTGTTACCATCACTCGACCAGTCCAAATGATGTTTTTCATACCGTATTGTCATAATGATATAAATACAAAATAAAAACGATACCATCAATGCAGAAAAAAAAAGACCTACAGGCAGCCATGCTAAAATGCACCTCCTGTATTTGCGTTGCTACAAATAATAGCGTAGAAATAGTATGTAGTTAGTTATTAAAGTAGCGTGTATGAGTCATCTGCTTAACTTAAGTCTTAATATAATACTTCTTACAGGAATTGGAATTTGTATATTTTTTTGTTGGTCTGAATATGAACTTAAGTTATCGATTGCTGGTTACGTTCTGTCAGTGTTTTATTATTATCTGCATATCATGGTGGCTACCGATGGGTTTCGCTGGCGCTGTATTTGGGCTGGGCCCTCCCCTCGATACGGTCTTCTCAGCCTGTAAGTGTCTTGTGATGGTTCCGGATGGCATTACCGATGATTAGCTGATACGCTGGTGAATGGCTATCTGGTAATCAGGTGTTTAGTGCTGTTCAACATATTGAGCATTCTCTTTGGTTTATTTGCTATATGTATTTTTGCTTACAGAACAAACAAAAAAAAGTTGACTTTTACATGTTGTGTACCATTGCAAAAATAACCTTAACTCTAGCCTGTTGAGAACTGTATAAATGTAACTTTTTACTCAATGGAATAATGCTTTTTTGCTTATTTTAATGATTGATTGGGTCATTTTTAAGCAAATACATCATGGTTTGTTTTAATCAAGCATCTTGTACATGTAATATTCATTTTTGTTGATAAACTGTATTCTATTCTATAAAAAAAAAGAGAGCTTTTTGTTTAACCAAATGGTGGGCGTATGGATGAGAAAAGGGACTTTGATTCGTTCTATCTAGAGTAGTATCATTGGAGATCTAGACCAATGTAAACAATGGAGGGCTAGCATTCAAAAACCAATCTGGTTGTTTTCTTTCCCAAGCCTTTCACCCAAAAATTCTGTTAAGAACATAGGACAACGGAATAACAGAGCGTAATTAATATTACATTTGTATTACACTAGCATCGGTATTGTGTCTAAAAAGACTCCTGAAGTAAAGGACAAGCAGGCCTTTAAGTCATAATTATTTCCTCTTTTTTTTTTTAACTACTTACATTAAATTAATTATCGATGCGTGTGGCGTTACCTTAGACCGGCCCTCACTATTAATATTTTTATTTTTACACTTCTAAAATAGACTTTGTCTTTTTTAAACCCTGGCCTTGAAGATATCTGAGCACTTTTCACGTATGTTGTATTTATTATCCCAGACATAAAGGTCTTTATTTGCATTTTTGTTAGGAATGTACATAGCACCTGTTTGCCTGTATGACACAGCTTTAAGAATGCAGGAGGCTCAGATACAGAAACACAAAGACATTGGACGGCTCACATTTGTAGTACTACACATTTCTACGTCTACATACCGATGTTGGCTGATGTTTGCACCTTTATTTCAATTGGGAATAAAGTGGATAAAGGATGTGTAGCTTAGACCACAGGTGTTGTGTTGTTGTTTTTTATCTAACAAGGAATTACATGAAACCCATTCATTGATTAATTAGTTGGTGTATATTGCTAAAATAACTAAATGTAGTCTTTGGTAATAAGGGTTTTCCTGATCTTGGTTATTATTGTGTTTCATGACTATGTCTATTTAAGTGCAATGGTGAGAAATGTTTATTAATGTCATTGCAAATGTTTGCTCCAGTGTAAATTGACACCGGAGGTAACATCACAGTAGGTACAAGTTCAAGCCTCATGTTCAACATGTAATTATTACACCCATATTTTAAGATATTTCAAGCCACATTCTATTTCTTCTGTTGGGCCATAAAAGGAGTATCATCCCCCAACATTAAAAACAGGACCATACAAACAATCAACCAAACATTATGAGTGAATTAGGTAAGGAATATGATTGTGCTTGACTCGTAAACAATAACATATGACTCTCAATGTTAATAATGTCAAGGATGATGCATTTATTTTGGCAGTATTTAATATATCTGAGATTCCTTATTCTAAGAATAGTATCCATCCAACCTTTTTATGCACAAAAAGTATTTAAACGGTCCAATCTGTCTTAGTCTTATCCCTGTCTAGTGTGATTTAACGCCAGCTCTCTGATATCAGTGATATTTCTGGATTTACTTCAAATTATTAATTTAGATAGAAGAGATTATCTGTTAAAAATATAAATAACTGGTGCTGATGCTTTTGTGTTTAAGATGCTTACATTATGAACCGTATGAATGGGGTCACTTTATTATATGGGGTTGGTTTTCAGCACTGTTCAACAGTGCTTTTTCTTTTTTTCAGTTGCACACATACACTGTCATATGCACAAGTCAGTCAAGCTAATATCACATTATTTATTATATATGTTTTACTTACAGCAATCTAAATATTGCCATTTCACAGAATGCACAGTTGGACAATTTATTATTAAATGAATATTAAATTCACAAATATGTAGCACATTTTACCTGGTCATATAATTTACTGTGTTAATTAATCAATTTGACAAAATGTATTGTGTATAAGGTGATCAGTCGGAAAACTGAAACCCCCATGTTCCTTGTGGGATGGTATAGAGATACCAAACTAGTTTTACCCACATTTGTGTGACTCATCGTCTGCTACACAATTTCCGTGAACAACCAGTCATTCTCGAATGGAGGGGTGAGTATGGGATGGTATTGGGGGGTTTCGGGACGAGCAGAGAATGACTGAGCCACACCTTCAAAATGTGTCCCTGCTTTGTTAGTACACGTTTCAAATGCACAGGAACTCTCATGTTGTGCACAGGAGTATGTGTTGAGTGTCGAGTTGTTACAACGGTAAATGCTAAAGATTGAATTTGATTGGTTGTCTATGTCTTGGTCTGAGGCTGTTTTGGTAAAGACTATCTCACTTTTGCCGGCTGAAAGACTTTGGGAGTGTCTCCGATCACTGGTTAAATTGTTTAAGGTCAATCCAAGATCACTCTGAAAATTATTACAACCTCCATATCCGTATTTACCTTCAATACATTTCCAATGCTCTGCCTCGGATCTACAATTATCATTGCTCTGCATCTGGAAGATCCCATGCTCAACGCAAGTCTCTGATTCATGATTCATAGATGATGTGGTGATGTCATCACAACACACCTCGCCTTCCAATTCCGAGGAATCCTCTTGACACATGCGCACGTTTTCAAAAAACTCCTCCATGTTCATGCAGTCTTCTACGTTGTCCCTATGGGTGACCTCGGTCTGCAGGACCTCCATCATGTCTGTCCACTGGTTCTCCACTGTGTCCTCCTTGTGGTCCTTCTGGAAGCAGGTGGAAATGTCCAGCATGGACTGGACTGAGAAGTCACAAGAGTCGAGGGACAGCGGAGAAAGATCTGGAGAGAAGGACGGCGAGAGGGACAGGTCAAGGTCATCGTCCAGATTAATGATGACATCGGAGTCCGAGGCAGATTTGAATTGTGGGTTGTTGTCCGTTTCTTTGAGCCTTGCAGTACAGACATTAACTTCTGAGAGATGAATTCTGTTTCTTTGGGAGGTCTTTTCAACACTGTAACAGGCAGTCTGCGAGACTCCAGGTTTATGGTTGACCTCTGTGTGTTCAGGAGAGTTCAAGAAGGAGATTAATTTAGTTTGGTTCTCGTTTCCGATCCTATTTCGATGTGCCGGTTTGGGGGCTCTGTGCTCCTGGCTCTTCCCTCTCCATGTGCAGGTGCTGGCCTGGGATTTGGGGAGGTGTCCCCAAAGATGTCTCAACTCTGGCTGCCTCTTTTTATTGACCTCCATTTCAATGGAGCCATAGACCGAGTCAGAACTCAACTTTGAAACCTGGTCAATGTCTCTTGATGTATTTGTAATGGGGTCTTTGGCTGGTTCACAAAGACAATCACCAGTGGTGGGTTTAACGGATGGATCTGGTGTCACAGGCTTCTGGCACGGGGAGGAGGGAGATGTGTTTTCCTCCTTGGTTAAAAGGAGAGCGGACGCAAGTCGCTGGTTTGCTGCCTCGATGTTTGTAAACGTCCTGTTGGGAGAGATGGGCGAGATCAATTGTTGGAGGTGCCTTGTTGTGTTCTTTTATATTTGGAGGTAAAGATGACAATAGAAAGAAGACAATAACAATCACACATGTACAAATTCATCATCATTATACAGACCTCTGTATCATGTTGTGCAGAAAGCGACGGTGGTTGACCTGTCGCTTGGACGGGCGGTTTTTGCGGGGTTTCTGTAGGGTCCTCATCATGTGACCGGCGGCAGATGTCACAAAAGTGAAGAGGTCACAGCCCCAGGGGACCGCCCGCTCGAAACCGGCTTCCAGCGCAAAATAATTGGATGGTCGCATGACTACAAATAGGATTGGCTGGACTAAGTGGAAGAATTATTGAAATTAGATATAGTGATATAGATATAGATAGATATAGGTCACATATTAAACAACATTTTAAAAGAAATGAACAACACATTCATAGTATGAAGACAGATGTGTTTTAAGTAAATCAACAAAATGTTCCTTTCAAAATTTTACCATTATTATAGCACACTTTTGAAGTGAGTAATTCAGAGAAAGAAATGAAATATTCTTTCTCTAATATAATTGACAGCAAAGGACTGCAAGCTTTTCAACAATGTTTGTTTTTCATTGCATTTAAAGAAGGAAAACCTACTTCTGTTACAATTGTATGTCACAATTCCTTAGAGGTAATTTAGTGTAATAAACTGGCACTGATCATTGTCAATGAATCACTTATCCATTGCTAGATTAAAGCAATGATACGTATGAATCATATATGTGTTAGCTCAATGCAACTATTTCCATTAATTTTGCTCAAAGATAATTTTGTTATAGCGGAAAATCATGCTTACCTTGATAGTTCTCAGGTTGCTGTGTATCTCTATACCTCTGCATCTGCTGTGAAGCTTCACCACAAGGTGAGTGAATTAGTGTCGAGAGAGGCGGTTTTGAACATTCTGTCTGTGTGTGTGTGTGTGTGTGTGTGTGTGTGTGTGTGTGTGTGTGTGCGTGCGTGCGTGCGTGCGTGCGTGCGAGCGTGCGTGCGTGCGAGCGTGCGTGCGTGCGTGTGTGTGTGTGTGTGTGTGGGTCAGGGGTCCGTGTATGCAGAGTCAGAGTGAGTGAGAGACTATTGGATACATTCAAGTAGGAAGAGCCAATTATCAGAGAAGTCAACCGTTTGTGGAAGTGTGGGCACACGTACACATTGTCTGGCCCACTAAAGGCAGCTTGTTAAATACAAAGAGACACAGACACACACCAGTTAAGGCAGTTCACAAGCCCTTCATTGATCTGCTTAAACGATGGCTCTAATTATCACATTCTCAGAACGAAGAGCCGACATGGTTGCTACTGGCATTAATTATCCTAACAGTTCTATGGAGCCAACTCAGTTTTACATATCTATGGCTCTAAAGGAGTGAATAGGCTGGTCTCCTTCAACAGCCACAAGAGACAGAAAGAGCGAAAGAAAGAAAGAGTGCAAGAAAGGCGAATGTAGCCCTAATTGTTTTTGTGCCACTGTTTTTTAATTACATATCCTGAGATAGTTCATGTTTTGATCTGTATGGGACTAAATATTATCCAGATGAAACAGAGTGCCAGAGGGCAAACTCTGAATAATCCACAAATATTAGAATATTTTCTTGGTCTAGGCTATAGGCTCTAGTGGGAGATCAGTATTGAATGTGCCTAGAAGTGTAAAGACCATGAGAAAGAGGTGCTGCACATGCTGCAACAGGAGTGGCTGCTATTTATAGTCAGCCCATGTGTTTCAGACCAGAAGACACTACCAGTATAATGGGGTAGTCCCGTCTTTTGCTCTTTACCCACAGGGGCAGTTTGTCATTGGTAAGTCACAAGCCACCATTCCATAGACAGACAGAGAAAATTAAAATAATGATGCTAATTATGATAACAAATCTACAGAAAAATACCCATATCTACTGTGAGTTACTACATACTAGAACATTTTAAAGTAATGGTTCACATGTGGTGTTTCCTAACATTCTTCCTCAGTCTGCTGATAAAGTCTTATCATACATTCTGTGGTACAGCGGCAGACCTTTGACCAAGACAAAAGGCTTTTTTCAGTATTCAATTAGTTTCTGACAGGAGACTATTCCTTATCAACCAGTCAAACGAAAAGAAAACAGCCTGTTTCTTTGTGACTTGACGTTATTGGGAAGAGCCTGTTTTAAAGGTATGCTTACATTTATTTTACTACTTACAACATGAGAAGACAACAATTCAGTTATCAATTGCTACAGAACCTCTGAAGAACCTATGCTTATTGTACTGCAGTACCTCATGTGAATATGTAAATTCTTCAACAACAAACAAATTTGTTGAATGCCGCAACACTGTTCTAATCTATTGACAATCTTCATGTGCCACACAGCCAATGATACAGAGGCTGTTTTGCTAAAACAGTGACACCCAGTGGCTCTGTTGTGAATGAGCATAGCCCCAATACCTCTACTAATGCCTAATTGTTCCACAGTGTTATAACTATGAGCCGAGTCTGGGCCTTGTTCAAGGCTCACCCGTACGTCAGCAACGTGGTGGGATACACAACACTGTTTGCCTCTGCTGATATCATACAGCAGAGCGTGCTGGGTGGCGGTAGGCCTGGCACTGCAGCCTTTAAATCGGGAGATTCACCACAGGCGGACAGCAGCACAGTTGGTATTGACTGGTCCCAGACAGCCAAAGTGGCACTTGTCGGGTTCTGTTTCCATGCCAACTTTAATTACCATTGGCTGAGGGGTCTTGAACGACTGCTGCCTGGGGGCGGGTTCCGCAAGATAACACTGAAAGTGGGGTTGGATCAGCTTATTGCAGCCCCTGCAACCATCAGTGCCTTTTTCATAGGTGAGTGGGATGCATGGGACAGTAGTGATGACATGATTGTATTATGAATACACCTCTTTGCTGTGAATGCCTTTGTTTCTATCCTGAGAGGTTAGGGTTTGGCACTCGTCTATCTGAAAAATGTCTGCATTTTTTATTAGGCCTAAGCATACTAGAAAGAAAAGAAGACCCCTTAGAAGACTGGAGGGGCAAATTCTGGACTTCATACAAGGTAGCTGAAAAGGCTTTCTAAATAAGAATATCCACAGATATATATTTAGCAAACTGTGCAAATAGACTCTCTCTCTCTCTCTCTCTCTCTCTCTCTGTCTTTTTCTGTGTGTATACCAGACTGGAGTGGTTTACTGGTCTACAATGCAGGTGAGATTGTCCGTTTTATTTATAATAATCCACGCAATCCACAATAATAACCAGCAATAATCAACTGTGCCATTTGTACTTTCTGTCTTTTGTACCTCACTTTCTCAGGCATTGAATTTTGCCCTGGTCCCTCCAGTGGCACGGACAGTGTTTGTTGGAGGCATCGCCTTAGTGTGGACTGTTTACTTGTGTCACTTCAGACAGCAGCGGACAACAAGTACATCTCAATGAATTGTATTATACTTGGCCAAAGAGCATGTGATTTCAATAAAATAAAACCATGACCATTTTAAATGAAGTAATAATAAAATAAATAAAATGAAATATTTGAATTTCTATATCATTTCACAAGGCCTCTGGAAGCGCTATCCAAAATGACGAAACTAGAACTTGACCCGTTGTGCCGGAAGCAAAAGCTAAATAGCCAATGAGAAGCCCGTGATTACGGAGAATTGTGTATCGCGAGACCTCCGCTCTTCCTTCTCCCTTTTCGTTCCGAGTCCAAGATGGTAGGTGAAGCTACGGCATTTTTAGAACCTACTACATAAACTATCCAAGAGCATCCGTCTTGTTAGACTTCCCTGTTCTCCTCAAAACCAATAGGTCCTCGCCCTGAAACATTTATTGGACAAACCAATGTTCTATTTTGATTGTAATACATATCCATGCATGCTATCTTTCTCTGTTAGCGTAGGCAACGGTGTTCCAAGTCTAACCTATACATGACTTAATGTTACCAGTAACGCCACGTAATAATGCATACCATGCGCATTGTTCAGTTTATTGCGTTCGTTTGAAGATATTTCCAACAAGATATATTTGCGGCCTTAGCATATCTTGAATGAACAGGAACTATTACAAGATGTATGCTACAACAGTGCCAACGTGTTCCATCCAACAGCCATTCAGCTAACTAATGGTCATTGTAACAATTAGCCTCGGTGTAATAAAACATGTGTTTTTGCTTCATGTGGAGTTATTGGCTTTCGTTTTAACAGAGGTGTATTGACATTCCACTATAAATTGCCATGCAAGCTTAAGTGACCAGATCCTAGCATCGCACTCGTAACGTTTTCCCCCTCTCCTACCCCTGTTAAGGGAGTCGACATCAGACACAACAAGGACCGTAAGGTGCACAGAAAGGAGCCAAGAAGTCAGGACATCTACCTGAGGCTCCTGGTCAAGGTGAGTCGTCAGTTGTCTATAACTTGACGTACTGGTTACTCAACCTCAAGATTACGTTATACACTGAAAATATAATTCAAAACATCTGTATTGCTGTGCCCTTAGTTGTACAGGTTTCTGGCCCGTCGTTCAAATGCTCCCTTCAACAAGGTGGTCCTAAGGAGGCTTTTCATGAGCAAGACCAACAGGCCGCCCCTCTCTGTCTCCAGCCTGGTCAGTGTTCCACTCCTGTCTAGTGTCTTTACCTACATCTTTGGATACGAACACATTTTTTGACTCATTTGTTAAAGGGTTTTTACATATACATAGAAATGAACCAGTAATATACCAGCCCATAATGCCTATATGTACTGTTAACCAGTTGCCTGAGCTAAAGATCGAAATGCATGTTTTAACCATGTTTCGTTGGGCCTGAGTCTGGTGTAGCTGTTGGCTGCTGTAATTTAGCAGGCCGCCCTACATATTTTTGTATTCTGCAATCATGGTAATCGCATGTTAGCAAAACAAGGCATATGTAGTTAAAATCGATGGCTTACTGTCATTAATATTAAGGCTTTTTTGTTTATTTAATTATATTTGTAGATTCGCAAAATGAGGCTGGCTGGACGTGAGAACAGAACTGCGGTTGTTGTGGGAACAATTACTGATGATGTGAGGATTCAAGACATCCCCAAGCTCAAGGTAGAGTGCATAGCAAATATGAAGTCATCTTTTTCATCTTAATTGGACTTAAATAACCAGAAAAGTCGAGCTAAACTTAATTAAGTTGAACAGGATATTTTCAAATGTGCAGGCTTCTTCATAACGGTGTTGTGTATTTACTCCCCTCCCCAGGTTTGTGCATTGAGGGTTACTGATGGCGCCCGCCGTCGCATCCTGAAGGCCGGTGGTGAGATCATGACCTTCGATCAGCTTGCCCTTGCTGCCCCCAAGGGACAAGGAACAGTGCTGCTGTCAGGTGATTACACAATCTATATCCCCGGTATGACAGGAATGTCATGTTTTGTAGTGTGGTATTTTGTTTTTTAGATGCTCTAATCTAATGAGTCACTGTTGCTCTTGATGAAGTCAGAAAATAGCTTTTGTTTGATGCATTCCTGATGTCCTAATGATATAACTACTTGTACACATCAGTTCCTGCCTTTGGTGGTACCGGACTTAATGATGTTTTTGCTGTAAACACGACTTCAGCTATTTAATATTTGGTAGAGTATTCTTATGTGCATGTATTTTTACAGGGATTAAGTGGTTGGCATGTTTTTTTTATTTTTTTACAGGAGGCTACCATAACCTCTTACTGAGATTAGGGATTATTTCTCCTTGTCAAGTAAAACGTGTTTACGCCTAATACAGTTCTTCTAATTCTTGGACAATGCCCTGAAATTTTAACTGTACTAAAGAGACTGGGAAGAAATCAGATGTGATGGTTTATCTTTCTCTAGTGGGATTCTGATCCAATTAAGACGCTGTCATAACATTATACTCATGCAAGCTTTCATACAATATGCTGTCTGAATTGGAAGTAAATTCTCATCCATAATTTAGTTAATTGGATTATATGAAGTGATATTACATTTGCTAACTGATACGCGGTATTGGCTAATTCACTAATTATTGCAGTGAATGTCATCAGCTTTAAAGACAAATGGCTACTTAAAATACAAGGGATTTCAAATAAATTTCGTAAAGGTTACTATTTAGATTAGTTTTGTGTAGATTGCTGGAAACTCATGAAGCATTTTGCTGTGAAACTGCAATTTTGCCAATTGATGTTCTAACGTGCTCTGTGTAGGTGTACCACTTGAATCATTTTCCAAAAAGTCCTGCAGGATTAATAAATGTTCTATTCTACAGGACGCCGCAAGGCCAGGGAGGTGTACAGGCACTTTGGAAAAGCCCCTGGAACTCCTCACAGCCACAGCAAGTACGTATCATTCCTGCGTGTTTATATCATTTAAACACGGTCATGGTTCTAGAAAGTGTCTTTGTTTATATTTTAAGCTGCATGTAGTAGAGAAGTTGTATCCCTGACATGTTGTCATTTACAGCATTCAGAGTTGTTCACTTGATTCTAGACATCCTTCAGATGTCATGTTTTATTGTGAAATCAAAGCTAACCTTTTATCCTCTGCTTTCAGGCCCTACATCCGATCCAAGGGCAGGAAGTTCGAAAGGGCTCGTGGTCGTGGAGGAAAACATTAAAAGAACTAACCAGTCTATTTTGTTTTCCATGCAACCTAATTCAAATAAAGATTGGATATATAAAATAATGGATTTTGTTGTCTGAGGTCTGTTTTCGTTTAAACAGCCTACCCTAATCCGAAACATACTGTCATACGGTTCTCTGATTCACACGGTTTGATTAAAACATACAAGTAACGTTAATGTAATTTTGAACATTTAGTAGAAAAATCACGGGCATGTAAAGAATAAATCTTGTATGGTGACCTGTATAATTATCATACCCGGTCGGGAAATGATTGGTTAATGGTTGGAGAATGTGGGTGGGTGTTGCAATGTTTCCTTATCACCATTGGACTTCCTCCTTGGCTCTTGAAACTGCGGCTCCATACTTCCTGAACCAAAGAAGAACACAAGAGTGCAAGCGACCTGTTTTCGTCCCGGTCGAGCCACAATGAGGTATTTTCAGACGGATATTATCAATTTTCTTTGGGGTTTGGAATTTTTGGCCTGCTTCAGCACATTACTGTGCTTTAAAACTAATCCGACAGGTTTTTAAAAATGTTTGTAATTTTGTTCCGTTATTGATCGCTAACGTTGCAATTGGTGCATCTTCGATTTACTGTTGGTAAACCAAGTCATGCCAAACTATTCTAAAACCTATGTGGTATGTTATGGGTGAAATGGCAACTTTAGTAACTGGTGTAAGATGGCGAGGTGTTACTGTTTTTATTATCTAGCAAAATTCCGGCTATCCCGGCTAACATTGACGTCTGACTTGCTAGTCGGTGAAGCTAACCACAACTTGCAGATCAACATTTAGTTTCTACTTAATTAAAAATGTAAATCTTTGTTCCAGTCTCGGTGACACAATGTTCATTGGCTTGAATACATGTGTAAAATAAAAAGGTGTATTGAAGTGTGGGTTAGTATCTTGGGCCAGTAGAGCTTGGTTAGCTGACCGTCCATCAGTAAGCTAACGTGTGATGGGTGGCAGATCGTAAATTGAAACATTGTTGTGAACGTCAGCGCTGCTTGTTGTGTTTAACTTACCTTCTGTATTCACTGAATTGTCTATTAAAATGCTTCGGAAACCTTCATAAACAAGCGATGCCATTGTGTACCAGACAAAGTGAGCCTACTAATAATACCTAGTCTACGCCCAGCTTATCAAGGACAATATCTTTTCTTCAATTTATCAGTCCTGGACATCGTTCCAGTATCGATTGGCGTCTGGCTGCTGTTTATATAGCATTCATCGTAATATATTAAATACAAGTAGTCTGCAATGACTAAACTAGCTGAATTAGGGTTGAGTGCACAGACAGCGGAGTTACTGTTGCAAAAAGAATGACTGTTGCAAAAAGGATATGGAAGTAATACACATTAACATAATACTCAGGAGTGATTCATGACATGTCCAATGTTTAAACAGTGAGATGCCAGTCCTTTAGCATAAGTCTGTTAATGTTTCCTGTACTTCACTGTACAGCGAGTGTAATATCAATTTTTGGTAAAAAAAATAATATATATATATATATATTGATTA
This sequence comes from Lota lota, assembly GCA_026745465.1. NCBI lineage: Eukaryota > Metazoa > Chordata > Actinopteri > Gadiformes > Lotidae > Lota > Lota lota. The sequence continues at coordinate 719,538 of JACYXH010000826.1, forward strand.
ATGTTATTATATATTGATTAATGTAGTCCATATCCCTGTAACAAAAGTTTGAATCTGAAAACAAATGTTTCATTTCTTGTGCAACATCCAATGCTAAGTAAGGCCGATTGAAGACCTGTGAGTCTGAGTCATGGTGTATTTCAATGAAACTGAATTGATGAGTTATTGCTCTCCTGTTCAACGTCATTGTCCCACTTCCACTTTTTATCAGAAGTGTTTGCCATAGTTGGGTAATTGTCTGCTGATGATTTTGTTCCCCTCCATTGTTCAGGCACACACGTCTATGGGAGGGAACATGACGCTTGGCGTTAGGAAGACTTCAATTATGACCTAACGCCAGGACCCCACTGGAGCTGTTTTTGTTTTGTTTGTTTTTTGTTTTAATTGTATCTTTATATTGTTTGTCATTTCTTCTTCATTGTGTCTATCTGGCTTCAGAGGAAAGAGACACATTTAGAATATGATGTGTGTGTGTGTTTGGGGAAGACATGTCACACTACTGTTAACCACACAGACCTCATCCCTTCACTCCTCCAAATGAAATTAATTGATGGTAATATACATCCTCCTTAAACTGGGACTTTTACAAGACAGCACAAAAACTTTGTATTTGTTAGTCTTCATTTTAATGCTAATTGTTTCTCTTGAGTCATTTATGTCATTTAAATTATTAGTAATTTAAGTAAGGGTTCCTACACTGCTCTATATCTCAAGAGAAGGTTTTGGACTGGTCTTTGTTTAGCCTTTTTTACATTTAATTTAACTATTACAAACCATCATTTCACTTGAGTGATACTCTGCCCAGCAACTCCTTGAAACTGGAAGCTAATATGTTTGAGTGACATTTTTGCTTGAAGTCAAGATTATTTTTAAGCTGATTGATGGATAAATGTTTCAAACTCTGAGCATATCAAAGTGTTGCTCAATTCCATCCTCCAATAGTGTGAAATACAAGTAGTCTGTCCTTTGTAAATACAGAGACTTGTTTTTTCCAAATTGCCTGCTGAACCTGTTTAGTCAAATCAGCAAGGATGCGATCTCCTGAGCCTCACGCACCTCCCCCAGCTGAAGCCCTCCTTCATGGACAGTTTGCGAGCTGGGGATCAGGCAGTAACGGCAACAATAACAGCTGTCCCAATAGCCCTGGAGGTCCTGGGGGGCTCTCCCCGGCTGCCCCCCCCACCCTGTCTATGGCGTCTAACTATGCCCTGACCCTGACACACACCCACATCCATGTCCAGCGCCTGTCGCCGCGGACCGGAAAGGAAGCCCGTCTCCTGCTGCCACTGTCTGAGCTGGTGGGGTGCAGCTGCCCTCGGGCCCCGGCCCCCCCACTCCTGGTGCTCTACTGGTATCCCCCAGGCAAGCGGCGGAAAGGGGTTTCCCGGCGCAGACAACTAAGGGCCTACCTGGCTGAGAGCAGACCTGAAGCAGAGCGGTGGTCGGCAGCGGTCCAGTGTCTGCTCAGAGGGGTGATTGTAACTGCTGACACAGGTGAGTAAGTGTGTGTTGTCAGTGGCATGTTGGTCAAATCTGTGTGATTGATTGTGTTGTGTTGAGGCATGCAGGCTGCAAGCTTGCTGGAATGTTCACTGATGAATAAATCTTTAATGTAATTTCTAAATAACTATTTACAAAAGTCGTGGTGTGAAAGATTGTCATTCAGTCTACCTCTAAGAATATTATTGATAGGTTAGATTTCATTTTTTTTGTCACACATTAGAATTTCAAGTAATAAAAGACAAATATAATACTGCTAACAGAAGGCTGTGATTGTGTCATTTATGTTAGCATCTAGTATGTTTTCCTTTGTTTTTGTGAAAAATTCCTATTGTTTTCTGTGTCTTTCTGTCTCTGTGCTCTTATCTCTCCCGCACACACATGGTTTGTATCGCACAGTGGTAAACGTAGAGACCGAGAGGGGTCGCCCATGACAGCTAGTCTAGACGTCCCTCCTATTCCCCATCACTATATGCCCCCAAGACAACCCCACCCAAATAGATTTCAAAGGCCTGCTTAATGTACACCTCTTTATTTAAGCCATCTTTGTGCTAACTGCACCATCTTCTTATTTCAGCATTCTCCTATAGAAGTGTTGACCCTTGTTTCTCAATTCGCACTCTCTCCCTCTGCCAATCATCGGTGTGTTTTCCTCTGCTCTGATGTGACCTCAGCAGGAACTGGCTGATAATGTGATGTAAATATGTGTGATTTGATAATCATTAACCCCTTGATGCAAATCCCATTGCGTTTATTTCCCTTCCTGGGAACGAATACAAACTAAATCAGTCCATCTGTGTCTATCACAGAGCGATTTAAGCCCCAATAAACACACTCACAGCTGCCATGTTAGGGTGGAAACACAGGGAGAGAACACAGTAATGACCGCTTTGTGCCTATAGCCTGTCTTTGTTATTTGTACTGTTGCAAAATATATTCTTCCATGTTATCGCCTTCCGTTTAGTGTCTGTCCCCGCCTCAGCCTTCCTTGTATCTAATCTGCCACCCCTCACTTATGTAATCTTCCAATTAAACGCAATGGCTTTATTTGTAACTTCACAATATGTCTATTTTATAGGATTTAGTATTAGATGTATACAGTCACTTACTGAGTGTATGACAGTCACTTGCTGAGTGTATGACAGTCACTTGCTGAGTGTATGACAGTCATTTGCTGAGTGTATGACAGTCACTTGCTGAGTGTATGACAGTCACTTGCTAAGTGTATGACATGTCGGTTGCTGTGTAGTCCTTGCTTTCTTGAGTGGTTAAGGCTTGCCCTTGCATATGGCAAAACAACAACCCTTGAGTTAATGCAGTAGGTTAACACCATTGTATTTTAATGTATTGTTTTAGTATTTTAAAGCAATTTAGCGTGGTGAATCTTTATTGGTACATTCTGTAGTTAGCTGCAGTAGTCTCCTTTGATTTCCCCTTCTGTATTTTAAGTGCTTTTTTCTGTACCTCGAAACTGTACGTGTAAGACATACTTGATGAAGGTAAAGTGGTATTATGCAACGTAAAGTTGAAGTTATTATGATGGTTAAATATGGCTAAAGGTTTGGGTGCGCTCATGTTTTGGTCTTGAAACAATGTATGATAGCATAGCTTGCCAATGTGTACATGTGGGATTGTTTTTCCAAGCCACTAAACAATCATTGATTTTATGCATGATTTCATTCTTGCATGCCCCTTTTACTAGAGTTTTCAAGAAGTCTCCTACCTCGTCCACGACGACTAATGCTATTGGTCAACCCCTTCAGTGGGAGGGGCCAGGCAATGCAGTGGTGTCAGACCCACATTCTGCCAATGGTCAGAGAAGCTAACATCAGCTACAACCTAATTCAAACCGGTAAGATGTATACACACAAAGCAAAGATACAAGTATGCTGAGATGTACACGATTGTTGACTTAAGTAAGAGTACCTTAGATACTAATTGACAAATTTGAATCTGTTCCCTCCAGAGCGTCAGAACCATGCAAGGGAGCTGATCAGAGAGATATCCCTTCCAGAATGGGATGGCATTATCATCATCTCTGGAGATGGCCTGTTGCATGAGGTTTGCGTTGTATTTCTGTTCAGCATCTGGGAAGAGGCTGCTGCTATGTTGTTGGTGTTTTTTAAATGGCCTCTTTGTTTGCTTGCTGTAGGTGATTAATGGCCTGATGGAGCGCCCAGACTGGGAACAAGCAATAAAGATACCTGTAGGCATTTTGCCCTGTGGCTCTGGAAATGCACTGGCTGGCTCAATCAACCACAATGCAGGGTATGTGTGGGTCTCTTCGTTGCCTCTCAAACACTTAAGTGGTTGTGCTTACTGACCCAAGTGTTTTCTGCCCGATCACCTTTTATTTGGGTTGAATAGGCGTTTTGATGGCAAAACTGGGGATTCTGGGATATTCTGGATGTTGACTGCTTGTACGTCAAGGGTTATCCTCAGCCTCACTAAAGTCGGTTCACAGTTAACGTGATCGACAAAAAATATTTTTTGATGGATGGCACTCCTTCAAGAGAGATTAGGGTGGCCGCTACTGACAGTTGATACAGGGAAATATGAACCACTATGGAAAATGTTCTGGAAATGATAAGCTAAAAAGTGTGAGAACCCTGAGTGTGGTTATCACATCTTTTGCCATTGAGGTGAACCTTAGGACTTCAGACACTTGGACATGATAAGACATGATAAGACCTATCTGTATTGTATCTCCATTGAGCGATCTACTGAAACCATTTTAACTGCTTGTGTTATTAGGCATTTTCAACCATCTTTCTTCTCTGCATCTATTCTCCTTTACCAAGCTACTTTTATTTTTAGAAGTTTCCTTTAGCTACGACGTTATAATCTATTTAAGATTATTCATTGTTTAAGATTATTCAATGTCACATGGAAAATAGTTATTTCGGTGTTGTCTCTGTTTAACAATAGAGGGCTTGAACTACCAGCTCTTGGGAATAAGATTGACTTAGTCATAACCTGTTAATTTAGACCAATATTACCGAAGGATTTTGTACTGAACGATTGTCTCTCTTTATCTGACAGGAAGTCCCATTACGTAGCATTGTTGTTTATTGTCCCTCCCACAGGTATGACATGTGCCTTAGGGAGCCCCTCCTACTCAACTGCTGCTTTCTGCTCTGTCGGGGTGGGGTGCGACCAATGGACTTGGTATCCGTGACAACCAGCCCCGGACCCTCTCACAATGGCCGCACTGCCAGTCCCAGAAGACTGTTCTCTTTCCTGTCCGTTGCATGGGGCTTTGTGTCCGATGTGGATATCGAGAGTGAGAGGTGTGTGTGTATTTCTCGTCTCTATTTTTAAAGTGAAAGTACCACATGCCTTCAGACGTTACACCATTTGTGATTCTACCGTAACTAACTGCTTAAAACCACCTTACCTCTCCTACCCTGCATCAGGTACCGTGGTTTGGGCTCCGCTCGCTTCACCCTGGGCACCCTTGTGCGTATAGCGTCCCTGCGATCCTACAAAGGCCGACTCTCCTACCTCCCTCCGTCTGTCGTCACCCACTCGCCGGACGGCACCCCACCGCCTCCTAGAAGACCCCTCTCCCGGAGCATCACAGAGGGCCTGGATGGCTTTTGCAAAACCCCCATCCACCGCACCTGCTCCGACATGGGCATCAGCGAACAGAGAAGCCTACGCAGGGGTGACGGCGAGCGCGAGCGAGAGATGGAGAGGCAGAGGGAGAGGGAGAGGAGACGGGAGAGGGCCAGGGGTGGAGGGACAGGAGTAGTGAGGGCAAGCAGCCTGGCAGAAGATAGAGAGAGGGAGATGGAGGCAGAGGAAAGGGCTTCTGGGACTCGCTGTTTGTCCGAGGACCAATGCGTCATGGAAAGGGGAGCAGGGAACAAGGATGAAATGGAAGACGAAGAAGGCGTAGAGCAGGACTCCAGTGAGATGGAGGAGGATGAGAGGGGGAGGGACGGCGAGGGTGGAGTCAGCTCTGCTGAAGGGGAAAGACAACTGCAAGGCAGAGAACTGGGGGAGAACCATGAGCTAGACGTGGGTGGAGAAGCAGACGAGGAAGTAGAGGCTTGTTTAAGCCTTCAGGAGGCCAGACGAACGCTAAGGAAGAACTCTGCACCTTCCAGCCAGATAGCAAGCACCCTCTTCAACCAGCCTCTCGGTCAGCAGGCTGACCCAGAGTCCAGCACATCGTACGGGGTAGAAGAGATGGATCTGAATGGCACTTACTTCCAAAGAGACCCTTACCCGCCGGACACCCGTGAACGATCTCTGACTATTTCCTCTCCCTTTCGCCATTCTCCTTTCTCCTACAAGCCCAAGCCCCTGGACCAGAATCAAAATGTCGCCCGGCCCAGACCCCTCTCTCTCCTCCAGCACTCCCACTCAAACTCTCTGCCTCCCAAACTTCCCTCCCTGTCTCTTTCTCTCTCCCCTACACCGCCATCCTCTCCCTCCTGTGCCTCCCCCCACGCCTCATCCTACCTGGTCCCTCGTCCAAACACCCCGGGTTCCACCTCCCCCTCACCCTCCTTCCGCATCCCGGCCTCGTCCTTTAACTTTGACATAGCCGATCCAGCCGGATCCTTAAAAAACCGTCCATTTGCCTTGCCTTTCAACCCCCCGAGGGACGACCTGCTTCCCCCTCTAGACCAGCCGCTCCCCACCAGGGACTGGGTCACCATCGAGGGAGACTATGTCCTGGTTCTGGCCCTCTACCAGACACACCTGGGGGCCGACCTCCACGCCGCCCCACAGGCCAGATTTGACGACGGGCTTATCCACCTGACCTTTGTGCGGGCAGGGATCTCCAGAGCCACGCTGCTCAGGCTGTTCTTTGCCATGGAAAGAGGAACCCACCACTCCCTGAGCTCTCCATATGTGAGCCATGTGTCCTGCAGGGCCTTCAGACTGCAGCCTCTGTCCACGCGGGGAACTCTGACAGTGGATGGAGAACTGGTGCCCTATGGGCCTCTTCAAGCACAGGTCAGTGTTGAGATGCAACTTCTTTGAGCCAAACAGTTGTAGTTCAGAGCTGGGCCATATTGAGGAAAATAAAAACTTTATATATTGTTGTTGCTACCGCCTAGGCTTTGTCTTCAAACCCATGGTGCATTATCTTGTTTATTTGCATTCACACATTGAAACTATATAGTGGCAATTTAGTAGCTGATTGTGCTATTTACTATGTCATGTTAGAGGGCTACTTGTAGTTTTTGCTATTTAATTAATATAATAAAATGATTGTTTTAAAATGATAGACATTGACAAAGATGATGTCGGGAGCCAAGATGCTGATGGAAATACATAAGTTCTCTGAAATTGGCTGTAAAACATGTTTTATAAGAGAAAAGATGACAATGAGAAAAGCCACCAACATTGATGATTTGACCATACTAGAAAAAATTTAACAAAACCTTTCCCTGCAGATCTCTATACGTTTATCTGTCTCCAGACAATGTCTTTTTTTTTGCAGTAGAAACTGTTTTTCCTATGTGTTGTGTTAATCACCTGCTGTTAGGCCTGCCAGTGGTTTAAATGCATATTTCTCTTTATCTTCTTAAAGGTTCACCCGTCCATGGCCCGTCTCATCGTTGGTAACTCTGGAGAAAAGATTACCAGATTCTGATTTGTCGAGCTTATTGACCCGACACGGCACTCTCCTGCATTATATAATCGCTGTTGCCGTCCGCAAGAGAAAGCCTTCTGGACAACGTAAAAATAAAATATAAGCCCTGGATGGCGGCTGCCGCATGTCAGGGCTTTAGTACAAGGGATCGTTCCTCGTGTCACGCCTCACGTGGAATATGACTGCAGAGGGATTAATAGGACATTCAAAAATTGGATGAAAATTGCACAGATTGGGGTCAGATTACCACAAGAAGTGGGAGAAATGGCATGGCCTTGAAATATTACATTGAGGGGATAAAAGTTAATGTTTTTGGACTTGTAGTGGACTTGTACTACACTTGCAGCCAGTGCATGTGTTTGATGTATACATTCTCGTATGCATGCATGCAGAGAAGCACTACCTTATTCTTGCCTTACGATAAAGATAATGGGAATAAACGCTGAACACTAATGGAAAGTCACGTTCAGATTAATAGAGCCATGAGTCCATAACAAATGTTACCCCCGGCCCCTCCTCTCTTAATCCTTTCATCAAGAACCATCCGTCCCATGTCCACTACTGCACTCGACATGATTTTCATCTCAATTAGAAGAAATCAAAAAAGATCAAATTTGCATATCGTTGTCCGTCCATTGCTGAACAACCAAGTGTGTGTACACTCATAGAACCTTGGTTCTATTGTTTTGTTCTATTCACCCACATTCATCACAGGAAAAGAAGGCAGGAACACGCGTGCCCTGAAGAGTACTTCCTGGTGTGACTGCCAACCAATACAATAACAGTAGAGGGTTCATTACATTACAAACAAGAACACATTTGTTTAATGGTGGCCATTACTGAATTGATATCATCTGTTTGCCTTTATTTATTTATTTGTTTGTTTTTTTTAGGAAATGGATGCACAATGAAGTTGGGATCAGATCTTAATCACATCGAAGCTTACACCTTTTTCCCTCATAATGAACATAACAATTTCACAGCAATGAAGGATTACTCTTACTACTTTTTCTAATTTTAACATTTTTAGCAAATCTATGTAATCACGCACAACATCTCACCTCAAGCTCCCCCAACCTGTTTTGTACTTTGGAGTAATCTGAAAAATTTCTCCTGAACCTGTCTTGTAAAATATGCCAATTGCAGCAACTGTTAAGATTTAAAGGAAGACACAAAGCGTAACACTAACATGGGCTGCTGTTAAACTAAATTATTGCTGTAGACGACAATATAAACAGTAATCAGACATTTTAATTCAATTGATTTTAAAGGCCCTACTATCTGTTGTTCAGATGGTAGCAATTACTTACGGATGTGCTTTTAAAGATGATTGATTTAATACTGCTGATTTATTATGCTGCACTGTTTACATACCAACAGGCTTATAAAAGCTTATGATAAATTGTCAGTGTTTAGAGTTTGTATCAAGAGATCAGTAGGTTGGAAAGCAAAAAACATTTGAAACATGTAAAACCATAATTAGTTAACTATGTACATTATGGGTGACTGGGTGGACTGCCTGGCCAGCACCAACCCACTGTATGGTGATGCCTGAACAAAATAATTCCTTGGTACTCTGACTGTATATTTTGGCACTAAACTGTCTTTTCTCACCCCTTGAATTGTCTGTTCTTCTTGGGCTTGCTGTGGCCGCATTAGGTAGCCACCTAGAAATACTTTTATATTTTCAAGCAAATACATGAAGTAAACAGAATTGTGAAACAAGAAGGTAAGGTGGAATCAATAAAATGATTGTCTGACTGTTTATGCTCACATCAAGAAATTGATTTTGACAAATCTACTGAATGTTTTGATATGAATGGCCACAGTTTGGACCATTCTAGTTTAGACCAATTTGTTCTGACAATGTTTTGGGGTTGACCCATCAGTCAAAAATGCCAGTAAAATGTCTCGTCCATAATCGACTGCTTGTAATGCAATTGTGCTTATTACTAAAATGATTATATATCCATATATAATGTACAATTAATAGTTTATATTTGGTTAAAAATAAAATTAACTTGAATTTTTCTCTCATTGTCATTGAAATGTTTTTATTTTGCATAACATTTTGTTTAAATGATTTTAGCTAAATTCAAGGACAGCATACATTGTATAAATTGGCATTTATCATGTCACGTGCAATATTATAGCAAACAAACATTACTTTACATTTTTAAGGATCCAATTCATCAGCTGGCCCCTTAATAATTCTGTTTAACTTTTGTTTTGACATTTTCTGTCCTGCCATGGACCCCTTGAAATGTTCCTTTAATAAAGCCCATTTGACAAATGTATGCAGCCTATCAGATATGACTCTTAGCATACACTTTAATTAATGCATTTTAGCAAACGTAACGTTATAGAATTTTGTAAAGCCAAATTTGACATGTTTCTTAATACTCAAGTAAGTTTGCATTAGCTTTATAATCTGAGGCTTTTTATAGGCACATTAACTAGTCAGAAAACGCATAACATCAAATTGAAACATGAACGGCCAAAAATAAACGTTCAAGCTGTCTAAACTCTGACCTTGCAAGGTATTTACGCAGAATAGTGAGAAATGTATTGAAACACAAAATGACAAATAAAAGATCGGAAGCAGTTTCATGCAGATCGACCCAAAAGCCATACATCACTTCCTCTGTCGCTACCTTCTTTGTCTCTGGCCCTGGCTGCGATTGCGCAGGACTGTTATCTATCAATTTCCCTATAATCTTGAGGATATATTCACATATATATCCATACTTTTCTGCTGTTGAATGACAGTCGACTCTGAACTATATATGCCTAAAAGCAAAGCGCCCAAAATGGATGACCTGGACTACAGTAAGCATTTCAAATCCGCTGTTTCAATTTGCTATCTCTGAAGGAGCTAACGCTAGCGTTGTCGCCAGTCAGATGTTTATTTGCTTTAACATGACATGAAAGCGTTGTATATAGTTCTCAAGTTTTCAGTTAAGCTGAAAAAGCCACTCGTGTCACGATTTCAATGTTAGTTTGTTTAGTTTTGTTCAATAATAGCCTTGTGTGATACTCGTGTTAATTGCGTTGATTGTTTAAAGGGAGTACTTGAAATGCAATATAAATAGGGCATGGCTACATTAGCCGACTATGTTTATTTTATAGAAAGGGCGTCTAATAAACCGCTATATAAATAATAGTCAGCCTTTATAGAATCCAAACAATCAGCCATTTAAAGCCACTGGTTGTCATGTAATTCATCACAGACTGTGGGCGTGGTTGTTATTGAAGTGCAGCTGTCACTGTGCATAGTCAAGTCTGGGATCTAGAGAATACAAAGGAGTTCTAGCGTCGCTCGATCTACAACATGTGTGGGTCATGTGTGTGTCATGTGTGTATGTCCCACACCATTGTCCGTTAATGTGATTATGCAGTTTCTAATATGATTTGTATGACTCATCGATAGAAGCGTAAAATAAACATGCTAAATAATAAATACGCAACCATTTTAATTACCTTCTTTTGAGTGGATTACAATTCCATCTATGGGTTGTGGGTTCTCTGCTTTCTATAATCCTGTTCTACATATGGATGCCATACAATTGCTGGACCATGCAGGGACCAGTTTGAATTTTAAAGGTTCTTAAATAGTTAAGCATGAAATACAATAAATAAATGCATGGAAGGACATGCGTTTTGCTGAAGGTTTCGGCCATGTTGTATCCAGACAGTACATGAACCATAGTCAAATGTTAGTACATTGTCTTGCCTGTGTGACTGTAGGGTATATATTAAGTCTGATAAAAGATTAACCATTAGAGTGTGCTCACATGCAGTCCTCCCAAAGCATTCATGAGTCACAACCACACAGAAACACACTCTATTCATGAAAAATCTTTAAACTGGTCCTCTTATCTTCTCCTAATGATCTGACAACAAACTGCTGCACCCAGTAAGTTGTCACATAGCGGCTGTGAACAAACTCCGGGTGTGGTCAACATCCGAGGTAAGAAACAAACGATAGATGATAACACAAATGAAGTACATTTGCGGTGATGAATGGTGCTAAAGCCCTGATGGATACCACATTTAGCTGTTAATGTGCTGTGCTCATTGCATTGCTTATTAATGTGACCACACATTCTCCTTCAACTGATTGCATTATAACTTGTCTTTAAACATACTGGCTGGATATAATGGCCACCAGCCAACATGTGCCTGGGGAATAGCCACATTGTTCATTTCTCACCTTGGTCATATCTCTAACCAGATTTGGTGTATCTGAGGTAACAGTAGTAATGATATTATTCTTTGACTCTTCCTGCCCAAGTCCCAGTAGACCTGAGCCCAGAGGAGCGCTCTGAGCTGGAGGACATCCGCAGGAGGAAGGGCGCTTTGCTGCAGGAGATCCAGAGGCTCCGGGAGGAATTGAGGGAGGCCATCTTGGAGGTGGAGGGGCTGGAGAGCAGCACAGAGGGCAGGTGAGAAAAAGATGTGCTGCACCTTTGTGTATAAGCACCACTTAAACCCCGCTGTTGAATGGTGCAATTAAGTTTTTTTTTTAAATTAAACACAGCAAAACTCTACAAAAAAGTAGACATGTCGCAATGGGGAGGAAGAAATTCAACATGGACCCCAAAAAGGTACAGCTGTTTGACAGTAATTCCTTTTGGTTTTAATTGGTCATGCATGATTTTTGGTAAGGTAACATGTTTTAAATCCACTTCGTAGGGAATAGTATTTCTAGTGGAGAATGACTTGCTAAGACACACTGCAGAGGACATCGCTCAGTTCCTTTATAAAGGAGAAGGCCTCAACAAAACTGCTATCGGGGACTACCTTGGCGAGAGGTGAGATTTATCTTGCTTCTCTTTCCCCATTACACCCTCACACTCACCCTCCGTGTCACACACTCTCCTTACATTCTTTACCTTGTAGGCGTACTTACTTTGGTATGTGATATTACTCCTGTAGGGATGACTTCAACATCAAAGTACTGCAAGCCTTCGTGGACCTCCACGAGTTCACCGACCTCAACCTCGTCCAGGCCCTCAGGTGGGCTTTCACTTCGTTTTTCTGGTTCTGTTTTAGGACTAACTGCGCCTGTTTGTTCTGTACATCTAGTTGGTTGACATAACTGCCCCTCCCCCCCCCCCCCCTCTCCCCCCGCTCCCCTTGTCTCCTCGCAGACAGTTCCTGTGGAGCTTCCGTCTGCCTGGTGAGGCCCAGAAGATAGACCGGATGATGGAGGCCTTTGCTCAGAGATACTGCCATTGCAACCCCGGGGTCTTCCAAAGCACCGGTATACATATAGGCACACTCATCCACACACTCGCACGCTGTTGGATCTCCTCTGCCCTAGCCACGTATTGCTGTATTAACTTGTGTTTTATCTCCTCGCCTCCCCCTCCCAGACACATGCTACGTGCTGTCCTTTGCTATCATCATGTTGAACACCAGCCTTCACAACCCAAACGTGAGGGACAAGCCGGGGGTGGACCGCTTCATCTCCATGAACCGGGGCATTAACGAAGGAGGAGACTTGCCTGAGGATCTGCTTAGAGTATGTGGGCCGTCATCTTGTTTTCATCCATCAGCCATCCTATTCCACCTGTCACATTGGGACACGGTGGTAAATGATACAACATCATGGGATATCTATTATGCTCATCCTGGTGTCCTTTCTCCTCTAGAATCTGTATGACAGCATTAAAAACGAGCCCTTTAAAATCCCTGAAGATGACGGCAATGACCTGACGCACACCTTCTTTAACCCTGACCGAGAAGGCTGGCTTCTCAAACTGGGTGAGACATCATTGACGGGGACTGCAGGAGAGTGCTGCTACTCTCTGTAGAGAGCGCTATATTCGGTTGAAAATTAACCCCTATGCCGTCAACGCTGCTCTACTTACTCATGTGTTAACATTTAAGTTAGTTTTCTTTTTTCACGGTATTAAAGAAATATGGTTACATGTTCTAACTTGCATATGGTGAATGATCCATTACATCCAGTGTGCTACTGTGCTCTTTTCTTTTCTATGCCTTTGGGCTGGTACGTGGCTATCTACGTGCCTGGCTCTTAAGTCTTGAAAATGTCAGATAACAATACACTGGGATTTGGTTGGGTTTTGGTTCTGAGGATGTCGCCACTTTCAATGGCTTGCCAGCAAATAGTTGTACAGGCTGCTGTGGCATGAATCCACGATCAGCTTAGAAATAATTACGTTCTTGTGTCACAGCAGTCTAATGTAACTGTTCTTCCTTGCATGGTGGGTGCCTGTAATTGGTGTGTGACTAATACTATCTCCTTCCTTCCCTTCCTTTTCTTCTTTCCCCCTCCTCCCCACCGCTCCTACTTCCCGCTTCTCTGTCCATTCGGTCCTCTAAATCCTCTGGTCCCTGTTGTCTCTGCTTCCCCTCCTCCTCCTCCTCCCTCCTGCTGTGATTTCCACACTCTGCTGCCGCTGCCGTTGCTGCTTGTTTCTCAGGAGGTATGTACCGCTCAAGCCACCAGTAGACCATTTTCACTGTGGTGAGCGCAGTCACCCGTCAAAGGCTGCTCGAAGGACACACCCACACTGTCCATTCATTTTAACATGCTCCGGCCGTGTGGTTCTGTCTCGTACGGTGGTGTTTACTGGGTTCCTGTGTTTCAGGGGGGCGGGTGAAAACCTGGAAGCGGCGATGGTTCATCCTCACGGACAACTGCCTCTATTACTTTGAGTACACCACGGTGAGTCTCGGTTTTGAGGAAGCTGTGCGTTCACTGAGCTACTAAACACCGTGGAATATACAACTTGATACACAACGAAGAGATGAACAGTTAAATGGAATGCTTGAATATTAGGAAGCTCAACCGGTCTCTCTGTCCTGTAGGATAAGGAGCCTAGGGGCATCATTCCTTTGGAGAACCTCAGCATCCGGGAGGTCGAAGATCCAAGGAAACCTGTATGTCTTGCCGCTTTTCTTGTTGTTTTGTATGATAAGCTGATTTTGAAAGTGACAGCTTCAGGCACTGAAGTATTGACGAGTCCCCCCCCCCTCTCAGAACTGCTTTGAGCTCTACATCCCCAACAACCGCGGTCAGCTGATCAAGGCCTGCAAGACAGAGGCTGACGGTCGGGTGGTGGAGGGGAACCACATGGTATACCGCATCTCAGCCCCCACCCCCGATGAGAAGGACGAGTGGATCCACAGCATCACGTACGTAGAGATGAGAGAGACTGGGGGAACTGTGGGGTTATTGTGTATGTTATAGTATTACTATTATGGATACACAATATACTTGTGTATTCCCTTTCTGTATTGATGGAAATCTTGGTGTGAGCATCCATATGATGGTAAGAGTCCTGGTGATTGTTGAAAAGGTGGACCCATTCAAAGTTGATGTAGTGTTTGGTCTGTTAATTGGGGGATCCACCATGCTGTAGGGCAGGGTAGTCTAGTGTTCATCATTGATTGTGTTCAATCTGTATGCTGTCGAACTCCAATGTCCACAGTTAACCATGCACAAGATGCTTAACCCCGACCTGCTCCTTAACGACCGCAACCTAGCTGACAGGTGACGTATTAGGAATGAAAAAAAAAACACTAAGACACATTGGGTCACATCTGACCTAGATTCTTCTGTTCCTCTTTCCTTTCTTCTCCTCCTGTCTCTTTGCAGTTCTGCGGTCAGCGTGGATCCCTTCTATGAAATGCTAGCGGCCAGGAAGAAGCGTATATCACTGAAGAAAAAGGAAGAACAGCCGTAGATGCTTACTTCCAATAGGGGATTCCTTCCAATTCCTCTGTCTTTTTTCCCCCTCATCTTATGAGTCCTCCCAGCATTTTTATCTCCATCATTCTGGACTGTTCCTTAGTCGGTTAACCAACGCGTTTGTCTCTTTCAAACTCATCTTGATTCCCGACGCAAGGACTCCTTGCTATCCGGTTTGTAAGACTTTTCAGAAGCTATACTCGGAGTAAAGAGCTCCTTCACTGTGGTTGCCTTTACTACCTTAGTGATGCTACGACGACTACTGCTGCGACCATAACACTACATTAAGAGCACACTGTACTACTACTACTACTACGTCCCCTTTTTAACTACGTTCCTCACTCGTTTGACGTCAAGGTGAACTGTGAAATTTGTCTTATTCAGGGTAGCAAGCAATTCTAGTACTCTCAAGTCACAACTTAATTTTTTTTGTTAAACATTTACCAAGTAGGTATTGACTGCTTAGCTACAGGTTATTGCTCTGGTAGCATTGTAAAAAAAACACACCAAAGTAATGTCGTTCATTGCTGTTCATATTTACATTTACGGAGATACATTTGTATAGCCTAGTTGTGTCTCTACGTTATTCAACTATTTGGCCCATAATGAGAGTAATTTTTGGTTGCCAACTTATATTTAGCTGAGCTGTTTTGTTCTTTGCGGATATCTTGAGCTGGCTTACTGGGCTGAGACGCTTGTATGTTTCTCGGTATTCATGAGCAATAGTCATTCTCGAGTAGAGTAGCATGGTGCTGTTCTAGATGGCTTGTTGAATGCCTTTCTAACACAATATAGACTTACGAGTTAGCCTCATGTTTATGACTTGATATAATGGCATACCACATTCTCCTCCCCAGGTGACTGCTGCTAGATAAATGCTTGCATCTTTCTCACTTTACACATCTTTCTAAATTTTTACGTTAATGTCTACGTTTAATATCTACGGTGGTTTGGACCCTTCCAGGTCTTTACATTGTGCTGGGTTTTTAGGGAGACATTGAATGGCAGCTTTGTTATACTGTCTCCTTTTTTGTGTAAATAGTTGTTAGCCTATTTGTTTACAATACACATAGAAATTATTTAATTTATTGTGTCTTTGTTAGAAGAATCACGTTTTTTACAAGCTACTGTAGGATTGCATGTTGATCAATGGAGGCATTATAGGTAGAGTTGGGCCATGCAGATTTTTTTGTACATTTATTCGAGATGTGAGAAGACATTGTACTATTGGAAATACATGTAGGATTTGAGCTTGAAGTCGCTTATCTGTGAATCATGTTTTTGTTTTTATTATTGAGAATCATGATTATTTTGTCATTTGTCAAGACATGCTAATCAAGATCTGACATTAGAAGTGAACTGTTGGGTGACTAAGTGGATCAAACAAAGCACAAGCAGTGAGCTGTACCATAGGCTGTTAGCTTCCTCCTCGCTGTCCAAATGTTAAAACACGGTTATTACTCTAAAGAAATCAAACCACAACAATGCTTATTACTTATGTACCAGGTTGAAAATTGTTTCTTGACTGCTCCATAGTTATTACATTATATGCATTAGTTTGCCAGTGGCTTGAAATTGAAGCTGTAGGTAGGAAATACTGCAGCTCTGTAGGATAATTGTCCCGCACTTTATAATTTTCTTCTTTGCTATTTGAAGCTTTTTCAAATGCTCATATTTTACTGTTGATACTAATACTCTTTACCGCCCTCTATCAGTGATTTGACATGCCTGCAAGTCCTTGAAGGTTTTGCTATGACTTGTGGGGATACATGTAAATGTGAACACTAACCCCATCACCAGGTCGCTCCCCACTACAGGAAGCAGCAAAGATATACTTGATCAATATATTGCAATAGATCTGCTTGTTGTGCACCACTGCTCTTGCCCTCTGGTGCATCGGCTAAATGTAGAGGCAAGCCTTTTATCTGACCTGATGTTGCTTCTAGGACTTAACTGAAGCGTGGTCCTTGTGGGAAAGATTAAGGAATGCCTTTTGTTCACCTGGGTTTTACCAAAATACACTAAACTAACAAGCCCCGCCTCCCCGCCCCTGCTCTCCTAGTGAATGAAGGGTCGAACTTGTGACAGGGCCTTGATCTACTGGGGATTCTTGATGTGCAAAGTTGCCAAAAGTTGTTGGGACATTTACAATAAGTTATCTCAACACTGACTGATGGATCTTAATAATCAGACACATGACTGAAACTGGGCTGATGGTACCTGATTCCTCAACCACCTCTCTTCCAGAAATGTAGTTTTATTTTGTATTTATTTATTTTTGTTTATTGCAGGATGGGTAGATCATCTGTAAATGTAGCAAAACAAAACCTGAGGTACGTTGTGTCAGGAAACGACTGTAACAATAAAAGGTGAACTGAAATGAACTAAAGCAGTTGGGTGTTTTTATTGAAACAATGATTTAAAAATACTAACTTTACTAAATACTAAAGAAGTGATTAGCCCTAAGTTGCGTCACAATTTTTTTTTCAATTTCAAATATTGGTTGTGACAAGTTTAAGACCGTTATGTATGCATCTATGTTTAATTGATTTGGGACTCATTAAAAACAAAGATGCTACAGTGTAAATGATTACTTACATTTATTTTATTTAAAGTGAGTTATTTTCCAAAGATTTAACATAATTGCAAATAAATGATGAAATTCTACTTCAATGCAATGTCTTAACGTTTTGATATACAAGAGTAAATATACAGTCAAGGCCAGAGCTGTTGAGCAATCCCCAGTGTGAATACACAATATAAACAAATTACTATTGTGTGAAAAATGTCCTATATTCTACCTAAACCTTTTAATTATATAAATCAATAATTATATAGTCACAGAAATTATTGCTGTGATAGTGTTCAAGTTGTAAGCTTACTATATCATTTTCTTATTATGGTGTTTATTATTAGCTTATTGTTTGTTATGCATTGTATGTGTACCTTTCAAAAGATTAATTGTCGAAATGCTAAATCCAGCCAAATCTGTCAAATAACATAACCTAACTGAGCCATCAAACCAGTCACAGTTAGGTTATCAAATACAAAAAAGATTCAAATACAAAAAAAGGGTCAACATATTTATGATGCAAAATAAGACTAATTAATCTACGGTTTCTTTGGTAAATTAGCTGTATCTTCCATAGAAATAGTTTTCTTATAGAATCGAGATCATACACTCCAAAAACACTTTCAATCAACAGTTCTTGTCATTCAGATTTCACAACATTTATCTACATCAGCACATTAAAATGATCTAAATCTACATGAGCCCTCTAGAAAAATACCTGACAGTATTGTGCTTTTATCTTATTAAGAATATGACAATATGTCACATTTTATGTGTGATTAAAGTTAAACTAAATTCTCTTTACACATTAGGTATGTACATGGTAATGCATTATAGAAATACATTGTAATTTGTGACGTACAAACACTTTTTTGAAAAAGGTTGAAACATAAGGAAGGCATTGTTTTAAAAAGCGGGAAAGGAGCTAGATGCCACAGAGTGATCCCATCAAGAAGCAGTATACAGGTCGATGTGACTGAAGAACAGATTTGCTATGTTGCTGTTCTTGTGGTACTTCTTTGACCATTGCCCTTCAAGGTTCTAAGCTTAACGTCCAGGACTCCTCAATAGTTTCAACGGGCGGCCGACCCTCAGTGACAGGGGTCAAAGGGGTATTTCGTAGCCCCTCCGTGAAGTTCCACTTCAGTTTCAGACCAAGCTATGACGTCACCGCTGAGATGGCTGCCACAGGATGCTAGGCTGTAGATATCCCCGGGAGTCAGGACGTGGGACCACATCTGCAGGTCTGAGATCTCCCCAACAAACGACTGGGTCGCATCAAAACGACCACCCAGAGTATCCTGACCAAACAAGAACAGACATGCAGGCAAGATGTTAATCACTCAAATTGCATTGTGACCCTAGGGGGAAAGAAATGGCCAAATGGGCCCAACACATTGCTCAGACCTTATCCTTGAAACAAGTCATCAAGGAGGATGTTTTACCTGCTCCTGTCCAAGGATGAAGATGCCTCCAGGCTTGATGGGGTGCCAAGCAGAGAGGTTTTCCCCGGATCCCCTCTGGACCCCATCCTGGAACACCTCCCACTGGCCATCTCGTGTCGACCACGTCACACACACATGGTGCCACTTCCCATCGCCCAGAGATAGCGGCAGCGACACTGCCTAAGGGAAGAATTGTGGAGATTGAGAAGATAAATGTCAGATTTCATATATAGTAGACATAGATGTACTGAACAGTATTCCCAGAGTACCTGTACTCTGGACATAGTGTAGGCCTAAACTGGTGATAGTTTACCAGTGTACTGTACTCTGGTGCAGTATCTCAACAGTCATCTTGCTGCAAGTGCTACACCTCTTGCCTTGACAATATTCTTCAATGCCTTTTCCAACCATCGTATTCAGATATCTTTTGAATACACAATTGATTTAGACTACCAGATAGTGTTGGGAAACAAATGTTGTGTCAATAAGAGGCCATTGAACAATGATGACCAATATTATTGACTCACAGTCTGCCACTTCATAATGTGAGTCCCTAGCAGATTGTCACCATCTTAAAGATCAGGTGGAGGGAGAGTCTTAGAGCTAAGCTGATTGACAAGGTGTTATACAATGCATGGCCCCACCACTTAAAGCCAGCAATGGCTTAATCAACCTCTCGATAGGTTTGCATGCTCTAGTTCTTCTCACCTTATCATCTATCAACAGTTCCATGGGGTTGCTCCCCCACTCGATGAGCACCAGTTCATTGGCCTGCCCGGGCGCAGAGTAAGAGAAGGGGGTTCCCAGGCCAGGCCCCACGCCTGCCTTGATCCATAGACACAGGGTCAGGGCGAAGATCTCATGGAGGAGGGTCTTCTTCAGTCGCCCATACATGTAGTTGGTTCTTATGGGGAAGCCGATCTGGAAGGCGTTTGGACTTTTGACGTTCTTCCTGCTAGACCCTGTGAATAAAGATGAATCGCATTAGTCCTGTTACAACTTTGAATTGTTTTGTACTTTTCATGGGCTGCAGGTTATGGTGACAGATTCTTGTGGACGGATGGGCAGCATACCTGTCAGGTGCAGCTGGCTCAGCATATCCTCCAGTTTGTTATTGTGGAAGTGCGAGCGGGACCCTGATGTCCGGTATCCCGTGCGGGGAAGGAAACCGCGACTGTCCGCCTCATTGCTGTTTTGGCTCCTGTCGTGATGCACCTCATCGCGGTCATCATGGTCACCATCATCATCCTCATCATCATGATGATGGTCGTCGTCATCGTCTGCGTGGCCATCACCGTGCTCCTCCCTGTGGACTCCGTCACCGTGGCTTCCGTCTTCGTGACCTCCTTCTTCATCCTCGTGGTGGTCTTTGGGGTGTGTGTCATCGCGGTGGTCGCCATCGCGGTGTTCGCTGTCATCGGGATGACTGCCGTTGTGGCCGTTGTCGTCATGGTGATCTGGGCTGCTGAGGGCCGCGGTGCGCCGTCGCAGCTGCTGCTCCAGAGTGGTGATCTTCCTCTGCAACAGATCCTTCAAGGAGTTGGAGTAGGTGTTGGATGTGTTCCTCTTCTGTTCATGGAGAGCAGATAAAGCAGATGAATAAGAACACACTTAGTCGTTTGACGATTCATATTTATCATAGGATAAGATAGATCACTATTTCCCAATTACTTTATCACCATTTCCTCAATTTGATACAGAGCAATGCTAGATTGATGAGATTGCACACCATCAATTTTCAAGTGTTTGCCTGATAACTCTTCAAACGTGTAACACAAATAACACTTGTGCTACAAGATTAACAATTTATTTGACATTCCTTGTGTATTCTCCTGTCCTTCTCTGCCGCTCATTGCCTCTCAGCTAATCCAGGCTTTGTCTGCGTGTATGTCCTGATTACCACCCACTCAAGGGAGATCACACTAATTGATCCTGATCTTCGACCTTCGACTGCTGGCCCCGGTCTCTGGCATCTGTCTTTGGTCACATTCCAACACAAAGTCAAAAGTGGATGTATTGAACATGTCCGGACAACACAAATGTCCCAGCAGATTAATAGAGAGAGAAGTAGAACCAGGGAATAAGAAACAGGAACAATGAGCCAAATCCCATTCAACCCAACTCAACCCACCTCCAGTACAGCCCCAGTAACCTTGTGCTCTGTCCTTGGCCCTGCCCAGATCAGAGAGGGACATGCTCTCCTCAGATGGCATGCTGCCCACCTCATGTATCCATCAGAGACAGAAGATCCACTCAGGTTTTCTGGCACTCGCTGCCACTGGTTGCTACTAGAAGTAGCTGGATAGGATTTCCTTATGATTTTATCCTTATCCTAATTAATTCTTTATGCGTTTGTCAAGAATGCATAGCATACAGTCTAAGCAGCACCCGATTAAGGTAATACCTTTTCTGGGCGTCCTGCAGATCTCAATCTTCCCTCAACCTTAACCTCTAGTTTTATTTTCTCTATACATTGTTAATCTACCTCACTCATTCATTTTTAATCACTTTCCATACCCTTTTCCTTAATGGCCTCAACCTTTAGTTAGCCTTCTCACCTGCAGGTTCTCCAGCCGGTCCTTCAGCGAGTGCAGCATCCTCTCCATCTGCTCTGGCGATGAGCTCACCTCCCCCGCCGCTGTCTGTTTATCCTTCCCCTGGTTGTTGTTATTGTTGCTGTGACCCCCAACCGACGGGTGGTGTGGCGCCTCCGGTGTGAGGTTACCATGGTGACCCTGCCGGGTGCCATGATGCGGCCCGTGGTCAGAATAGGTGAGGTGACCTCCTCCGTGGTGGGAGTGTGCGCCCGCGGTGCCATGATGTTCGTCGGCATGGTGACCGAAGCCCTCGCACAGGGCGAGCTTGGCGGTCAGCTCCCGTATGGTCTCCCTCTGATCCAAGATGGTCTCCTTCTGTTGGACCAGGCTCTCCCGCAGGTGGAGTATGGTGGCCTTGGCCTCCTCCGTCATCCCCCACCCACCGGGAGGAGGTGCCCCTGTCGTGCTGCCATGGTGGGCCGACCCACTGGGCCCTGACCCCCCCATGCTGGGCCCCCCCATGGGAAAGCAGGAAGGGTCCAGGTCCAGAGGCACGGGCATGCACATGAAGCGGGGGTGAGCTCCGTAGTCGTAGTCAGAGCCCGCCAGTGCAGGCGCCGGGCAGAACAGGAGCAGAAGTACAGAGGAGATGATGGCGGGGAGAAGCACGGTGGACTGGGAGAGAGATTCATGCATACTCATGGTTCCTGTTCTCGGATCACTCGGTGAGACAGAAGAATGTGGCTTCAGATTTACAGTTACGACTCCGAGCAGATGGAAAGGTTACGTTGAGTTTTTAATTGTTGATATGGGGAAAGGCATCGGAAAACGCTTGTTCAAGGGGTCTAAATAAAGTCCATATGAAGTTCTCTTTAATCCAATTTATTCCTGATGGCATTGTTTCTTCTTTGTCATACTTAGAGCTGGAAGAATCCCTATGAACAAGACATTAGAGGTTTGATATATGGGTATTGAAGTTGCATTTACATTAACTAGGATTTACGAACTAGTTTCGCAGACCTCTCCACAAATAGCAGATCAGTAAAATAGGACACCAGACAGGCAGATGCACAAACATAAGGGTTTTTTGCAGGTTCTGATGGATTAACATCCCCTTGGCGTGACTGCCCTTTAGCCCCAGCTAGTTGCTGCTAGTCTGATCACTAACCAGACAGGGCCATAGGCCATAAGGACTGTACTTCCGGCTAACGCAGGACTCTGAAATAAGCATTGAGATTTCAGTGCAATACATTTCATGTAAATGATTACTATTTTAGTATTAAATATACTATATTGCAGTGTAATCATGTTAGGTTTTTATGCAGTGAGAAAAGCAATACAGGGATCAGCATATGGCTTATATAGGGATATGAGGGGTTATAGATCTTGTACTGTGTCTAGCTGTAATTAAATACTGGGCATGTGAGATGACAGCTAAATCCCAATCACCACCTGTTGCTCTGTGTGTGTGTGTGTGTGTGTGTGTGTGTGTGTGTGTGTGTGTGTGTGTGTGTGTGTGTGTGTGTGTGTGTGTGTGTGTGTGTGCGTGTGCATGTGCGCGTGCGTGTGCGCATGCGACACGCAAGTCAAGTCATCTCCCTGGCACGCATGCAGCAAGATGGCCTATATGATGGCACTGGTATGTGATCGCAATATGTGCAAATGTAAATCAATGTTAATGCAATTCAATAATGTATTTATTATGAGTTTTATTTTTAATTTTATTTTATTAATTATACTGTATTTGTTTATTTGAGTGATTTATTCTTGAGTGACCCCGTGTCTCTGAGTCTATAGTTAGAGAGAACAATTAAGATGCCAAGATAAGGGAACATCTACTATGCAAGGATAATCGGTCCTGATGGTAGATGTACACATGGAGGAAGTAGTATGTAAAGGTGTCTTCATGTTGCTGCAGCACCTGTGAATCATGGAGCTTAGAGCTGAGCCAGATGGTCTGACCACAGAACCATGTCACAGCCAATCTCCATTATTCAGCCCTAAGTTTATTATCTCCAGCAGGTCACTTCATTAACCTAATGGCCAGCTTCTTCTTTGGCTTCACTGCAGATAAGTGGGCTTTCTTAGTGCAGCATGTGTGTGTGGCTGTGTGTGTTTGTGTGTGTGTGTGTGTGTGTGTGTGTGTGTGTGTGTGTGTGTGTGTGTGTGTGTGTGTGTGTGTGTGTGTGTGTCATTTGAATAGCATATGGTCAAAGTGAGTGTTAAGTTTGTGTAAGTCCAATTTGGATAATCAAACAGTGCGACAGCTTTTTTTGGCAAATATTCAATACAATTAACATGTCAACCTTTTATCAGTTTACACACAAAGCAAGATTTTCTTCTGGAAAATAATATATTGTTTAAATTTTTTCAGTGCAGTTGACTAAATTTGATTACAGCATAGTGAGGATTTGTGGTGTTTTCTAACACACAACTATAGAACTCTCTCCATAGTTTATTGACTACTGTTTTTACTTATTTATTCTCTTCAGCTTTTGGCTGTAGCACACCTGGCTGGTGTGCTACTGTAAGTACACCATTCAAAACAACATAAATACGCTATATACCGGATATATAATAAAATGCTATATTTTCTTCCAAAATCAACGACATAAATGTATACTCTAGACTGGACTAGAACTAGACTTGAAACTTGTGTGCATTGTAAGGAGTCAACTGAACAACTTTTTGTTGTTTTGTAGTTATACTAGATGATACAATTGTACTGCATATCATTGTTTATAGCATTCATTCACAACAATAAGCTAATATATTGTTCTGTGCTGCATTCTGAAAATATATAACAATCAGATATTTTATATATATAATATTTAGTCAATATTTGGAATGACTTTAATTAATTAATTCAAAAGAAGAAGTTCACCGTACCTTTTCGAGTCTTCTCGTGAGCCAGCAGTAAGCCTTTTCTCCTCGGCCACAGATGAGCTTGTGAGAGATTTACTCTGAGGGAGTGAGTTAACTCTACATTATCCATCCCTGCCTCTCGTGTCTCATGCCTCCTCAGCCCTCTACCCCCACCCCCCTTCCACGTGTTGCCTAAGATGACCACTCCGCACTTTGCCACCTCCACTTTACATAGATAGGCCTACTCCTAGTAGTCCTGTCAAGCCCAATTTGACCCTTTTCATAGAGGCATCCTATGGAGGCTCATAATGCTAATTATAGGTCTGCTCTTTTTATGTATCAGGGCACGACAAGTGGACTAAACTAGTGAAGATATCACGCATTGACCATGGGCCACGTGACCTGGTACATAAATGTAGCAGATTCATAATAATTGATTTTATTTATAATTATTTAGGGTTAGCATTTATTTTCTTCTTCCTTATTATTTTCTATCATCTTTCATCAACCCCACCTCATTTCATCGAGTGTAAATCATGCAAGAGTCAATCATGCATGTCATTCTATTAGACACACAAGCACAACTTCTTATATTTACAAACACGACACTGCTGTTTATAACGTCTATGCTACAGGGTTAATTGGCATGATTATCTCCCCATGTCCGTTTCTGAACAACCGGTATTGGTGGATACGCCAGATAGCAGATGGCTATTAGTATTGAGGTCAAAGTAAATCACACAACACAAACATGGCGGGCAGACCAAACATCTTGTTCATTCCTTTGATTACAGGAAAGGACACCTAATAACATAACAGTATAGATTTTGCTATTTGACTGTTTTCATGCTTGTAATGATTTGAAAACCCTCAATTACAAGACATATCTAAAGGTAGTTTGGAAGGAAAACAACTTCACAAAGGTAACGACAATATTTTGTTGTATAAACTTGTCCCTCATTGTACAGGTTTAAAATGTGAATTATTTGGTTATGAGGTAAGAACAAATGGCCAAATGCTTATATGCTTCATTTATTGATAGGTTTATATACATTTAATTAACATTTGTCAACTGGTTCTCATGTGAATCTGGGTTGCTGGGTTTATCCAAATCTATGGGCCAAATACATTTACATATAGCCTATGTACCAGAGCTATTTAGAAAATGGCTCTGCTATGTACCACCATCTAAATGCAAACAATATTGTGAAAAATTTAATAAAGCTAACAAATGTCCTGTTATAGGCCTACTATTGCATTTGTTCTATGTAAACAAACAATTGGCCCCTGTTAGCTGGTAGTCATTGTACCATGTCATAATCATATCACACCTCATTGGATTAGAGAAATTTAAACAGAGATCCACTTATCTGCAATAGGTGGACCAATATAGCCTGCTCCTGCTCATAACTCTCCGATATATACAATAATCAATTTATTTTCCCTATAAGAATACTTCATTTTTCTTTCCGTCATTTTGATTACACTACAATGATATACAATCATTGTGCTAGTAAAATATATTTGTCTCTAAGCTCCATAATTGTGTTGTTCCATGAAAGGCACGTGACTATGATCCAGCCTTTTACAAAACATTGTTTCTGACATAGTCGTGTCGTTGATGTCCAAGGAAAGAACGTGACTTCAAACTGGAAATAGACCTGCTTGACCGACTATTTGCTAAGATCATGACAGACAAATAGCCGTTCTCGGGACTTTATCTGGGCTACTGCCAGGCTGTCCTGGGAGGAACTGCTAACACAAACATAGGAAGCCAGGCAGGCATCGACCATCAATTTTCAGGCTGACGCAAAAGCGTAATTGTTGCACTACTGACACCTACTGGACAATGTTAGTGTGGCTCTGCAAGGTGTACGTATAGTATACAGAACCTGGTTCTAACTTAGCCAAGAGGAAGTCATTTTTCAAAGGTAAATGTCAATTCTTAGTTTACGGAGCATTTAATCATCAAATAAATCATATTTTAAGAAGTTGTTCAAAATAGTCTTCATGATCCCACGATGTGTTCCGTAAAAGATACACACATTCACACACACACACACACACACACACACACACACACACACACACACACACACACACACACACACACACACACACACACACACAAACTTTATAAAACGTTGTACGAAGTTGTATTAGTCATACTGCAGTGTTGGCAAATATGTTTGCTCTCTGCAAATAAGTCAATAAAAACATCATCCCTAGAGAGCATCCAAATGTATTCAAAAGACATCAGGACCGTATCTCCTTAACCGAGGTCCTGACATCTGTATGTATTCTAAGGCATTAAGTATAAGCAAGAACGCAGAAATGCAACCTTAATCTAACCGGGGAAAACCTAAATAAAATCAGGATTATTACATGATATGTGCCGATCACTGCGAAACGCAAACTTGATTATCTGGATGATGATGTCACGCATACAATCACATTCCACTTACAAGTAGGACGATTCCGGTTTACTTTGAAAGATAAAGCAAACTACAAAATGTATACAAAATAATGTGTTTTACAAAATAAATCCTATAGGTTTATGGTTTGAAGAGTACACGGTGTAATGCGGCAAGCCAACCGCATGAGAGGGGGGGCCTTTCTCGTGCATGGCGTGGCTTCTTTACCATATTCCGCCCATGCCAGTACAGCCTGAAGATTCACCTGGATTCTGGGGAATGCTTCATGAGCCACCTGCAAAGTGCACGTCCGTTTACTTTGTATATCTGAATAAAGTGTTGATCCTTTACCACTCTCCGAGTCATACCTATAGCCCCGAATCCACGATACCAGAGGATTAAAAATAACGCTTCACCAATTTAAAAGTAAACTACTATTTTTCCATGCATTAAATCAACCTTAAATGAACACCTGTTGAGGTAATGATACATAGGTTTTGGCAATGAGGCTGATGACTTCAGTAATAAAATCGAATGTAGAAAATAAATAAGATAATATTGGCCAATTATGGATTCAAGTTCAATCAATTTAATTTTGCTGTGCTTTAAAAGTACACAACACATAGGCTGAAAACAGATAACATAAAAACAACACCTACAAAAACATTACAACAGGGCTAAACAGGGTTACATTAGAACATATGCTAAAAACACATAATCCTCACCATCTTCAGACCTGATGTACTTGTTCAGTTTAAACACAGTCAGCCCTCCTGTGAGGTAAGCAGTATGAAGACCAGCGTGGAACACTGAGTGGTAAAAAACCTCAGGTAACTTCTTGGCTCATGAACTGAGTTTGGCTGACTGTTTACCTGCGTTCACACTTTCACAAGTTTGTCACAAGTTTCTCCGTGGTGCATTGGAGAAAGCAGTTTGTTATCAGCTCTGGAGACCCTGGTTCAAGTCAAGTCTAAAGTATTGATGAGATTTTGGAAAGCAAACGATGTCATGTGGAATGTCAATTATAACCTCAGACAACATCATATCTATTCCAACCAATAGCCCTCTGGAGACCTGGGGAGCACCCTCAACTGCTGCTGAGGGTGCTCTCAATTATGTATTTTTATAAATGTAACAATGTCATGTGAATTGTAATATCAAGTATAATCTCTGACCAATCATACGTGGTGTCTTAGTGGCGCAGTGGAGAGAGCTGTCCTTTATCGTCTGGAGCCATGGGTTCAAGTATGGCTGAGGGTGTGCTCGATGGAAACATAATGTAATGATGACTTTTTGGAAAGGAACGATGTCGTTTGACTTGTAAAGTCAAGTGTAACCCCTGACCAGTTCTACCATCGAGCTGGCATCTCAGTGGCACAGCGGAGAGAGCAGATGGTTAACTGCTCTCTCCAAAAAGGGAATTCGGGGAGTAAAGAGTTCCATTATGTAGGGTGGTGCTGTGCCATGGATGGATTTGAATGTCAGGAGAAGGGTTTTTAATTCAATATGGAAAGAGATGGGTACCCAGTGGAGTGATGCCGGGATTGGGACGGTGTGGTCATGTTTCTGCACTCCTCAGGAACCTGACAGCGCTGTCTTGAATGTACCGGAGCTTCTGGAGGCTCCTGCCAGGAATCCTGATGAGTGCGGTGCAGACGTCCAAGCTCCAGTTGAGAAAGACATGGATAGGCTTCTCTGCACCAGGTAGGGTCAGGGTGGGGCAAAGTTTGCTGATGGTTTTGAGGTGGAAAAGTGAGGTATTGTAGAAGTGTTTGATATCGATGTGGAAGGCCAGGGAGGGGTCAAACTTGATGCCAACATTGGAGACTGAGGAGGAGAGGGGCAGCGGGCAATGGTGAGTTGGGTTATGGGAAAGTGTTGGACTTGGTGTGGGGTGCCAATGAGTAAGTCAGGTATAAACTCAATTTGGATCATAGGCAGTGACCCAGTGGTGCAGTTGAGAGAGTGGTTGGTGCTCCATTCTGGAGACCCGGGTTTGACTTTCGCCAAGGTTGGTATTGTGTGAATGAAGATGATGAAGATCCATCCACCGTCTTCAACCTGGTCAGAGGTTATAATTGACATTACAATGCACGTGTCATCCTTACATTTTCATGCATTGAACCCATTAAGATTGATATGGCATGGCCACATTTACAAAATAACCTACTTACTTTAAGATTCTGAATAGAGCCCCATCAGCAGGATGATGGTCAACAGCTCTGCGGCACCACCAAGATTGACAGCTAGCCTGGTCAGAGGTTAGAATTCATATTACAATTCACATGGCATCATTATCTCCAAAATGACTTCATGACCTCAGGTTTCCATGGAGAGCCCCCGATGGGAATCTCTCTGCTGCGCCCCCGAGATGCTGACTATGCGCAAGTTGGAGGTTATAATTGACATGCAACTCACATGACATTGTTACGTTTAAAAAATGACAACAGCTTTCCACGGAGAGTGACCTTTGCAGGAGTTCTCAGGTCTCTATAGAAATTATAACCATCAGCTTCAACAGCTCTTTCTGCTGTGGCACCAGTTAGAATTGACATTACAATTCACATGACATCGTTTCATTTCCAAAACGATGTAAGGTTTCCATGAAGATCAACAATAGTTGAACCCAGGTCTCCAGAAATGATAACCAACAGCTCTCTCCACTGCAACACTTATGGTTAGAAGCTTAAATTAGCATTCCAATTACAATTATAAGTGACATTCCAATTCCAATTACATTGTTTGCTTTGTATCACACTGCATGAAACAAGGCTCCTGATAGGCTACTGTTCAACATAGGAAAACATACAAACGAAACATGTAATAATATAAACTAAATAATCATTGATAAACAATACCAATCAATAGAAAACTGTTGAATAACAAAATGAACGTTATTCTGGGCCAAGGGTTGTGGCCCCGCTGGGGCCCCCCTTCTAAGTCCCTGGACCTCCACACCCCCTTTACACTGAAGACACCATGTAATGGTGCAAGCATTTATAAATGACGTAAAAGCTCAACTGATCAATTCAGGTTCTTAGAAAGT
Source organism: Lota lota (assembly GCA_026745465.1). Classification (NCBI taxonomy): domain Eukaryota; kingdom Metazoa; phylum Chordata; class Actinopteri; order Gadiformes; family Lotidae; genus Lota; species Lota lota. Next base: position 749,254 of record JACYXH010000826.1, read on the forward strand.
GTAAGATAAGACTCTTGTGTGAGAATGTAATTTTGAGAGTAAAGTGAGTATTGGTAGCCTACTGCTACGATGGTACTTGTGGTATTTGCAGCCTTTAAATTTCCTTTATAAATGCTTGGTAGGGCATAGATAGTCCTCAGTTTAGATGAGCCCACACTAAAGACTTAACGGACGTTTTCTAACTACCTGAACTTATGGCGAACTACAGCATTATTAAGTGTTTATGATTAGCACATTGTAAATAGTTAGAAAATCATTAACTTATGCTTCATAACTAATAATAATAAACCGATATATTGAACTGATTATAAACAGCCCATGATGTTGGAACAACGCTTTATGAATCACGAATTCACTATGAATTCGCTATCCACCACTACTTTATTAATGCCTCAAAAGTTGCGGTTATCCTGCAGCGCTAGCGACAAGCGCAGGGAAGAGCTCTGATAAGGCGGCGTGGCGCCTCGTCGTTTCCCGGGTCTATGTCTCCGGTTTAAAATGTCCCGGGTCATTTCTCTGCCTGCCACTAATTCAGACAGGGTCCCGTTAGCTCATTATTATTCTGCCCGAGAGACTGAGTGAGTGAGTGAGTGCGAGCGTGAGGGTGGGGGGAGGGATAGCGAGGGAACGAGCTAAATAGAGAGAACATTGTCAGGGCAAGAGAGGTTTGGGAGAATGGGACGGCTGAGTTTTTTTTATTTCTTTTTTTAACGGCAGGAAAGCTGTGGGCGCATTTTTAGGGCTTGTTGCTGATTCTGTGGCCGGGGTTCGAGCGTGAAGGCATGTTGCTAATCGGCTCAATAATGAGAAGAGGCACTGAACGGCACCAAATAACTGACCCCGATTCCTGGGACTAAAGGGGGAGGCAGAGAGAGAGAGTGTAAAGAGAGGCAGACTGAGGGCAGGCAAAGGGGTGGAGGGGTCTGAGATTTAGTGCACTGGTGGATGAAACAACCCCCCACCAACGAAGGGGGAAAGTAATAGAAAGAAAAGAAGGGGGGGGGGGGGGGGTGTGGGGTGTTCTACTTTTCCGTTTAACAGTCGCACAGCAACTTTGTTTCCAACAATGACATCTGAAAAGGTATGTGGGTTTTTACAATTGCCAAAGATTGTATCATGTGTTGCCACCTTTTTCGGTTGAGTTGAAACGGTCTGAACTCATTGGAACTCAACAGGTAGCCGAGTAGAGGCGCTAGCGCCAGATGGCAAGGGAACGTTTGGTCCACAACTAAATGAATTGAAACAAGGTTTTGAGTCCATGGCCTACCGTGTTCCGCAATTGCATCTCTAAATTGCGAAATTCTTTGGGATTTGTCAATCAACCGTAGAATCATTTATTTTCTCGACAGCAGCAACTTCATTAACGGTGGGGTACTGTAGCATATGATAGGCATGTGTTTAAATGCATTAGTCACGATTGTTGATTGAGGCATTAAAGGGATTACTCTAAATAATGCATATTTTGCTTAGCTCTTCAAAAACAATAATGCATCATGCAAACATAATGCAGCCATAGATAATATGTGGTTCACAGTTGGGAACCACACAGTACCCTGATTTAACCTACTCTATCACATGGAGAGAAAGGTTTGCACATTAATCCATCGTCACCTGCTTAACATCAAATTAACGCTGTAGCCCATTGTGGAAAAGCTCATATTGTGGAAAGGCGCTCTTGGTGCTCGGAGGGAAATGTTTTTCTTTCGTGCCAGTCGTCATTACTTGATATGGCTCAACGTGTTCCGCGTAATCTTGCTGTAATAACAAAGGGGAAACCGTAGTAGAATGAGCCATTTGTCATTGAAGCCATGCTGGAGTTCCTTTGACCCTGGAGCGCTATCCTTCATCCTCCTCTTTGCCAAGGAATCAAGAAATTGTGGCTTCCCATTTATTTAGTGTCACACCGCCACACTTATTTCAAAATGTGGGGCTGCCCGGGCACATTAATCTAAGATAAATATTTGGGTTCCCTCAATGCTTGGAAGAGATATGGGAATTGGCAACAGAGACAGTAAAGTGATCCATGTAAAACAGGAGCTGGGAATGAAAACAATCGACTGGATGAAAAGAGAGAATTGGCATAGGCTATTATTCATTGTTGTACGATTCCTTTATTGTAAATTTCAATGCATATTAGAATAACATTTAATTTTATTATTTTATAGGCAATTAATAATCATTGTTCTTGTCAACCCCAGAATGCAGTGTTCAAGCATAATAGCAGCTTAATAGTGTTCCCTACAGAATGGTCCTTCTTTTATAGTATGTGTTGTGAGCATAGCACCGAGAAAGGGACATCTCTATGGTCATGGATCAATGGGGACCTCCACACTAATGCTGCCTACATGAGAAGCCTACCAATGAATGCCTTTACATGCACGTCTCCTCTTTAAATGTCGGCGGGCTTCAATAAGACCTGCACTTTTGAGGGTCTTGTGCTTTTTGTGGCCAATATATGCATTAATGCACTCTTTTTTGTCATGTTCACCTTTTAGTGGGTTGCTGTTGTTTAAGTATAGAACCAAGGAGGACAACAACAACATATTCATATCAGTAAAAACAAAAAGCAACAGAAGAACCATGTCTCGCACTGAAGAGGTCAACAAGATGACAGAGAATGTCTATAAGGTAACTTCGGCCTGTCTAGTGTGCCATGACAAACTCTGTTGTCAGGCAAGGGCCCACATTTGTGTTGCCGCAGATTGTATTTCTGCTGAATGGTTTTCAGTGGCTGCTTCTAAAATAAAGTGATGTGTTTGCAGGGGATCCTGGACCAGTTCAATCCCAGTTTGAAGAACTTTGTAACCATGGGGAAACACTACGAAAAGGCCTTGATGGGTGAGTCACACATAGTTCCTGAAAAATAACCAAACTATGCCAAGAAAAATGGCCTAAAGCTTTCTAAATTCAAACCAATGATAGAATCCTACATCTCGTTTATTTTGTTAGCTCAGATTTGTATAGTATACAGTTGGGTAAAGACAGGGGTATTTGTCCCACTTTTAGCCAGAGAAGCTTCATTAGAAGTGCTGTGTTCCAGCTTCTCATTAGAGTCTACAGAGGACCATTGTCATACCCTCTGTAACCCCTTTCACACCCCGGCCAAAACCTGGGAAAGACCCGCATTCGCTGTGAAATGGTGGATCTGCAATAAAGCAAACCTCAGCTCAGTTCATAGCCACATGCTTTAAAGAGTGTTTTGGTACAGGGAACCCATTTGGTTAAGATCTGAAGCCACGGTACTATGAAGTAAACAATTATTAAAAAATAGTTGCTGTGCTCGTGTGTGTCTATCATGTCACAAATAAAACAAAGTAATTTGATGAAAACAAAACAACAGTAAAACGTCTACATCTATCACAACTATAGTTGTAGCTCTTCACTGTAAATACGTAGTCCGCTCTTTAATAACATGAAATACCAACAAGTGTACTCAGCTGTGACATTTATGGAAGCAAAGTTTCAGGCCCGACAATAAGGTATTTTCCTGTGACCTAACCCTGGTCTAAACAGGGTTTAACCTGTGTTCAAAGTCCCCGGTGGTACACAGGTTTCCAGTATGAAATGGCTTTTATTCAGCAAAAAATTTGCTCTTGTCTTCAGGAGTGACAGTGGCTGCCAAGGGCTACTTTGATGCTCTCGTGAAACTAGGAGAACTTGCAAGCGACAGCCAGGGATCTAAAGAACTGGGTGAGTGGCGGAATGGGCAGGAGGAGTAGAATTATGTGGACAAATTAAAGAGCAGAGATAGAGTCAAAGGCATAGATAAGAAGAAGATTATCTTGTGAGTGAAGTCAGAAGGACATGCCGAGCGAGATAAAGAGAGCGAGGGAGAGTGAGATGTAAAAAGGGAAAGAGAAGAGAAGTAGAGGGAGAGAGTAGATTCATTGTTGGGAGATTAACAACACCACATGATCTCATTGTAATGCTGAAAACAGCGGGGGTGGCCAGAGAGAGAGAGAGAGAGAGAGAGAGAGAGAGAGAGAGAGAGAGAGAGGGAGGGAGGGAGAGATGCCAGACACCACAGACTACTATGCTGTGTGGGGGAAGGGGGAAGGGGGAGGAATAGATGGAGGGAGGGATGTGGAAATAGACTTACAACTCACAGCAGGGTGGAGGAGCTATTGGACAGTGATATATGGATGTGAACTCATAAAGTGTTAATAATAATCAGTTGTATTTTAAGTTTTTTTGACCTATGGCATATATCTGTGGCACATGTTCCTAATCTGTGAAAAGGCTGTGTCATAGCACAACAATATCAGGCTTAGTTTGTTTAGTGTATTAGGCTCTTTTTTATGAAGGGCTGAGATCGTAGTCTACTTTACTCAACTAAACTGTTGGTCTGTACTTTTGTTGACTTAAGTGTTTTGTACTGTAGTCGGCTACAGTCTACTCTATTAAAACCTTTCTATTAATGTAATCTAATTGATCACATTCATTCCAGGTGACACACTGTTTCAGATGGCTGAGGTCCATAGACAGATTCAGGTGCAACTGGAAGATGTGGTAAGTGTGTGAACTTCTGTAGTCGTTTTTAGTTTGTATCCATGTTTTTGTAAATAGTGTAGACATCGACACGTTAGTATGTTGAATAAAATCATCTATATGGATCGGATTCGTCCACAGTTGAAGCTGTTTCATTCTGAGCTGCTCGCCCAGTTGGAGCAGAAGTTGGAGTTGGACATCAAATACCTTACAGTAAGTGTTCTAGTTTACATTACTTTTTAGACATGACTGAAACATCTCAGCATTGGCTTTGCTTAAGCAACAGTTGATTACAGGTGAGTTTAGTGTTGGGCCTGTGTAGTCCTTTACAACTGATGTCAAGTCGAAACAACAAAACAAAAACCCTCTTCATGAACACAACCTTGTGTGGCTTGCTTGGCTCCCTTTCCCCTTTTTATCTTTTTCTCTCAGGCTACATTAAAGAAGTACCAGAGCGAACGCAGGTCTAAGACTGAGTCTATTGAGCGCTGCCAGTCCCAGCTGAAGAAGCTACGCAGGAAGAGCCAGGCCACGCGTCACCCCAACAAATACGGAGACAGAGAGATGCAGGTAAGAAGGAAACCTATAATCAGCATTATTAGGAGTTACTCAAACACCATGGTCACTGTGTTTGGTTACAGGGGCACACTGTATCCGTCTCAGCGGATTTTATACAAATATCAAAGCCACTGAGTGAAAGTTTATTTATTTAGAAGAAATGTGGCTCGTTTAAGAGGTATAGCCATATTATTTCTCATTTGGAAGTGGCGGAAGTGTAGAATCGAACACCCTGGTTAATTCAGAGGGAAGGTCAAATGGTTGAGGGTTAATATTTCATGATTACGATTTTGTTACCATCACTTACAGGCCAGAAGTGGGTCATAGTTTCCTCAATGTGTAATCGTTGAGCTTGTCCCTTTACCTCAGTCTTTGTTTTGTGTTTGTTTTTGTTCTAGTTCTTGTTATAGTTTCTGATGTGCATAGACATAACACAACGTGTTTTTGAATTGAAACATTCAAAATGCGAAAGAACTTGATCCAAAACATTTCTCTCCCAGTTTGTGGAGCTGATGAGCCGTCGCCAGTTGGAGCTGGACACTCTGGTTGCCGTGGGTTACAGGTCTGCGCTAACTGAGGAGAGGAGAAGATACTGCTTCCTGGTGGACCGACAGAGTTCTGTCACCAAACTGCTCATCAACTACCACTGCAAGGTGACGCCATAAGCAGAACCATTATAAACATTTGTAGTAGTTTCAAAGCACACAACAATGTATCTTGGTTGTTGGACTCCCACTGTGTGCTGGTGCGTGAGTTAATTACTTGTAATACTCCTATTTTCCCAGGTCAGGGAACTTCTGTCCCAGAAGTTGTCATCTTGGCAACAGTCCTGTTCCCAGCCCACCAAGCTTCCAGAACGGGCCCTGAATCTCTTACGCCACACGGCTCCACAAACCTCCGGGGCGGCAGGGATAGCGGAAACTCTGCGGCACACCAAACTAGGCTCCTCTCAGCCCGAACAGGTGACGGAGCAGTGTTTCATCATGCTTTGGACTTCTTCTGATCGATTAATGACCAATGTTCATGGATATTTCATATCCAAGAGATGTGTTGCACTCCATGTTATTTATACACAACCACAGACCCTTTGACATTGAATCATTGTTGATGTATCTCCATTCTCCCCACGGCCAATCAGAGGCTGTCTGTTCAGGAAGTCCCACCTCTGTCGAATGGAGACTCCAATCCCTCTCAGCAGCAGCAGCGTGGCCTCCCCCCCTCCTCCTCCTCCCAGAGTGACAGCCCTCTACCGCAGGGCTCCCCTCAGATGCCCCGCCCCCCGGCCGCCTGCGATGGAGCCTCCGGTGGTGAATCCCTAGGAGCGTCCCCCCAGCATACCAGCACGCCACTTGGCTTCTCACCCGGCCCACTCCCGGAAGGCAGCAGCAGCCAGGGTACCTCCACGCCCACCAGCGCTTCAGGCAGCTGCTCCCAGCAGAGTCCTCTACTCCTGGCCACCGGCACCTCCAACCTTTCCCCATGCCTCATCCCCTCCACGGTGCTCTCCCTCAGCCAGGCCCCCTCCGCCTTGAACTCTATGCAGGCCATGACCCTACCCATCGCCCACAGTGCCCCCCACAGCCCCCCACTGCCCCACAGCGCGCCCCTCTCCCGGGCCATGACCCCCATCCATTTGATGCACCAACAGGCGGGATCTGGAGTAAGCCAGGTTCCCTCGCTGAATCCTCTGCAGATGAAAGCCACCGAGATGTACGCAACATCCACCCTGCCGTTGCCTAGGAGACCTGTCAGTGAGATGAGACTGGGTGGCTTTCAAGGTAAGATTTATCACTTGGGGTGATATTTTGTATAACCCCTGGTGCTGACTAGCTCAACTGGTAGAGCATGGCATTAACATGCCTAACGTTTTTGGTGTGCCCTGAATGCCCAGAGTTGAAAAGATTGCAACCTGTCCACCATCATTATAGGTTAAATGTAGATTATATGTAGCATTGCAACAGAATGTCCGAATCTCCTTTCCTTTGCTGCTATGCAGGCACCAGTCTGCCCAGAATGATGCAGCTTTCTGAACCGATGCGTGTGGAAGCCATGTTTGCGCACACGCCTGCAGGATCCGAGGGCAGTGCAGTGGGTGGGGCCTGCTTACTTCACTTTCTGCCCAACGATAACATTACCCTGCTAATCTCCGAGCCAAGGGACGGCTGGCACTACGGTCAGAATGAAAGGACTGGACGGTAAAACATTGTGCAAACTGTATGTCCGCCTTTGTAATAAACAGGATGATAAAATACAACTTACATCTAACATCTCAAAATGGTCTCCCTCACAGAAAAGGCTGGTTTCCATACTCCTACACCCAGCCTCATGCCAACAACATCGACAACCACGGGAGCAGGTTAGTGCACCGGAAAAACACTATCAGCCCTTCAGAAAACATGTCACTCTAAAAGGTTTATCCATGGCTAATTTATATCCCATATTCTTCCCCCTTCAGCTCCCTCTTGCTATCTAAGGCCAACAGTGGCAGCACTGGCCAACTTGACAAGCTGGTGTCGGCGGGCCTGCCTGCCTTGACCCCCGAGTCAGAAGAAGAACGTTCCCTTCCTCCACAGAGGGTTAGCACCTTCCGCCCACGCCCGTACAGCATGGCCGACAGCCACAAGGTCAGCTTAAGGCCCAGTGGCACCGCTCACGGGATGGGGGAGTGGATGGGGCCCGCCCACCGGCCCTCTTTGTCCATGCTGATGCAGGAGGTAATGACGCCGTAGAATAGCCTAGCCTCGCCTGCCAAACGCAAAATCAATGCTATGCAATTCTCACATTCCTATCTCTCTGTGATCATAGCTCTCTTCAGATTTGGCCTCTCCTCCACCCTCCCCAACCAGGTAGATACATGCTTTATAACCCTTTCCTAAAATGAACGCCATACTGAACGCTTCTCCACTGATCAGGAAATAATAACAATGCTATTATATCTGTAGTATTAGTGTTAGTCGATGCAAGGTGTGATAAAGATAATTTAGAGATGATCTATCCTTTAAAATATGTTGTTAATCTGTTTAGAACTTTCCATTATCTTTTTGATTTTGATTTTTTTCAGGACAAATCCGTTTGCTCACGTCAAACTCAGGAGGACGGTAACCAATGACCGCTCTGCTCCCATCATTGAGTAATATGTGGGATACAGCAGGAGATAAAATAAAGGTTACAAACATACAGTGGTTCTTATGGAACACATGTTCTGTCAAGCCTTTACTTAAGACATTTTGAAGTATAATGTTTGTGATTATTTAAAATGATACTACTTCTACATTAAGATTAAATTAGATGGACATATGATATATACATCATATATCTGGATAAAGGCAAGAAAAATGCTTCAAACGAAAATTCTTAAAACAAAACTAATAGAAAAAAATAGAATGAAAAAATGGTCACCATATTCTGATTGCTAATCTGATTATAATCTGATTCAGTTACCATGGTTACAGTAAATATAATAAATGTATTATATTGACCGTGATTCTATTTGGAAAGATCCAGTGTGACAAAGTTGTAGAAACTAAGATCAATGTAACATTTATTCACTTTGGTGAACATAGGTGTCTTGAAAGATATTTGTGTATACCTGAAGTAAAAAAGCAGTTGGACTACTGCTCAGTATAACTTTTTCTGTGTATTACTTAGTCTGTTCATTAAAATTTTTAATAATAATAATAATAATTTAGGGGACAGGCTCCTAATAGCAAAATCTATATTTAATGCCTATTTTCTCCTTGACAATGAAATGTCACATAAAGGACAGGTTCCTCATTTTTATTTTATTTGTACTTTCAAAGTAGCTGCCATGTTCTTCATGGGTCAAACTACGAATATGCAATACATCCTATCTTAAAGATGCAATCTATCCTTTTTGCTTGAAAGTAAACATTCTCATTCACAATTTATAGTTAACACTGTGCATTATGTTTATGTTGTGCCTTTTAAACTCACCATCATATAAAATGGGCATTAAATGAAACTAATTTAATGATGTGTATCGCATTGATAATGACACCACAACATACCTGCTTTGTTCTGTCACACTAGTTGTTATATTTGTTAAAGTAAAGGTCTTTATATATTTGAATAGGCAACTTTGATGGAATTCAAGATTTAGTGAATGATAGGGAAATTTATTTAGTGGTTTAGTTGGTTTGAGGGAACTGTGAATGGTTTTCACCCGAACTGTTCAGAGTACAATAATTGTTCGTTGTTGGAGAGTTTCTTTAAGAATGGGCTACGGAGGTGAAGGTTTAAGGAAGAGGTTAGGTCATACTTGGCAGAATTTCCAACACTGACTGAATGAGAATGTCATTGGGTCTTGTTTGTTCTTGATTCAGCTTATGTCCAAATGAAAATCTACAAAATATCTAGAAAGATAGCTTACTGAATACCTGTCAGAACCTTTTAGAGAGATGCCAAAGCCAAGGATGATTAAAAGGATTGTTTTCATATCGAAATGTAACTTTGAAAGTTGATGTAGGAAGTATATGGAAAGTTGATCAGTGTCTGAGTAAGGGTTAAATGTAAACACAAATATATTTTAGTATGATTGTGCTCACATGGATTTGATCTGATTTGTAAATTAGGATGGTTTGTTCCTTTTGATTACTGTATATTGTGTGTATATTATGAATGCTGTCGCATTTAACACCGATCACCACGGCTTACATATACACAATTGTGCCTGGTGTGTATTTTTCCTTAATACTGCTAAAGGTATGATTCCTCAATCACCACCCTTGGGTTCAGCAAAAATGTTGATTTAGTGGTATTTAATTGTATTCATGTTTGCTTGTTTAGAAATCATTGAGGTGTTTTATATATTAGACGTTTGAAATTAAATGAAGGCTACGGCAATACCTGCTACCACCACCACCAACTGACCCGTTTTGTACTACATCTTCTTTAAATTCCTCAAATTTATTTTTTAAGTTCACTATTGAACCTACAGTATGTGAGAAATTACTTGGAAATTGCAGTAGCTTGCATACTGTGACAGGTAATTTTAAATCGTTCAAGATCATAAATGGCATTATTGCATGACCTGGAAATCAAAACAAGAACAGCATTTGATAACATGACCATGTTCTGGTCAGGCTAACTTTCCATTTTATGCTCAATATCATTGTCAAGATTATAAGAATGTATGCCTTCACACAAACATATTTCCCAGACTTAATAAGCTTCCATAATCATGCTTAATACATTGTTTCAGTCCGATTGTAATGGTTTTAATTTGTTTGAATATGGTTTGTTATGAGCGCTGTGCCAATTCCATTTACCAAACTAAACTTTTTTCTATAACTGTCTGGTTCAGTGGCTTGCTAACACACAACAATGCATTAGTCCTGTATTGTGATTGTAGCTTAGATACTAATCAGCAATTTTATAGAAGCAAGCAGAAGCATTTTACCAAGTTAACATATTTGCTACCTTTTCTATCAAGTAAGCATCTATATAGTAGCAAGCACACTATATGTGCAGCTTTGGTACATCAGCCTAATAATGGGTGAAAATATTGCTAAAAGAAAAGTTAACAATTTCTTAATAATGATATTCAATTCCAATGGAGTAGCCAGTCAATGTAATACTTTTTCAGTTACCTACCCAGTGCACCACAGCAACTTTAAGAACTTGGATGACCATGCTTCTTGATCTTTCCCTTCAAAGGCTGTCATTTCAAACAGAGCCCTGTAAGCCTACACTAGTTGTTTTTTTCCCCACAAAGTAAGAAACAAACATTACTTTGTTCCCCCTATAGACAGTTGAAACCTTCTATAGGTTGAATATGTTACACAACTCAAATATTGAAAAATGTAATCAATAAACATTTCTGTCAAAAAAAACCTGTCCTGTGCATGTTGTACCTTTTCAATATTTAGTCAAGAAAGCATACTTTGTTTCAAGAATCTTTGTTTCAGCACTTTCCAATAGATTATAATAATCTCAGACATAATGGGATGAATGTGGCCAACACAAAATACACAAGCAAGCACACAAACAATATTTATAGGATCATTTTTACTGTGAGGTTGCCAATAAAGTAGCTACATGGACGATATAATTTTTTTTACAGTGTTTGTCATGTAAATATGTAGTTATAGCTTTTTAAGCCATTCCAAGTTTGGTCCTTCTTTGTCAGATGGATGTGCAGGGACATCAGGCATATTTCCATCATCTCGAACAGGAACTAGATTGCAGAAAGAGTTTATTTATCTTGAACATAGGCACAGCTGAACTGCTTATTTTAGTAGCATGTAGGACTGAAACAACATAAACACAAATATGTATTGTATACAATATCAAGCAGTCAAACATCTCAAATGGTTGCACAAATGAAATGCTTTGATCAGGGACATCAGAAACCCACATATAGCCGTAAACTATACAACGTAGGCCTATGTGTTTACCTGGGTAGTTGTATGGCACAGCCTGGTTCATCATCGCTGAATATTTGGTCAGGGGACTTACAAATGGTAATATAACCCCTATGGGCAACAATAAGGTTAAATAGATCAAGATATAGATAAATACAATTCCACTTTCCTTTAGAAGTATTTGTTTATGTGGATGCATTTAATAATTAAACACATTTTAACAAAGGTGATCATGCTACCATGGTTACTGACCTAAAAGCCCAAGTCCACAGGAAACCACAATAACTGGCTCCTTATTCCATGCATTCTTTAGGAAAGCTCCAATCGCTGAAAAAAACAAACCATTGACAGATCACTTTACGTTAGCTTTGGAAACCGACGGCTATCACCGTTCGCCCCGGCGTCCAAGGTCACTTTATTGTTTCATGATGAGTTGAGTGGTTCGCCTTAAAACAATAACATATTGTGTGTCATTGTATTGCTGAAAGGCAAACACAATGACCTTTAATGTCGTATTGAAATACATCATTATACCCCTACTCCGTTTTTCATAAGATAACGAAATGTACACTAACCCGCCATGTTCGCTTTGTAGTTCTCTCGACACGCTAGTGCTTGTGGGGAATGTATGCTCTACCCCTCTACGTATATTTGTTGCGACGTAGAATAAAATATCATATGATTGTATTTATTTAAATATCTATTTTGCAATCAAGCTCTTAAAATGTGAGCTTCCCAATACGAATTTTCTTAAGACAGGAAGCTTTATTCCAATTATACATAGTTACAAAATAAATATGTGTTACAAGGAATATGTAAGTGATAATATCCCTTTTGGCAACTAATTGTTACAAAAAACACACAAACCAAAAAACATAGACTCTATAATATAATCTATGCTGGTTTATAATTGTGCACGCCATGACCTGGTTTGGCTTGTTTACACTACACCGGAAGTCAATTCAACAATGCTTGCAAAAGATCACGGCGCGAACGGATGTTTTAGTTGGTTTTATGATTTGGGTTTAATGCAATGTTTTCGTTGTCCACTTGTTATACATACTCAAATACACAGATGCTATGAAAACAGTCATCACGGGATTTAATCTTTTGAACAAAATGTACGTTGCGTTTTCAATTCAGGGCTAGCTGTTTGCTAGTAGTATTTCTGATGACACAGAGCTTGTCTAGATCACGGAGGCTGTCCAGTTCCAGATTTCCATGTATTTGTTTATTTATGTTTAATATACCCGCTTTTCGTCTTCCTTAACAGATGATGGAGGATTTCTCCGGTTTAGCGCTGCCGCCTCTATTTGGAGGGCACATCCTGGAAGCAGAGCTGGAACCTGCTGGTGTCGAACTAGGCCCAGGAGAGGTAGCGACACAATCCTACCTCGTCGTACCAACCCCTACCAAAACACTATTGTAACCATTATCCGTTTATGCATAATCGCAATGCAAGGTTTGGTAGTGTAAACCTATAACACATGTGTTTCTTGAAAAGGTGTTGTGGGGTTTGGCTTACACATAATGTGTACTACTACCCCGTTCATTTTGGTATATAATTAAGATACCAATTGGAAATATCTTAACTCCCCACTTGTATTATTTTAGCAGGTGGAACTGGGCCCAGGAGACAATGAGGTGTTGGATGGTGGAGTGCATGAAGATGAAGAAAAGAGAGCCCTTGATAAACGGAAATATACGGCTTTGAATAAGAGGTGCAAAGATATTGAACAGGTTTGCAAAGTGCTTAGTATGCATCCCTTGCATTTGATTCATGTTTACTTGATTAATGTGTGTAAATGTTACATGCATTCAATCCTAATTTGTAATCTTCCTGTTATCTTCCCTGGTCAGGTAAATCAGAAGATCCTTGGTCGCCTACACCAAGTACAGAGATTATTGCGGCGCATGAGGAAAGAGAGACGGTATTTATCTTACAATTTTTTTATGTTTATACTATTTGACATATTATGAAAATGTTTCCTTTCCTCACTTAATCAAATAACTTTTAACCCAATTAGGTTCCTGATGAAGACTCTTGATACTCATGGAGATGATTACAGGAATTCTTACTTGACAATACATCTAGAGGTGAGAAGTGTTCAATAGACACATATGGGGCACAGCGTGGCAGCTAGGGCGTTCTACTCCCAAGTACTGGGTCCGATGCCCAATGTCCGCAGTGTACCTGTAGGCATCCTAGAGCGTGATGCCTAACCCCTAAATGATATGGTTCTCAAGTATATATTATATCTACTTTAGAAATATAGATGTGTGTCTGTAAGTTCAAAATATTAAAATCAGATAAATATCTTTATTGATGTCTTTCGTTGAAATTCAAAATTTGAATGCAGTAAAGAAATGTATCCTGAAAAGCAAACCCTATAAACCACTTTTTCTTGGAGTGAAGCTTTTGCCTACATTTCTTTTTATTATTATTATTATTAATGTTATGCTGTGTGAGACACATTCTGTTTTTCTGTCTCAGGATGAGTCCACTGTCCCTTTAGAATCAGCTGCTGGACTGGACGTGGACCGGATTAATGGTGCATCTGGTTCTTCTGGTGCAGCACATCATGGAGCCGGACCAAAGAAGCGGAGACATCGCATTCCAAAGCAGGAGAAGGATAAAGACCCACAGGTATGGGAATAATCTTTAGAGATCTTTGATGACAATCATAATAAGAATAGCTTTTTTGTAGTATTTTAAAAGTGCTCAAAAGTACACAATTGATAAAGTGGAAATCACAGATTGCGAAGATCCACATCAGGACTCATAGACATGGTGCAAATCTCTGCAGGGCTGCCTGTATTTGTATTTCCAAGGCACGTTAACGTGTATAAAAAGGGCAGTATAGCCTTTCTGACCCCAATGTACATAAACCGAGAGCAATTCCCAAAACTGAATTGCAAGAAAAAGTTTCAATAAATTGAAAAAAATATATATCGATGTGAAAAGACATTGCAAAATTACAACAGAACATAAGTTTGGTAGTTAATGGGTCGTGTGTTTTTTTTATTATTTGATTAACTGTTAACTACGCTTTCATTCACCTTACAGACTGAGCCTGATATTCCAATGTTGGATGAATCACCTTTTGGAGAAATACCAACTCCTACTCCACTGTCTCACTGACAAGAGGTCCTCTCCCTAGAATGTCTGATTGTAAAGCTAAGATGCCACATATTCAGCCAGGTTTTGTACTTGACTAGTGGTTACTTGGTTTTCTTTGTGTATATATTTGTTTTATTAAAATGGATTTATGCCCAACATATTTCTGCCATTTGTGTTGATTTTTGTCCACAAGCAGGTAATTGTTTGTGACAAACAAGTTATAAGAGAATATGTCAAATGAAGTACTGTTACATTAGGTTGGGGTTATTATGTTATCTTTGTGTTATGTACTTGGCCTGTGAATCTTTGTTTTCCTTTACTAGCCTGATGTCAGACGAGGTACAGCAAGTTATTTATTATATATTTATTTACAATTTGTCACTAGTGTCAGGGTAGTTTTTCATGGGCAAATGTCCTGAAACTATCATTTAACACATTTATATAAGACACTGTTTAGGGTCACTTTCAAAGTGATTTTTTAAAACAATTCTGAAAAAGCATCTACAATCTCAAACGTTTAGTTGAAGATATCTGATTGACGACTTCAATAATTCAGTGGACTAATTTAATCATTTTGTTGAGGTTTATTCCGACGGATGTTTCCAAATGAAAATGGTCAGATCTATCCAATCATAGCTGCTAAATGGTACTTAGGGCGGAAACCAAACTTGGAGGTGTGGTTAAGCTACCGTCCATCTTTAGCTAGAGTACAGCGAGTTTATCGAAAAGAAAACAAATTTTGGAAGTAAAGAAGACTTCTGGGAAATTGTTTTGGCTATAATTGAAAAGAGAAAAACGAAAACCCAGACCCTAGGTAAATGCTGGAAACAAATGTGCATCTAGATGGTCGGGTTGAGCCAGTTTCCCTTATTCCTTAATTTTTCTACCTTGCTAGCTAAACCGCTAGCTAGTATTGTATGCAATTGCTAACCTGTTAGCAATATTAGCTATTGGGTTGGCGATTGGCAACGATGATAAATGATACAGTTCACAATTAAAAGGCAATATTTCGACCCAAATTACTGTTGCAAGAATGTGTAATGAATCAACCAATCTGTACTTAATAATCGTTCAGCCATAATCCAACTACTATCGAGCGTAATGGACTGGCTAAACTGGGTAGCATTAGCTAAGCACCGTATACAAGGTGCATTAGTTGACAAGTATGCATGACAAGCGTCACTGTAAATTGCACGTTTTATGGTATCGAACGATATGGATTCTGGTTGAATAAATACACTCTGGAAGGGTCAATGCTTTGCACAATGCTAGGTAACATGAACACTGATCCACAACGACCCACGTTAACATGAGATCAATCCTCTTGGTATGAAGCATGTCCACAGATGAGATGTTTCATCGGTCTTAAGCATAATTAAAAGTTGTAAATGCTTTTCCCAGTTAAAGCTGTAACAGACGGAATGTGGACAGTGTCGTAGTGAAAGCCATGGCTGACAAGAGAAAACTACAAGGTAAGTCAATAGCACAATGATGTTGCCTGGAGTCCTTACTTCCCACCACGCTCAATTTTTTACTACGGAAACCATAGGCGCTGCATGACTTCTTCTGGTACAGGATTTAAGGGGTTTATTCAGGATCATCTCTTTGATCTCTACAGGTGAAATCGATAGATGTTTGAAAAAAGTAGCAGAAGGTGTAGAGCAGTTCGAGGATATTTGGCAAAAGGTGAGGTATTAATAATGCATGCAGTTTTTTTGTTTCCACAATTGTACGTTTGATTTGCAAACTTGAGCCAATGTGCTTTTTAATTGCCACAGCTTCACAATGCAGCCAATGCTAACCAGAAGGAAAAATACGAGGCAGACCTCAAAAAAGAGATTAAAAAACTGCAAGTAAGAGGAGTTATCACCTATGGGATTTGTTTGCTTAATTTGTTTATTTTATAAACTACGATGTGTATATCCATATCTATAAAATGTAACCATGTGTCCTCTTTGCTCCTGCCCAGCGACTGCGAGATCAGATAAAAACATGGGTGGCCTCAAATGAGATAAAAGACAAAAGGCAGCTAGTCGAAAACCGGAAACTCATAGAGACGGTAATGATCTTCTTTCATTCATCACCAAATAGATTTTTGTGAAATTACACAAATCAGAACAAATTGTCTCATCCATCATTATGTGACTTGTCTCTTCTCAGCAAATGGAGCGCTTTAAGGTGGTGGAGCGGGAAACAAAAACAAAGGCGTACTCTAAAGAAGGCTTAGGACTTGCCCAGAAAGTAGATCCAGCTCAGAGGGAAAAAGAGGAAACGGGCCAGTGGTTAACGGTAAGGTATTCCGTCATTGGTCTCTTGGCTGCACTGTCCTGTCATCGTTGCTTCCACAAGCACAGCCGGGAAGTGTAATTGCAAAACTGGAACACGTACTGTATTTGTAATTGCATGTGACAAAAACAAGCAAATTGGCGTCATTAGTAAAATGTTTAATTAATAATATTTTTACTAACAATGTCAACCCTCTTTGTTATGTTGTTATTGTAGTTAAAGAGCCAGTGAACCCAAAACCACTTCTTTTTTGTTTTTAACGTGGTCATTTGTCTTATATGATCGTCAACATAGTAATCTATGCCATTTATCACTGTAAGTGATAAATGTCCCCAATTTAGAGAAAAAAGGGGTAAAATCCTATGTTTTAGCCATTCTCCCAAAACACTATGTGAACGTTCCACTCTGCTGCGAACGCAGGTGGCGTTCTTTTCGTGATGTCAGACTACCTTTTCCGAGGTAGTCTGACGTCACGACCAAGGGGCACCGGCGGCGCGGTTTGTGTGGAGCTCTGTCTGGGCAACGGTTGACTGCGGTGTCCTCGAGAAAGTTGGACTTCCCGGACACATATAGTGTAACGCTACGGTGTGTGTGGATGGTGAAGCTCCGTCTGAGCAGTGATGTATTTAATGTCCGCGTCGGAGTGAGGGTTAAGGCTTCCCGGTCACCTATAGTATAACGCTACGGTGTGTGGTGCATTTCATATACAACATTGCTTATTATAATGCTCATAACAGTTACACAACGACGGTACTAAAAAAGTATCATAACGTTGGCATGGGTCGTAACCATGGGGATAACACACCCCAAAACGCATTTCTTTTAATCACATAGTGTTCGAATTCCAGCTAAAACAGTGGGCTCACTGGCTCTTTAAATAACAATTGTTATTGTAGCCACAATTCGGTGCAGACTGTGATTCAATAATCAAAAATTTATTCTTGGTTCCATTATAATAAGCAAATAATCTGTAATAAATTGTTCACAATATGAGGTCAGGCACGTTGGACTATTGCTGTGCACAACTATTCTCCTCACATTCTCTTCCTATGTGTTCCCCTGCAACGTAGAATACGATAGACACTCTAAATATGCAGGTTGACCAGTTTGAGAGTGAGGTGGAGTCTCTCTCCGTGCAGACGAGAAAAAAAAAGGGCGATAAAGAGGTAGGTGCTCCGTGTTCTTCTCCGTTGCCATTGTAAGCCGTGTTTTGAGAATATGCTCTCAGTACAACTTTGGCCACCCTTCCTCCCAGAAGCAAGATCGCATCGAAGAGCTTAAGCGGTTGATCGAGAGGCATCGGTTCCACATTCGCATGCTGGAGACCATCCTGCGAATGCTGGACAATGACTCGGTACAAGTGGACTCTGTCCTGAAGATCAAAGATGACGTGGAGTACTACATCGACTCATCGCAGGACCCCGACTTCGAGGAGAACGAGTTCCTGTATGATGATCTAGACCTGGACGACATACGTGAGTCTATTGAAAAGACCAGGCTGAAGGAGTTCAATTGTTCTCTGTTAATGATACAAAAGTGTAATTTTTGTTTTTCTACTTACCCCATTGGCTGTCTAGCTCATGGCAAAAATAATGCTCACTTTTGGTATAATGGGTTTCTTCACAAGTAATTCAGCCACCCTACTTTTCCATAAATGTATTTGTTAGCTAACAAGCTAGGAGGTAAGTAGCCCACCCAAACCTGCCTGAGCTAATTGGAAAGAGTACATTGTGGGGATGCCTTCTCTTTTTGCCATTTGCTATGCAGTCAATATGTTGAGCAAGATTAAAACAATTATAATATTCGAACGGGGGTTTGGGCTCTTAGGGCTTGCTCGGGATTAAATCTCAGTAAATAATCATGCCTTTGCTTTTTTGTCTTTGCCACTCCTTGGCTGGTGCAGCGCTTGTGGCCACGTCTCCATCAGGCCAAGGAAATATTGAGGATGAGATGTTTCTCAACTCCAGCAGTACGCCCACCTCCACCACCTCCTCCTCACCCATCCCTCCCTCCCCGGCCGCCTGCACTGCTGTAAGTTCATGCAATCCTCCCTTTGCTTGGGACGATTCCATCACCTTGGTAAGGGGGTAAAGGGTTGGGGTCTTTTTAAAATATGTTTGTGTGTGCCGATTAACATGCTTTGAAAGTCCGATTTTATTGTGTCTTAATCCACCAATGTGTTTGACAAAGATAGTTTGTAGAGTGGATTCTCATGAGTCTCTTTCTTACAGGAGAACTCTGAGGATGATAAGAAACGTGGTCGGTCGACAGACAGTGAAGTTAGTCAGGTGAGGGGCATCTCATCTGTACTGTCATCTGCTTGGTCCTGGCGAAGCATTTTCACTGTAGAACCAAACTTATACCACAGACTGTAGATTTCCTTTACAGGCCTCAAGCTTGTATTTATTTGACTAATCTTCAGTTTTCTCTGCATTGTAATGTATTGCTGTGAAGTTGTCTTACTGAAGCCAACATTCTTTTTAATTTCAGTCGCCTGTGAAGAATGGCACTCCTTCCCTGTTGTCTTCCTTCTCTTGCTCCTCCACCTCTGGCTCCTCCTCCTCCTCCTCGCTGGTGTCCATGGCGAGCATCGTCGGAGGCATTCCCGTGGTGCCCACAAGCAACAGCCTGATCGGAAGCTTCAGCAGCGCCGTGCAACAGCACCAGCATCAAGTGTCGCAGCAGCAGGCGCAGTCTGCAAACCAACAGCAACAGCCATCGCAAACGAAACCCTCGGTCCCTTCCAGCAACACCCCCAGCCCGCCCAGCCACCCACTCCTACCAGTCTCGGCCCCCATCCCCATCCCCATCCCCAGCACCCCCAGCTTAGCGGTGGCCCTCCCCCAACCCCTGCCATCCCCGGGGTCCGCTCCCTCCTCCAGTTTGGGACTTGGGCTGGGCCTAGGTTTAAGCAAAGTGGGCATCACGGGGACCAGCAGTGCCAACCAAATGTCTGGTCTAGGCCTGAGCGGCATGCCTTCGGCGTTAAACACGATGGCCGGGCTCATTTCGGCGTCCACCCCTACCCCGTACGCTCAGGCAGCGGCATCAGGAGGCCTGAGCAGCACCACCCTGTCCAGTGTTTCCATGGAGAGCAGCACTTCCATCCCCACCTCTGGCTCCAGTGGAGTCACCACCAACGGCTCCGGCACAGGCCTTAGTTTACTGGGCTCGAGCCCAGCGCACAGCTCTCTAACCGGGGGCCTCCTCGGCCTGGTCCCCGGGCAGAACGTTGCCCCTGGCTCCTCACAGGTGACCCTTCCTCCTGTCAGCGCCAATCCTGGCGGGGTCATGGGCATGCTGGGAGGCAGCGGTGCCAATGTTGGCGTAATGCTCAACACGGCACCTACCAGACCACCCAGTGGACTCAAGCAGAACGGAACCACAAGTTAGTGTTTTATAAACTCTTTCTATGAATCACTGGTAATGTTTTTTGTGAATTGTGTGCATTCCATTCCATCTCATACTGGGATTGGTTGTCTGACTTCCCCTCTTGTCTCCTAGGTTACAGCGCGATAGTAGCAGAGAGCTCCACAGATTCCACTCTAAGCACACCGAGCCAATCACAAGGCAGCCAGCCTTCGTCGCTAACGTCCTCGACCAGTCAGCCGTGAGTTTACTCCAGCGTCGGTCGTTGCGCCACCGTTGGTTTATAACCCATTACCGGTCCGTTAAAAGAGTCCTTGTGCATTTATGGTTGTTTGCTGCTGTTGCTTCTTGGCCCCCCGCAGAATGGACAACGGCCCCAGCCTCATCAGCTCCATCACCCTGCCGCCCAGCTCTCCCTCCCCCTCCTTCTCGGACAGCACGCCCGGCGGAAGCAGTCTTCTGAACGGACCCCACTCCTACTCGCAGACGCCCGAGGTCCTCAAAGTGAGCAGGAGGGAGGATGGGTGGGCCGGGCTGCTCGGTGCATGGTTAAGGGGTTTCAGTCAGATATCACACCACCACCACTACACATGCTACGGGATCAAATGTAACACTGAGATGGTGCATTACATGCAGAGTTGTGGGGGCAGAGTCTACGTGTAAACACCAGGATAACATTGTGAGGTTGCACCACTGCGGAGTGGGATTGTCAATAAAAAAAATGGGTGTGACTGCCGACACCACTATGGTGAGAAGGTCAGTGGTCAGAGTTTGATAGCAGACCAGTAGCCCCCTTCAGCAGCCATAAGCGTTAAGCCCCATCTTATTTTTAGCTTTGTAAAGCAAGATGCAGCTTAGTGGTCCACAAATAACATTTGTGACCACATACACATTCTATTGACAAGCCATCATATAAATGTTTATATTTATATGGATATGAATACATATACATGTTTATTTATTAATTATTACTTTTATTTAATAAGGTAGCCTTATTTGGACATGGGATATATGTTTTACCTGAAGGCCTCTCCTTGCTATGTATATCACTGAATAGTGTTGCTGTGATGCTGTTGCCACGACAATAACATGTGAGGACCCTTCCTCCCCCTAGCTCCCCACAGACCACCGTCAGATGCTGATGGAGTGCCGGGTGTCAGCAGTGGCGGGAGAGCCGCCCGGGACCACAGCCACAAACACACGAAAACGAAAGCAGTGTCAGGTAAAGACTCAAGAACACATGCATACGTACACGGATCTTCGCCTACGTGCGGGACGCTGAAGTGTGTTCATTTGTTTCTCTCTCATTCAACTCTCTGATCCCCCCCCACCTTCTCTTACTACACTTTCTCCCTCTCTCTCTCGTTTCTCTACCTCTTTGAGACCTGATTGGCATGTTGTTCTTGCTCGTCTCCTCCCTGTTTCAATCTTTCCTTCTCTCTTCTCCCTCGGGCTCCAGGCTCCTGAGGCACTCAGCTCTCTGAAGGCCATGGCCGAGAGGGCAGCGTTGGTCTCAGGCCTGGATGGAGAGATCCCCAACCTGCACCTCACAGATAGAGGTCAGCACGGGGCCACCACTGCACTCACTGGCTAGTGACAATGATCTAGTCTGATTCCCATGGTTTAGTTTTGATGCTTTACATAAGCGAGTTAAGTCACATAATAGAGTGGATGTGTGGCATTTCTTAATGGACAAGAGGAACTGAAAATCGGTTGTCATGTTCATCTGGGAAGAGTCTCAAAAATGATTGCGTTAATCCTGAAATATGGATGGCAATGCAATGAGGGGCAATACAACAACATTTCACATATCAAATGAACTGAGTGTTGATCACCTGGATTTGACGCCCAGCCTCCTTTTCTGCGTGTAGATATTTTCTCTAGTTCCTCTGCAGCCCCCGGCACTCCCACGGCCCCCCAGCCCTCCCTGTCGGAGGTCAGCATACCCCCGTCGCTGGGCGTGTGCCCACTGGGCCCCACGCCGCTCCCCAAAGACCAGCTCTACCAGCAGGCCATGCAGGAGTCGGCATGGACACACATGCCCCACCCCTCGGACTCTGAGAGAATCAGGTGAACAACCGTGTGACTGGTGTTGAACCATCTATTCACTATGGTGGTCCATTAAAGTCCAAATGAATATACATTCATGGGGGCAGGATACTGTAGTGGGATTTACTCCCAGGCACAAAAGGTTTTGGGTTCACCTATGACCACAGTCTACACGTAGGCATCCCTGAGCTCATGGCCTAAAGGTAAATAAATACATGCCACTTAATCGAAGCGGTCATCCAAAGCATCTCTTACAACACTGAGTGCAGAACCCCTAACCCTAGCAGAATTGATTGTGGATGGGACGTTTGTGAGACGGCTGTCTAACGGCTGTGGTCCCTGTGGTGTTACAGGCAGTACTTGATGAGGAACCCGTGTCCTACGCTGCCCTTCCACCATCAGATGCCGCCTCACCACTCTGACTCCATCGAGTTCTACCAGAGGTTGTCCACAGAAACGCTCTTCTTCATCTTCTACTACCTGGAGGTAACTCCTGCATCCTGCCCCCGGCCTGCTCACCCTCCTAGTTGGCCTTTTCAGTTGGGCCTGTCCTGTCCCTACTCCATTTAAACAACCTCTCTTAAAGGAAAACCAAACCCTTAAGTAACGTATTTTAGATGAGACATGATGTAGTGGGTTACATAGGAGTGCTATGGATTGATCATGGTCCAAATCTCATATGTTTTAAAAACATTTGGTAAGCTGTAAATGTGGACTCAAATCGCCCTTTATGGGTACAATTGTAACTGCATATTCATGAGTTACCTGTTATTGGCTGTTTTGGGTTACCAGGTTACCAGTCAATCAAACATTCTGGCAGCTATATAGATTCAAAGTGTCAGAAGTCAGCGAGAGCGCATACAGCGGACGGGGACATGCTCAAACTGGGGGGTTCGGTTTTCCTTCACTCCATGCGCTTCCTCCCTCCAGGGCACGAAGGCTCAGTACCTGTCTGCGAAGGCGCTGAAGAAGCAGTCGTGGAGGTTCCACACAAAGTACATGATGTGGTTCCAGAGGCACGAGGAGCCCAAGACGATCACCGATGAGTTTGAACAGGTGCAGCTCCATCCTCTTCTCTTCAGCCCCCTCCACTGCTCAACATGCTTCCATGTGGTTTGTCTGCATTCTTGGCACACACGCAATGCAGCAATAGCCTTGGTTACACTTGAATGGGAACTGTGTGGCCAGATTAGCTCTTCTGTCCTACCAGGGTATTATGACATCATTTACGTTTCACAAAATGTTTTTATGGTTTTGATGAGGTTAGGACAGGGCTAATCTTCCAAGAGCAGCTCACACAGCAGCTGTACATTTTCTGGGGGGAACCACTGATAAAATGAATGTCTAAACGCCTCGGTGAAACAGCGGTGGCGTTGTTGAGCCACAGAGCTGCCGCGTCCTAACCTCATTAAGCCGTAAAAATGAACACTTTGGAAACGGATATGAGGTTTTATGATACCCTGGTATGATAGAAGATAATCTAAGGAGAACAATCATGCGGCATGAAAATATGACTGCTACCAGGTCGTCTAAGAACTGAAGCTATGCAATACTGTCAGTAGTATATAGAGCTATGGTTATATATGTTCAGATCTTTTGTTGCCGCTTATTATTTAAATGCTTCCTTGTAAAATGTCGCTTACAAGCTCAAGTCCTTTTAGATTGAAATGTTATGTATTTTTAGCGTCCGCAAGCAACAAACGTATAGTGTTCAGAACAGACCTACATCCATGGTTCAGGAGAGAATAGTGGATGTGACCGGTTAGTTAGTTTTCACATTTAACATTAATTTGATATTGTGTAGGCCATAATGCATTTTTTTTTATATGAAACAAAACGCTCCTCAGACATTACATGTTTCGTGCCATTGCAGTTTATTTATTTGTATGGAAATGGTAATATTTGATGTAAACCGAGCAATTCAGGACTTGGGGTGTGGTTTTAGTGTAGTTAGGTCTTATTGGATCGTGGCCCGATTGTGTCTACACTACACTGAGACCCCGACCGCCGCCGACCTGCTGAATTCTTCTACAAAGAGAAGGCTGTCTGATTATGGAGGCTCCACGCTTGACAGTTAATGCGTGATCGGTGCAAGTCAGATTGAAAAGACAAGTGTAACCGAGGCCACAGTTTAATTCATCAGTCTGTGCAAGCTGTCATTACACCAAATGTACACAAGGGTGTACACTATAAAGACATTTTGTACAGATGGCAAAATAAGAAGTCGCCCCCTTTTTTCAAACAATAACTAGTGAACACACCTGTTTTGTCTGCTGTTGTAGTGTAGCAAACCTTTCAAAAGTAGAGCAATTGCATTTTAAATGCTTGCTAGAATTACAATTTAAGTTTGGTTAGCTGTAGCCTGCAACTAAGGATTCGCACGCAGCACAGCTCAATTCACCAGTGATTTGCAATATCATGTGGACGGTTGTGTCAGTCATGCCGTCAATGTATGGGTGTGTTGCTTGCGTGCTGCGGTTACCCAAGCATGTATAGGCCTTGATGCGCAGCTAAAAGACGTCCTATCAAACTCAAACAAATCTGTGGCTTGGCACACCCCCGGTCTGAAATTAATTCTATAAGGATCAAAGTAAATGTGACTGGTCCGAGAACCCCTTTCCCACACAACCAGCACTATTGTAATGCTCTGTGCAAATGGGCCAAAGTTTTTGATGTGGGCACTCACTGACACTGCTGTTCCCCTCTGCACCGTCTCTTCCACCTCCAGGGCACTTACATCTACTTTGACTATGAGAAGTGGGGCCAGCGGAAGAAGGAGGGCTTCACCTTTGAGTATCGGTACCTGGAGGACCGCGACCTGCAGTGACGAAGTGGAGGGGCGCGCTGAGGAGGGACATAGGGCGAGGAAACATGCTGCTGTTGACATTCCGAGACTGTACTCCGTACTGTGGATAGAGATTGATGTGTAGTAGAAGAAGCCTCCTAGAATGGAGGCGAAGGGTGTCTGTAGAGGCTGCATCTTCAACGTGGAGCCCCCCTCCCCCCGGCTCCCACCGTAGCGCATTACTTTTGGCATGTGCCCTGTGGGTTTGAGCAAAAGAAGCAGTGCACTCCATGTGGGATGGGGGGCGGGGTGACAGTGGGAGATCTGCGTTCGTGCCTGTCTGTGTGCACACTCAGTATGTGGCATTAGGAAAGCCTAGCCCATGCATGTTTCTCATGGTATGTTTTAGTTTTATCCCTCCTCCCCCATTTCACCAAGACTCTGTACCACCACCACCACACCAACAACACGAGCCTGGAAGACCTTGACCCGATACAAAAACAAGCATTGGAATCAATTTACATAAGTCACCGCTCCTCATATTTACCGTGATTTGGTGAAGTAAAATGGGGAACTGTGCAGTGGACATTTTGACATGTGTAGAAATGGCTTCTTTTTAAGACCCTCTGATGCCTGTAGAATATGGTCACTATTAGATATAGTGAGCGATTATCAATAGTTTTATTGATTGTCTTGGTCGATAAAACACAGATTGACCACAGGGCCTCTCCCTGTGACAGGGAAAGAATCCTTATTGGACATGGATTAAATTGCTATGCAATTGAACTGGTCTCTGACTCCCTCTCTTTACAAATAAATGTTTTTAAGTTTACCTGTATAAGAAAATGCATCTTTATGGGGCATTCATGTTTGTGAAAAAATAAAATTGTAAAATAAATCTTAACTTAGGGTTTGAGACTATTTGTTTTGTTAATCTTTTACTGTATTATACAAATTATTCAATGGAGGTATTCACGTTGGAAGTTGATAAGTGTCAGCCATTCCCAGTTTTGTGAATTTTATAATTTGAACCACATCACCTCTTTTCCATACACAGATGGTATTTTCTGAATAGAATCAGAATGTTTGCCACTTTTAATCATGAAATACTCATTTTAGTCACCTCATCCTATGAACATCACTGTTTTTCACCTAATTAGTATAAGTGAGACCCTACCTAGTTAATGTGGTGGTTTTACTTGGTAAAACAAACACCCAGACTGCAGTAACGAAGAATGGTTAGATTTACATACAGATTTCATCTTAGCTTGGCTATTAAAGTATATCTATTGCAGTAAATGTAAATTAAATGTACATCTTGCTGTAAATCCAACCCTTAACATATTTTACGTTTTCTTCACAGGTAGTAAAATGTGGATAAAGCAAT
Source organism: Lota lota (assembly GCA_026745465.1). Lineage (NCBI taxonomy): Eukaryota > Metazoa > Chordata > Actinopteri > Gadiformes > Lotidae > Lota > Lota lota. The sequence goes on from JACYXH010000826.1 coordinate 775,680, forward strand.
TGCCTTTAATAGAATCTATTTTTGGGGCTTAAATAAAAAAAAAGGTACAGTCAGATTAAATGGCTAAAGGAAATTTCAAGACTGGATTCAATTTCTCATTTACATGTCGAGGTTCTGCATGGGAGACTTCATAATATGGGGTTACAAAGTATTGTAACATTTCAATAAACGCTTTTCAGAACTAAATGTGCTGTGTATTGTCCTTAATTCACTAAACTAGTTCTATAGGATAACCATAGGACAAACAGGTGTTGCTCATAACACTAATTATGGATCTGCTAATCTTCACTAGTTTATAGTCTACTACCCGTGCTCTGGTAGATAAAGGCTTCAGGCCACAATAGATTACGGTCAATCATTGGATAAAAAAAAAGAAAGAAAAAAAGAAAACTCAACTCAAACATAAAGTATCCAGTTAGAATAATATGTACCAGTATGGGTGGCGCAGGGGTTAGCACGGTCACAGCAAGGTCCTGGGTTCAAGGCCAACCACTGCCACCAGGGATGGAGGTTCGAGGGATTTTGACTCTGGCCTATCCTTGTGGAGCTTGCATGTTCTCCCTGTGTTTACGTGTCCCTACTTCAGAATGGACTTGGTTTATGGATTCAACAGAGAGGGGAAGGTTTGTGTAAATCATACTAATGAATACCAGACATTTATGAAATGGCTTTTATTAACCACAAATCAATAAGTAAAAATCATAAAACAAATTTGCAGAGAGTGTTTGTGTGTTGGGCAGGGATGGGGAGAGCATAATGTCCACGCAATTTACAAATCCAGAAAATACCGTCGCTCACAATGTCTGACCCGTGGCTTTAAAAAAAACTAAACAAAAGACAAACGTGTGCGTATCTGTGCAAACCATTATTCCATCTTCCCATCCTTCTTCACCTTAACAAACTCTGACATGTTGGAGAAATATTTCTGGTTGGCCTCAGCCACCTTCTTCTCTGCTGCCTGCGGGTTCACAATCTCTAAGCCCTGAAGAACAACAACAAAGATACCTTTAACACCCGATCTTAAAAAAAGAAAAGACGTGTGGATGGGAGTTCTGAAAATAAAGTTGTAATACCTGAAGCGGAGTGAAAGCCACGCTGGAGCTGATTCCTGATGAGCGGTCTCTGACGGTAGACTTACCCCCGTAAGTCATGCTCTGCTTCTGCAATGTCCTCTAGAAAGGGAGCCAAACACAATACTATATGTAGAACCCTTACTGCTATTGGCATTGCTTTTAATCCTCTGTGTGTGCGCGTATCAGGTTCTTTTTTTGGCGTTATTCTCACTACTGTGCATTTTTGTAATATGCAGATTACCCTTGGCGTGTCATAGGAATGTCAGTCGGTTTCACTGACAATGTTCTACTGCACATCTGATAAGCAAACACTTGACTCAGACTCATGCCATCGTGACCTGCGGATGCATTTACCTGGAGGGACTTCGAGATCCTGGCCTTTGTGGCCTCGTTGACTTGAGCCTGCCTGACTCGCCCGCTGCCACTCTTGCCCAGCTGACCCAGACTGAAGCCCAGGTCCTCCTGGTAGGCATCGTCTTCAATCTACAAACACAGATGGATACAGCCAGTCAGAAAGGTTTTGTTTAGTTTCTGGTCATGTGCCGATGGCTGATAGTAGGGACGTTCCGGTGTACAACCAAAACAGGGGAACAATAATGCATGATGTTCTATGATAGACAGGAACAGTACCGACTCTACCAGTCAACTTGCAAGTTCTAGCCACACAAGAAAGCCCTTTAATTGTCCCAGAAATGAAGGAAGAGTGTTGTAGGACCATTTATAAAGCAGATTGTTGAAACCAGTATTTTCTCAGAAAGACCATGAAGGAGATGATTTGGAAATAAAAAGCTGAGTTTTAGACTGCTGCTTACCTCTGCAAAGGTCATCCTGTTGGCGTGTTTCCTGATCTCCGTCAGGCCCAGGCGCTCCTTCATTTTACGATACCTGCACAAGAGAAAATCCTTCAGTTTGATATGCAAAGACCACTCTATTATCGTCGATTGCACACTTAGTGAACTGTGGCCCTTATTTGATGTGTGGTGGGTTCCTCACCTCCTTCCACCTCTCTTTTTCCTCTGGCCATCCAGTGGGGCTGGCAGGGGCTTCACCTGCTTCACTGGGGGAGGCTCCTGCCATTTGTCAAACTTCCTCTCTATCTCTTCCTTGAGGTCGTAGCCAACCTTTAGAGACGGCAAGGGATTAGCACCATAGCTTAAATTACTCGTTACATCTAATGACACTTCTTACACACGTCTGGCTGACTGTTACCTTTCCTACAGCACTCTCATGGAAGCTGTCCACTCGGGCAGCCAGAGTGCACTTTGAGGCAACCAGACGAGCTGCTTTCCTCCTCAGGTCCTTAAAAAGGGAAAACAAACATGTACAGACGCAGTTAGCCAATTGGCTGCAATCTCGGATTGAAAACAATAACACACAACCAAGAAAACAAATAACACCGTTCCAGCATGCCCCTGGCCAACTGCTGCATTATCACTCATGTACTCACAGGGGGCAGCGACTGCACCACATCACAGTGGTAGATGTAGCCTGTGTGGGGCAGCAGGGAGGTGCTGCTAAAGCCAGACAAGGTTCTCCTCTGGGCTCCCAACAACATGAGGTTACAGGCTGGCATCTTCGCCAGGTTAGTCAGGCCTCCGGCAATACCTAAAGTAAAACAAATAAAACCTATTATCAGCGAGACCACCTAGGCACACCCAATTCTTGGGTATTAGATAAATGTACAGCTAATTTGGAAGGACTGGTTGTTTTCGGTAGCACTCACCCATGATCTTGGCAGCCGTTGACGCTCCTACAATGATGGACACATTAGGAGCGATGAAGGACATCCTGGATTCTACGTATTCGTAGATCTGGTGTTTGGATTGGTTTAATTCCAGGGCCATGTCACAGGCCTCCTCTAATTTCTTCAGTTCATCGTCGCCAAGCATAGTCCTACATTATAACGTAATAGATTAGTTGCAGTGAAAAAAAACTGATTTGAATCGTCCTCTGACAATGAAGCAGTGTCGTTGCTGTAGGACATTTAATAGAATGACCATATGGACAGGTGATTCATCTTTGGTTGACACCTCACCCCTGTGTGGTAGACGCTGTGACGCTGACCACCATGATCGTGGCGTTAGTGAGGATCTGCTGCAAATTCTCGTTATTCTTGCACTTATCCAAATTGTTCCCAAGTTCCTACACAGAACAGAGGAGATAGAACTTAATTGATCCCAGACAGGTAATACATTTGAAACATTTTATTATTTTCCGCTTCAAATTTATCAGGCATCATTAGTGTAGTGTATTAGAGTATATATATGTGAGGGCCCATATTGGCCTGCAGATTTTTTTTTAAATATTATTGGGGTCTGGAAGCTGCTCCAATTACTACCATGACTCAGAGATAACATAGGGGAATATAAGCTTGGTACATGTATTCTTTACTGCTTCAGGACACTCTTGAAAGTACATCTTTACAGGGAAATGCCAATACTTCTGGGATAAAGTATTATTATATGAATGCCTTTCACTACTCTGCTTTACTTAAAAACAAATTGTCTTGAGTAGCCACGGAAGACAACCATCATACTTACTTTGACCGTCCGGATGTAATCCAGAGAGGTTGGCACAAGTGACTCGAGCTCTGGAAACCTCTTTGAGTATTTGTCACGGGTAAACTTGTGAATGATATCTTAAGGAAACAAGAGATTCAAAATAAGCTTATATCTAGGATAATACAAATCAATTTATTTAGACAGCGGCAACAAAGATGTTTCAACATTCACTCACTCAGTTCATTTTCAATCTCTACTGTGAGGTTATTGGCTGCAACGATCAATCTGTATTCTGGGTCTGACTCCACTGGGCCAGAGACTATAACATAAAAATAAAAAAACACCAGACAGAATAGAACAACAATTAGTAAAGAGTATTGTACCACCAACACAAAAACAATAATCAAGAGCTGGGGGAAATGCATTCACCTTCTGAGTTTTTACGCTGCTTTCCAACATAGATTTTGATTTTGTCCATGATTTCTGAAAACTGAAAACATATACATGTGTTACTGCATCAAACATTTCTGCAATGTTACGTTTACCAGGGGCGATATGTCCCCACCAATGTTCAGAGACTGCTAATTTGTCCTCCCCAATATTTCAGTGTTAGGTCCAGCGATCTAACTTTGCGAAGTTAGAGGGTGTCCATTCGCCTGGATGATAATTTTACAATTACATGGTGCGCACATGGTTGGCTCAAAGTTAACATAGAGCTTATGTAATTGGAATACCCCACACTCACGACCCGATTGTTCGCCCCCAATGTGTGACTCAATATTTCGCTCTTGACGTTTACAATAAGCGATTCTCACAACTCACCTGCTTGCTGTCTCGGAGCTTTGCGATAGATGTTACACTTTCGGTTCCACTGTAGTCCAGCTCCATCTCCTCCGGGATGTCTTCCAACATGCCTTCGGTTTTGCCCTCTGCACCCTCGCCATCACTATCTCCCTCTTCTGTTCCTCCATAGAGGTCGTCTTCGCCTTCCTCCCCAGCCTCCTCAAGATCCGCTAGTAGCTCGTCTGCCAGAGACATCTGCGGCCGGTGAAAGTTATGAGTTAACGATACAGCCGCAAACAAGCTCCGCTTACATTGTTTATTCGCACTTCGCACTTACACAGAATAATACTCAGTAAAACGCTAGTCAAACATATTGCAAAAGTTAATGTTGTAGATGTAGCCAAGAAACAATAAAATCGAAAACAAACAACTTCAACTGTTTACAAAGATAGTTGCATGACACATGTTCACCATACTGATGTTGATATTAACAGACAACACTTGATTGACTCGAATAGCTGCACATTGATTTGCGTTGTTAACAGCGTTTATTTAGAGTGTCTTACCTTGGGAGTTTATGGTTCAAAATGCAAACCGACCCCCGTTTAGGGTATGTAGTATGTAAGTGTCCAGGAAAAAATATATCGATTGTAATTCAAGCTGCAGCGTTTTCCTTGTTCGGCGTTTGGTCGTTTGTCGTTTGTCGCGGGTCGATGACGTTGTAGTTTCGTCTTCTTCTTTGGTAGCTGACGGCAAACCTGAACTACTTTTAAAGTTTACCACTGCCAATTTACCGCCACCTACAGGCCTCTTAGGTTAAGACATTTAACATTTTTGTAAATATTGAAATATGTTCAAACAATTACGCTAAATGAACTGGACTGTTTCACAGTTTAAAGTTTTTATTTACCCTTGTTTATACAGTATCCCTTGAAAACCATTCTTAAACAATACAGATTCAAACCAACATTATAACAGACTAAACAAAGGGACTAGTTGGTCGTTGACGGCAAGATGGATGGTTATTAGTACAAAATGAGAAAAATGAACAGATACACCAACAAATGGGAGTTATTTACTAATGAATGGCATCCTTTTTCATGCTAAGCTACATACATTTTCATTTAACAAAGTAAAATAATGACAAGACTGCTAGAAATCCATTGACGTCAAATAAAATAAGACATTACAGGACATATTTTCATACAGAATGGCATATTTTAACAGATGGAATTATGCAAAATAGTTTTTAGCAAATACGGAAAATAGTAATTCATTTGTAAAGAACAAAAAAAAGGTAAAACATTTACTCACTGTCCTAAACAAATATGTTAATTCAAATTATTGGAACCAAGCGCAAATACATTTATAACTTAATAAATACATGAATAAATAAATAATAATAATGCATTTGTGTATTAAACAATTGGCTCATGTGAATTACCAAGTACATACAAATAATAAATAAGTAATATACATACCTTTCAATTTGTAATTAATAAAAAGAAAAAAAGCATATTTTTTTGTGCAGCTTAAGAATACATCTAAACTTAGGAGAGCTCTAAACGGATATGTCATACACTTGTTATGATATTTTTACAAATGTTTCAGTGAGTATCCTTTCAATAAAGTTGTCAAAACATGTTTTACCCAACTGCTGGCTACAAGAATAACTGACTGACTGCAATTAAAAATCATTTTTTTTATAAAGAGAAAGATTGAGTCCAAGCATTTAAATAGACAGATAAGATGACTCAAGAAAGTGCTTTACCTGCACATCTGGGGAGTAAAATACAGCAAAATGAAGCAGAAAAGGAGTAAGTAAGCTGGTACACAGTAAGACTCCCATTGCATAGCCGTCAAATCTGTTTTGAGATTTTACAAAGCTCCAGGCTCCCCTTCTTCTAGGACATACCGCCTTCGCTTCTATCAGACTTTCATCAGCCAAAGACTAGGACTAAACTCCAGAAAACAGTGGCAGGGAGGAGCTCACCGACCCTAGTCATATAAAATCCTAAACCTGGTAAAATCTAGAATGTGGTCAGCGTCTAGAACGGGAGTCTTTATTATTTTCTTTCCATTGCCTATTCAATAAAAAAATAGCCTCTGAGAAAATGGCTGTGGGGTAGGGTAGTTTGGCTGGCCAGTCTCGGGGGGGGGGGGGGGGGGGGGGGGGGGGGCTGTTCAGCTCTGAAGGTTTATCCCACCATGTGGGGGTCGTTGGCGGGGCTGACTGTAAAGCGGGACGGCATCACTGGGTTGGCCCCTACCGGCGATCTTGCTTTGACCGGCAGCTCTTCTTTTCTTTTGGATTCTTTGCTTTTGGTGCTTGACCCTGATGGAGAGACGTGTAGAGGTTAGCAACGTAGCCAAAAACTGTACTCAGGTAAAAGTCTTGTTACTTTACAATAATAATGACGTTATTAGAAGAAGAAGTAATGGTCGTCATCCAAATAATGACTTGAGCAGGAGTAAGAAAGTCAGAAAGAAAGGATTACTCAAGTACTGAGTTACTTCATACAATCTGATTTCTTGTTTAAATAAGCAGAGCAAGATGAATGTAAGCATCCACATTTCCAAAATATAAAATTGTAAATGCTTGTCCAATAGAAATAAACAAAATAGAAATAGCCATGTGCTAACCCAAATATGGCCATAATCATATCCCTTTAACCTCTTCATCACTAGGGCTATTTCTGAAAAGAACATACCCAAAGTAAACACAACTGCAAGGGCTTTAATATGTAATCTTGGTGTTGCATTATAACTATTATAACAATTTATTCCAAAAGTTGCTTGAAGTTGTCATCTCGAAGTGTGCTGTTTTGGGCAGCACCTATGTAAAACATAGGTACATACGTAACTACACACACAAGAGAGTTGAAGAATAAGTCTGTTGCGGTAGCTCCACCGTACCCTCTCTGGTGGAACAAACACTGCTGGGTGAGGGAAAACGCATCACTTACTGTGCGCCGCTTGTGATTTGAATGCATGGTGGGAATGTCACCATGACACCGAGTTCGTAACATTCATAATACTGCAAATGCAAGGGCTTTCATCAGTGGGCCAAAGGCTCAATCACCATTGTGTTACATCATTCGGCGATAGATAGTGACTTAATCAACATTTATTTAAATTAAAATCTTTGGAGATCTTTGAGATTGCCACTTTGAGATTGCCACACAAGGAACAGAGAAAGTGTAATGCGTTAGTACCCACGGCTTAATGCTGCCTATGTGACAAAACCAAGAGAATACGGTTGAATGGTTGTACATAGGATTTATGTTCCGAGTTGTGCATCTCTCTCTCTCTCTCTCTCTCTCTCTCTCTCTCTCTCTCTCTCTCTCTCTCTCTCTCTCTCTCTCTCTCTCTCTCTCTCTCTCTCTCTCTCTCTCTCTCTCTCTCTCTCTCTCTCTCTCTCTGAGAGTGGGAGAGGATGATAACGGATGATCAAATGTGACTATATTCTGCTGTCAACTTTTTAGCAGCCATTCAGGCTCTGAATAATGACTCAATACATAAAAGGCTTACCATGTTATATTACTCACATTACTTTTTTAAAACCATAATCTCCTCAATATGTGGCAATTTCTTTTTCTAGCATACATACCATGTAGATCAAACTTGGTGCTTTTACTAGAAGCTGGAGTTGGACTGGGTGTGGAGCTGCTCAACTCATTAGTTGGAGTTTCCTGTTGCCCAATAACAACAAAGAGTCAGTTCATGTCTCTCTTCTGCCCTGAGCAGTCAATTCAATGAGCACTGAATGAAATTCAAATTACCTGATCGAATAGATAGACCGTGACATCATCAAAAAAGGACACGTTTCTCCCTCTGTATTTTTCTTTGTCCATCGGTTCCTTAGGGGACTTCAGCAGACTCCTAAGGCCCACACGTTTGTCCACGTCTGTCTCCGTGATGACAATCACCCTTCTGGAGCTTTCATCCTCCTGCTCCTCCTCCTCTTCTTCTGGGTCACTCCCTGGGGAGAGACCCCTTCTTCGCCCCAGTCGACTACTGAGGCCTCCCTCCCCAAATCCGCCTTTCCCGGCGGGAAGGGTAAGAGTCAGGGGTGGGAGAGCAAGAGAGAGTCGAGCGAGCTTGGCTGTAAGAGAACAAAAAACAGTTAGGCATCTATAGCTGAAATATCGAAAATCGGTAAATCTGCTAGTACATTAACCTTCAGCTTTACATACAATAATAATAATACAAATGAAAACCCAAATGTGAATCTAACATGAAGGTACCTTTCATTGCCTGGTTTCCTAGAGGCGGCAAGGATGTAGCCTTGTGCTGTTTAATCACAGGCAGCGATTCACCCGTCAGCGCAGAGTCACTGCTGGGACCCAGGCCTGGGGAAACCGCCTGCTCCTCTTGGCTTCAGGAAACAGTGAGGAATCAAAATAGGTTAAAATATGAATATGGGTGAGGTTTTCCTTTATTAAAATTTCTAAACAGTTGATATATTTTACCTGCGCTCTGCATTTTTGTCTTCCACATCGACTGACTTCGCACTGCCATCTATGTTTTGGGCCCCCCATGGTCGCACTGTTACAGTTTCTTTCATAGTAGACCCCCACAGCACATTGGTTTGGACATTTTCACTCAAGGAGAACTGTAACCTTTCCTCGCAAACCTGTAGGAAGAGAAAATGTTTAAATAAACCAACGTTTACTGCCATTGTACCACTTTCAGAATAATAGATGATGATGATGATGATGATGATGATGATGATGATGATGATGATGATGATGATGATGATGAAGAAGAATAAGGATTATATAAACAACGCAAGTATCGTAAACATAAAATACAACCGTGCAACACTTTGAAACATCTGTGGTGTCCTCTCCTCACCTGCATCATGAGACCATTCTTGGTGGGCATCTTGGAGAGAGAACCCTGGTCCTTCACATCAGGTGGAGGACCTGAGGAAAGGCCTGATTCTGGGCTCTGTGTGTCAGACCTCTCCTCTTGAGATGTCAGCTTGGCTCGACCCTCTTGGTCCACACACGCTGCAGACTCTGCCGCGCTCTCTGAGTCAGGCTCTTCTGTTGGACCGTCGGACCTGGTCTCCTCATTGTGGTGGTCCTCAGCACAGACGACCTCCTGCTCAGGTGTTTTCTTCAAAGACTCCAGGAGCTTCAGGTTCCCCAGGAAGTCTTCCTCATCCCCAGATATGCGGCACAGTTGCTCCAGCTTCTCGAAGTCCTCTAGAGGCTCTTCGTCCAAATCCCTCCATTCAGAGATGAGCAGTTCTGGGAGAGAGTTGAGGGAATGTTGTTGTTGTTGCTTTTGCACTTGTTGTTGTTGTTGTGGAGACATGGAGGAGGTTGATGTGTTCTGCAATTGGTTATTTTGTTCATCATGGCTCCCTAAATCAGTTGTGACTCCACTTTCAGTTTGTATTGTAATAAGTACAGGTGAGAGATTTAGGTTAGCTGAGATGCCTTTGATTTGAGTTGGAGCAGTTGTATCAGCTAGAGACTCTATCGGAGAGTCATCTGCAATGCAAGAAATGGCATTGGATTTCTTTGTCTCTGTGCTGGCAATAAAGTCCTCCAGATTCATGTGACTAATAAGCTCTTCTCCCTCGATGACAGACGGTGGCGGACTAGGAAATGAGTCATCTAAACTCTCCAATTTGTCCTCTTGCACATCCAGATCTATGCTGGGTGGAGGACTAGGAAAATCCAAAGAACTGAAATTGTCCACCTGGGAATAGGAAGGCTCTATGACCCCTTGCACAGGCAAAGCAACATCACTGGTAGTGGGTAAAGGGTCTTGTTCAAAGGATACACCATTTGAATCTTTCCCACCATCTAAAGTCATTATAATTTTATTTGCAATGTCATAGTCTGCAAGCTGTGGACTGAGGTCACTTTTAGTGTTGATTTCTGGTTCAACATTATCCAGACGTGAAATGACAACAGGTGGAGCCTCAGAAACACAAATAGAACTTACATTTGAACTAACATTCTCAAATGTGTTACTGGAATGGTTCTCTGAATAAGAGCATGCATCTATTGCAATAGATTCATTTGACCGTTGATTTGAAGGCCACCTGTTAAAATTCTGATTCTCTTCTTCTGAAAATGCTAGCTGCTCTTCACTGTTCTTCACCGTATCTAATGCTGGTGGGGTTTGGTTTTGAGCATTTTCCAATATCTCTTGCTCTGGGATTTCCAGATTCTCCACTTCGATCACTGTGATTACATCTATGCTGGAATCATCAATTTCCTCTAGACTTTCAATATTTTCATCTTGCTGTATGTCCAAAACCTGATCTGCCTGATGACAGTCGCTGACTAATGAATCATTAAGTTCAAGGTTGTCGATCAGTCCCTGTTTCTCAACATTACAGGTTTCCTCAATGCCCTCCAGGGCAGCTGGGTGAGGTTCACTTCCAGCAAGTTCATCGTTCTCCTCGGTCTCCCAGAACTCTCTTCCAACCACAAGCCTCTCTCCAACCTCCCAGGCCTTCCCACCAAACCCAGAGAAGAATTCTGACCTCAGCTCCACATCCTGTCTCCTATTTTCCGGAGATGCCCATTGGTCATTTTCCGCAGGCCACAGGTGTAGGTCGCTTTGTGTGAAGCGGTGACAGTCGAGCTCTCCTGTGATAACCGCTCTACACGTTCTACCCTCCTCCTCGTCCAGGGTGTTCCACAGCTCTTTCCTTTTCTGCTCCAGGCCCTCGGGGAACTCTTTAGTCATTTCGTTAACAGGAACAACTGCTTTCTGATCTTGCCTTACTTCAGCTCTCTGGGGGGACTTCTCCCTCTTGGCATTACTCAGCTCCCCGGCAGCCAGCTGGTTCTCTGTCTCTGTCTTGGCTCCATCCATAGAGCCCTCCCCGTTCGCTGAATAGCACAGGTTCCTCAGGCCTAGCTCATTGGCATCTGTGTTCTGGAGCTCGAGGCCAGGGCATTCTTCATGGTCCTCAGCCTCTTCCTCACTCCCCTTGGGCCAAAAAGTACCAGCTTGAGGGCTTATTGTATCCTCTCCACACTTCTCATTGCTGGCATCCAATGGTGTGGAGGTGTCATCTTCAAGTGGGGTATTGCTGGTTTGGATGCCATAGAACCTTGACAGTCGAGATTCATGCTTATCAAAATGAGATGCCGTCATGGATTCTGCACTGCTGTTTGCAGAACAGGGGGTATTATGTGCAGAAGAATCAATATCTGCATGTGTAATTCTTGAACCCTCTTGGTTGTCGGATGTTGACATCCTATCCTTTGACTGACTGCCAGATCCACTCTCATCAAAAGTATTTGTCTCTGTGATGTTCTTGGGATGTAAGAACTCCTTTGTGGAATCCTGATGTTTGCAATCTGTTATCTGCATGTGAGAGACAATGCCATCTGTGTAATGCTTATCTACCTGAGCTGTCTCCCCATATGAGAGCCCAGGCTCATCCTCCAAGTTGGAGAACATCTTAGCAATGAATTCAACGCTACCCTTGGACTGGGAATAATTTGACTGCATTGTTAAATTGCTGAAGCCCTTCATATTTGTCTCTCGGCACTCATTCTGGAATATGCCTGATTCATCGCTCTGGGCAAACTCTAGCCTGCTATTTTGTATATTATTCTCATGATCAATACAGGACACATCATTTTCAGGAGCATTTTGGTAAGGAACCCTCTCATTCTCCGACATCCGAATCGTGTCCCAGTCCTCAGCTTGAGATTTTCTAGCTGAAACCGCAACACTCTGTTTGAGGGGACTCTTTCCTCCTGTCTCTCCCTCTTCCTCAGTCTTCTCCTCTATTCCTGTCAGCGTTCCCCGATCACCCCCTCGCCCGCTGCCAGGCCTTGAGGCCCCGAGTCCTTCGGCGACCCTCCGACTCAGGCCCTCGCCCTCCCACTCGTTGTCAGAGAAATAGGCCGAATCTCGATGAGGCGTTTCGCTTCCCAGAGCTCTCCACCCTCCGCTTCCACCTCCCCCAAGCCAAGAGTCGCTGGGGGTGAGGCAGTCGGCCGAGCTGGAGGTCATAGGGGACAGGACAGAGTCAGTAGGGGTCATTAGAGAGATATCCGAGGATTGATCCCAGTCTGGCGTGGTTGGAACAGCATGACATTGTTCAGCTGTACTACTCTCCTCACTCTGTTGGGTCTTCAGATAGCTTTCAAGATTGTTTCCAGAAGCAAGAATCTTAGCTAGATTAGACTGAGTGGCAGGTCCTTCATCTCTTGGGCATATTGCCCCATCAGAATCATTATTTTGCAAACTGTTGCCTTTCATGACAGCACTGCTGGTTGGTGGATCATCCTTTAGAATATCACCATTATTTATGAAACCTTGGTTGTCAGTCTCATGTAAAAAGTGTGTTTTGTCTTCACACTGCAGTCCAGTGGGCTCATTGTGAGATGGTGCTGACATCTCTCCATGTCTCTGTTCACCTCTGGCAGGTAAAGCCGGCCGTTCTGAACACTCCTCTTTATCACATGGCTGGCTGAACAATAAGCCGTTTTTGGGCATTTTCTCTGAAAACAGGAGCCCACCTTGTTGGCATAAATGTTCTGTATGTGACAAAGTATTAACAGGGGCCCCACCTGTCTCTGAGTCATGTGTTTCTGGGTCCATCTGCGTTCCAGGCTGCTTATTCGGGCCTATGTGAAGGATTGGGATCTCAGGTCTTATTGTAACCTTAATCTCGCTCTTCTTAGCCCGTTTGGTCACTTGAGCGTAGATGGCCTCCTTTTGTGCTTCATCCTTTCCCTTGTTTGATGCTCGTACTGAGCTCTCCGACTGAAACCGGATGGTCTGGGAGGAGTCGGGGTCGATGCATATGGACTCATATTCAGGGGACATTGGGGTGGGAGAATAGGCAGACTCCTCGTCCTTCTTTTCTGTTGTTACTTTCTGTCGAGAAATGATTTCCGTCAAGAAGGTTTCAGCGGAATGGATCTCCTTCAGGAACTCTTCCCTGGTCATCTCCATCCTCTGTGGCTCAGTCTCAGGGTCCTGGAGCTCTGACCGCTGCCCCCCAGTGGTCATCTCAGCCAGGAGCGAGCGGGACCTCCGTATGCCCTTGGAGTAGGCCTCTTCAGCCTCGCTGTAGGAGGGAAGACCAGGGGCGCAGACGTAGGGCCGCAATCTGGACACTGGATGGAGGTATTTCACAGGGTCTTGTTCTAACTCTTCCTCTGTATCTGGGTCTATATTCTGTGTGTCAATTTCTGTCAGAAAAAGTTCCTTTTGAAAAGACTCCTTCGTGACTGTACATTTCCCCTCTGGGCCCGTCCTGTCATTGTGTCTATTGGTCCCCCATGAGTGTTCGGCCGAGCCCAGCTCCGTGACCAGTGACTGTGATCGGCGCATCCCTCGGTTTGGAAAAATATAGTTCCCCCACCTCTCCTCCCCCTTTTTCTCCTGATTCTCTTCTTCCCAAGAGGCCTTGCCTGTTTCTTCCTTCGACTCGCCGGACTCTGTCGAGCTGGTTATCTCTGTCAGAAACAGATGCAGGGGTGATTTCGGGCCGGCAGCCACACTCTCCGCCTGCAGTTCGGCATCCTCCTTCCAAATGGTAGGAAGGAGAGTAGCCAGGCGGGACTGGGTCCGTCTCATCCCCCGGGAGAAGAGCTCTGCTGTGGCTGGGTCTGTGTCCTCAGACAGGCTAGAGTGGGCGATAGTGGTGCCGCCGCTTGTTTTTACAGGGGACATGAAGGGGGAGTCATCCTCGTCCGAGTAGGTAGGGCTTGAGGACGATGAACGCCCCTCGTCCTGCGGATTCGTGATTTGGGTGCGAGGTAAGTTGCGGTAGACTGGGCGCAAGGGGTTCACTCTCCGTACTGGGGAATCAAAGTCTTTTTTACGGGAATGGGAACGCTCCCTGGAGTTGTGCAACGACGATGCACGCCTCATACCTTCCTCCCGGTCGGGATCTTCACAGGATAGCGGGTCTCTTTGAGTGTGGACGTGTGTGCGGCTGTATCGTGAGTTAGTGTCTGCCATGTTGTAACTGGGATACCCTCTCATGGGCTTGCTGTGAGGAGGCAGAGGGGGAGCACACATCGGAAGTGCTGGGTAAATGGGATGGCTTGACGGGGGCAGGGAAGGGGAGAGGGATGGCGATGGGGGTAGAGCCTGGCGCGAACGATGGAGGCCCAGGTGGTCAAATGTGGACGGTGGGCAGCTGCCCATATGATGTGGGTCTGTCTCCACTCTTCCACCAAGGGTGTAATGAGGCAGCCCTCTATAGTATCCCAGTGGAGGGGCAGGGAGAGGCCGTGAGTGCAGGTGGCCAGCTGAAGACATGGACATAGAGCGTGGCTTTGGAGGAAGAACCGGGACTTGGGAACTATTGGACGAGTACTTGTTTCCTTCCCCCACACGCTTCTTATCCTCTTCCTCGTCATCGCCAAGGTCAACCACTGAGAAGTCGGTCACCCGGCACGACGTGTCCCGGAATTCTGCCACTCCCGTGTTAGGTACCTGAAGCTGAACCTCACTGGAGCGGACCGTTTGGATGCTCCTGCCTACGGTTCTGCCGTCAGAGGAATACGGCACTCGCTCCTTGCCCAGCATTCCGCTGCGGATCTCCACCAGCTCCATGTCTCCAGGGCACATAGAGTCAGAGCCATAGGTCGCTTGCGGTTTCCCCTTCAGAGTCGGCGACTTATCCTGAGGGGTGTGTTCCTCTAATCTGATGTAGTATTCACTCGCCAGGGAGGGGCTGCGTGCGCTGATCACTGGGACAACGGTGGGAGTGTCCAGGGACTGCCTGTGGGAATGATTCAATGTCGGGATGGACTGGGGAGGAGGGAGAGGTTTGTATCCCCGTCTTGCATGGGCCTTCTCCCAGAAGTACTCAAAGTTCAAGCCCTTGCTGGTTTCGGTGACTGTGAGAATGTCATCCAGCTCAGAGGAGGATGGGGTGATGCAGTTCCCCACAGGGTCCAGCAGAGGGTAGGAGTTGTCTCTGTCTCTCTCTCTGCTATACTCTCTGTCTCTCTGCCGCTCATTTATGGCGGTCTGAAAGGCCGGTGGACGGAGGGAGTCCCAGCGTCTCTCAAAGGACTCGTCACTCTCCCCTCTCCTCCCTCTGCTGCCCTCGTTGTACTCCTCGTCCTCTTCGTCTTCCTCGCCAACACTGCCCCTGGCAATCCCTCGCTCGGCTGCCAGGAGGGAGGAGAGGAGGAGAAATACTTCTGCTATGGAGGGACGCTGAGATGGAGGCAGCCAGCAGGACTGCATGATCTCATACCTGGCGGAGGAGCAAGCGAAACAAGGTGGAAGACTGGGATTAATTTTTCATACGGCTGGGGGCATAATTCAAAATAATCATTAATAATTTATCTGCGTTATCGCATTAATATATCATCAAGTCTTGTCTTTTCAATCTATGTGTCAATCGTTGTGTGTGAAGTATTACTGACCAGTAGTCTGCATGGGAAAGTTTGAGCCTGGGCTGGGCCAGGGTGATCTGCCTCTCCCTGATGACAAAAGTGAGCACTTCTTCATCACTGAGGTGTCTATGAGGCTGAGAGCCAAACTCAAACAGCTCCCAGATCACCACTCCCAGGGACCTACACCAGAAAGAGAGAAATTAGACATGAAACAAGAGACGAGTTATCACACACCCCCTCAGTTCATGTACATAGTGTTTCCTGATTTAGAAGTATGTAGATTGTTCCCACTCGTAAAATGTCTTGGCCGAATATACCTACAAACTGATACGGCAGTGCATTAAATATATTTTCAGAAAAGGCTATTCTGCTCACTATTTTACAGTAAAATATTTATCCAATTTCTCTGCATATTTGAATTATTAAGAAGGGCACTTCAAGCAATAGCACTTTTCACATTTATACGTATCCTTTAAAAATAAAAATAAATAAATAGTATTTTCCCTATTGTATTTTAAATCTTGATGGTTTTAGAGAAGCAATAGTGTATGTTTGTATGATTCAAAGTAGTTCATGGGAACTGAGCCCCTTCTAAAACCTACCACACATTGCTAGTCTTGGTTTGGTCTGTAACAATGAGAGATCCTCTATATTCCTCTAGCAATTCAGGGGCAATCCAGCGTAATGGGATCCACAGCTTGTCTGGGGTCAGGTAATAGTCATCCTGCAAAACAATAAATATTCACCAATTATTCAATATAAGCAAAAAAAAAAAAATTTTGTGTCTGAAATGTACACCACTACACTACTACCAAATCAAACCCAAATTATTCAGTTCCCTCTTGGAAGGTACCAAACACACACATACCTTGTAGTGGTTATGTGACAGGCCATAGTCTCCTATTCTAACTGTGAGGTCAGAGGTCAGCAGGCAGTTTCTCAGAGCCAGATCACTAGAGAGAGAAGGACACAGAAATAAGCCAAAATACAGGATGAACCGCAAAACACATTACGCTAAGTGGGTTATATTTGGAATGGGCAGATATCTCCAGCTACCTGTGAATGTAGTTGCTTTCATGAAGGTGCAGCAAGCCGGAGGTGATCTCAAAGGCCATTCGCTGAAGGGTCAAGAGGTCCCGGGTCAAGAGGTCAGGGGTCATCCCATCTGACTTTCTCTGGGCCCGCAAGTATCGCTTCAGGTCCCCCTAGTGATAAGAATAGAACAGCAGCTGAGTGACCTTCACCTACACCTACACACCGGCTAGAAGGTACCTGGCATGCCAGACTTCCTGCAGACTCACACCATCTTTGAGTGGATGCCATGCACATGCCATGTCTCCAACAAGAAGTGTCCTTTTAGTGGGAGTTTGACTCCCAATGTCCTTTGAAGGCAGTAGGAGAATTGATAAATGAGTTGGCAGCTGAGGCAGGTGGTAGCCCATTTAAAAACTGGGGACGCTCTGGTGGGATAACTATGCTCACAAATACTGGGTCCTGTCTAGCTTTTCTTGGAGAGCATGGCATTAACACTGCCAGGGTTAGGGGTTTAATTCCCACTGGGGAAACACATGCTAAATACTTATGCACTCATGGTATCGTGAGACAATACCGTAGTGTTTTGAATAAAAGCCTCTACCAAATTTCCTATAGACCCATGTGGTTTATCCATGATAGAATGAAATAAACCTTTTATAATTACCTTTGGCACTTGAATAGGAGACTGGACAGGAAGTAGTATTAGTAGAAGTAGTCGTACCAAGAAAAAAGCTTGCTGATCAGCTAATCCTGCTGCGATACCCTTCAAGGAAGTCCATGTTCTTTGCACCACCTATCCCTGTTGTTATACTGCTTTGGTTTAGGTCCTCTCTTAGTCTGAGAGAGTCAGACAGCATGCTGTTCTTAATCAGTCACCATCTAACCAAGCTGAGCGGATGGAAAAAAAACCTCATCCTGCACAATGGAAACAAGAGGATTTCAAATGCTAAAAACCACAACAGATTAATTGACTAATAGACCTCTAGTCTACATCAAGAACCACACAGACGTCATTTGATGCAAAGCGCGGCTGCATGCTGTCAAAGATGACAATGAAGTCTTGACCATTATTGTGTGTTATTGAGCTCCATTTGATGATTATATTATGAGATGTCTTTTGTTTTCTCTCTCTTACCAGCTGACAAAACTCCATGACCAGGAGGAAGGGGACGCTCTCGCTGCACTGGCCCAAACACTGCAAGATGTTGGGATGCTGCAGGCTCCTGAGAGGTGAGGACAGAGAGGGGCAATAATAGAGCGAAGGAAAGAGAGGGGGAGAATATGTGTTAGCAGTGTGAGGGACCACCTCCTGTCTTGTGCGTGGGAACGAGAGTGACGATAACCACAGAATGAGAGGTGGATAGGAGTCTTATTACTTATTATTACTACCATAGTTTAAGAGCTTCATATATCATTGAGAATAATGTTTAGGGTTTCCTAAGAGTTCCATTAAAGTGTGAATCTTTGGAATACCTACATAAAAATAAATAAATATACATATATGTGTGTATATATATATATATATATATATAAATGGAGATTATAGATTCTTAGCTGGCAGTTCAACGCTTTGTGCCTCAGTAAGTGAGTTAGCAGAAGAGGGAATGCAATAAAAAGATGAGAGTTTATATATGAGAGAAAAGATGGAGAATGAGAGAATATTAATCGCATGTGTATGAGTGTGCCTGTACGTGTGTGTGTGTGTGTGTGTGTGTGTGTGTGTGTGTGTGTGTGTGTGTGTGAACGTTCATGCACATGTGTGCATGCATAAGTGTGTTAAAAGCAGCAATATTTTAAGATGTTCTGTTAAGCATGCAAAATAGGTCAGCCCAAAATCCATCCGACAGGTTTCATTAGCCAGATTAGGTTTTGCATATACCTGCTGATCCATACAAAGAAAAATCAGGAGGAAATGAAGGACAGAAATATATCATATGTCAAACATGTTCATCTGTACAGATGATGAGAAATAATTGAAGGGCTAATTAAGATAAAAAAAATCACTACACCCACTAATTACAATGAGTAAAACATCTGTGTTATAGTCCGTGAAATCAGATTAGATTTAATTTTCTTTGTTTTCAGAACATACTGCTCGGCCAATCAAAGCACATGACCGGGTTATTTCTCTGGGTAAGACGGGTCTCACCTGTACGGCTCTGACTCAGCCAGGAACTTCCTCTGCTCCAGAGGGCTGGCGCTTACTCTCAGCTCCTTCACGATGGCCTGGGACGAGCTGCAGTCACACAGCACCTCCGCCAGGATCACCTAGAGACACAGCCCACTAGTGAGACCAATGACTCCTGAAACTGGACTAGTGGACATCCCAAATGTCCATAGTCTACCTGTAGGCATTGAGCAAGATACTTAACTCCTGCTTCTTAAATACTTCTTAAAGACTGCTTCTGATAAATGACTAAACACAAGCATAAGATAAGTATCAAAGCCCTAGACACGACAATAACTGTTGGCAGATTTTGGGCTCTAGGGAGAGCCGATAATAAAATATTATACCGATTTCACATTTTGGCAAAAAAAAAGGAGCAGTTCAGATTAGTCATCTTGAGAACAGCTAACTCTTTAAAGTTTAAATATAATTAATCATTATATAAGAACAGGGCCCGAGGACATACTTCTGGTCTGGGGCCTTGCCTAAGGCACAGAAAGGGGCCCCCGTTATGTAATGCAGTAACACTAACTACTGCAACACTTCCCCAGTAGTGACTTAAAATGAACTAACCTTTCCAAACCATCCATTTCCGATCTCCTGCAGATAATTCAGTGTGTGCCTCTTAAAGCGCTGAGATTTGAAATCTGTTGAAGAAAAGCAAAAAATACAAAGGAAGAGAGGTGAGACAGAACATTGGTACAGCAATGTATTTTAAGTCTAGGTCTGGGAAATATCATATCTTATAAAGGCACAGAAATATATATAGATATAGATATTCAATTCGAAAGTTTGACTTTTGAATATAATTATTGCCACATTATACATTAAAAAAAGATAAAAAATACATAAACAATGTTTATGTATTTCATTTTACCACATATTATTATTTTTAAATATAAAACAACTACACCCCAGGGGTAATACAGCCGAGTAAGAACCCGAGTCAAACCTCCTCCGTCCTGCAGGGCCGGGCAGGCAGCTCGGTCCCTGACCGGCAGGGTGTACACCTCAGGGAGGGAGGGGCAGGAGGACAGGCTGTCCTCCTGGACCGGACTGGAGCCGGCGGAACACTCCTCCCCGTCTGCATTGTCAAACTCCTGCTCCAGCCAGAAGCAGCAAACAAACCATGGAAACGTGTATTCAATATTTCTTTCAAAATACCATTATGATAAACAATAAATATTTTTAAAATGTTCAGTAAGAAGCATGAGAAGAGGAGAAGAGGCTAAATAAATAGAAGAACGTCCTTATTTTTGAGATAACAGCGTTTCAGTCAGGTCGCAGCGGAGAGGCTTATGCTAGATTAGAAGAACGACCAAAGATTATTGACTCTTCCTGCCTAATGAACTACAAAAACAATCCAGTCATGCAAAATTCCCGTTATCCCTGTCTGTCTCTTTGTATCAAATGTGATTACATTCCAATCCCCCGCTAACTACACACATCCACTCAGACACCACACAGCGCTGTTTGAACACTCTTTTGAACATGCTACAGTGTGCATACATACACATACAGCAGGACCAGGTGAGGAAGTCTCTTACATGTTGGAGACTTACATTGAATCCCACTCCTCCTTTCTTGCAGCACAGACAGGTGAGGAGCAGCAGGACGAAGGAGACCAGCCCGGAGCATGAGATGAGGATGATGACGTAGGGCGGGGGGGAGAGGAACGAGGCCCTGGATTGAGAGACTGAATGGAGTAGGACAAGCGACAGAGAGAGAGAGAGAGAGGGAGAGACGGAGAGATTTACTGCTGTAGATTGCCTCTCGGTATGACTCAGTGAGAAGGGGAAGGAGAGACGTAATTGAATTAGAACACAAAGAAAAAAGAAAAAGTAACGCATCAGGTTACGGAGGTTTGTCATTAACACAGAAAAGACATTAAAGCGCTTCCATAAAGGCAGGGTTGGAACACAGTGGAGAACCCCCCCCCCCACCACCACCCCAATGTTTACTTTACATTGGTAGAGGGGAGGATTGGGAAAGCAGGAAGAAGAAAAAAAATATATATCAGTTTCAGAGTTAATGTATTGTCTGGAGCCATAAAAGAAAAAGAAGGGAACAAAATGATTTAAATTGAAGATATATCGAGGCTGAAACTGGGAGCATATATCATTCCAATCATAGGATAAAAAAGAAAAAGAGGAGGGGGGAGTATCAGAAAGGGCATTCTGTTCAGGAGGGACGGTTGAGAAAGCAGGGAAGGTGGTTGGAGCTGTCGCCTGGGTTAGAGGATTGCTTATCAGGGGGAAAAGGGGGTTTGGAAAACTGGAAAGCATTACTCAATTTGGGAGGGTGGACTATACTGAGGTGAGAGGGGGAAGGTTTCGGGTCATTGATATTTGTACCTCAACTTGGCTGACTGTAAGAAGGGAACCATCTGTAAGAAAGAAGGGGCAGGGCAGGGTGGTTAAAACCCCTTTACTGGTTTACCTTTTTTTTCGTATTGCTTGTAAGTATATAATAAAAAACATATAACAATATGTTTTTAAATGTCATGAATTATGTCTTCTTTTGATGACCGAAGTTATGCCTTGAGATGGTTATTTGGGTCTATCCCATTTTTACCCAGGTAAAGGCATGATGCTAACTTCAGCTTATATTTTTTTAGCAGAAAAAATATATTAATGCTATACAACGCAGTACAACATCTGAGATAGACTTCAAGCAAGGTCATGGTACAAGAACATCTTACACACACGCACGCACACACACACACACACACACACACACACACACACACACACACACACACACACACACACACACACACACACACCTGAGTCAGTAGTCGACACCGTGGGAAATAGATCAAGCTCATGTTCACTCGTAAACAAAAGCCTTTAATTGATGTCTGTCTTAAACAGGATCAATGTGCAAGCCTAACTATGATTAACACTTTTGCCAACACTCATGTCTTAGTTCTTAGCAGAGCTCTCTAAATGTTCGATAAAACACCCTCAGAATTAGATAATTGTTGTAGGCTACACAGGCCTAGGCGAGTGGGAAATGGTACATGTATACACCTTGTTCTGCTTCTTTTTTTTAAAGACGTGAATAATGTCGGTGTAATACTTGTTATTAAACAATAAATGCATATGTTAAATTGCTCATTTAGAATAACTGATTATATTATTTATTAAACATGAACTGCAATAAAAATAAATAAAAACGCATGCGAAATATGAAATTGTAATCACCCCTGTGTGTATTTCTATTCTCTTCACTAGTAGCCTACCACAGCTAGTGCTAGTGGACACAAGACATTGATGCACAATTCCTAGGCATTTATTTTCCTTTCATCTCCGCCGAGACAGATGTCCAGACAGACTGCATATAAATAAGGACGTAACGGGGCCTATTACAACAGCTCCAATGCCAACAGCTCTCATCAAAACAATACCAACACAATACAATGACTGCACACATTACGAAAACAGAGCACACACCACTGCCAAATAATGGGACAACAAGCCACATTTTCATTCGGAAAACGCTACGAGTTATTGTCGCTAAATATGACTAGTGTCAAATGCATACATCCCCAATATCATGTAACATTGTGCACTGTGCAGCCATTCAGCTTCCTATTAATTTGTCATTTAAAAAAAATGCCATTGGTGTGACCTAAGAGGGCCGAATACGATTGCAATATAGCAATGAGCCATATCATGCTAATATCAAAAAAAATAATAAACGTCGGTTTAATGTCTTCAGTAATATCGAGTCACTCATTTAATTATATAGTGCAATTTTAATTCGCGATAATCAGCACAGCGTTTCTACCATGCTGGCTGATGTTCTGTCGTCTAGGCCTTTTTCATAACAGACTACCTCCCACCTCGGCTCTTTCTCTAGCATCACCGGAATGATTGCATTCCACCGACACCGCTCACCTTCTCTCTGCGGGGCTCCGAGGGCTCGCTCCGGGTTGAAGTACATCATCCCCGCTAGCACTATCACCCAGCAGTGTCGTCGCATCGTCGCGTCCTCGGCACCACCATTCGAGCGATGCTTTCGGTCCTCTCCCGTTACCCGCCACCGTCTAGTAGCCTACCGTCTCCGGTCTATCGCCTCTTCCCCTAATAATAAAGAACGTCTCCTTGTTGTGCTCTCCGTCCTACCCCCCCCCCCCCCCCCTCCTGTTTGATCCCCCTCTCCGTCCTAATCCGCAATTAAACACGGTGTGAGAGACGTTCTATTGTGCCTTCCGTCCAACCAAGCTATCCGTCTGATGAAATTCCTGAAAACCTTCGGCGAGGTTATCCATCCTCTATTTGTCTATCTGTTGTTTTCTCCCCTCGTCTCGCTGTGTGAAGGTTTGACTATATTTATCCGGTATCCACCACTAGCATACGTCAGCGTCAACATGCCTTATCATGGTCCGCGTGCTATTAGGAGAAATCGGGTTGGAGCGTGTCTTTACACTGATTCTCCTTCAAGTTTAATGTCCAATGTTACGTTTTCCAATTATAAATAAGAATTAACAAGCAGAACGACAATATTTATATATGATATAAGACTAATTGGTGAGAATATATTTTCCCTGTGGCAATATATTAATTTTATTTCCTTATGTACATGCCCATATTGACTCATTGTATGTTTATTAAACTCTACACATTCTGATATGGTTTCTTTGAATTAAATCAGAAATAAGAATCATGAAAAAAATGGACACTTTCAAAATTGGATGTATATTTCCATAGAAACATCATCTTGTCTATATGGTAAGAACAGTCTGACTTTAAAATTGAGTGACATTATTCACCTTCTTACACACGTATTAACACAGTTTCAAACAAACCTCGAATAACAATCATGTTTTGTATCCGACACATGCATTCACAGCATACATCTCAGTTCACCGTCCACCAATGAACACTCTGACGGTTTAAGAGTTCTTATAAAGCTGGAATTCTCTTCATGACTTCAAAATCTCGTCTCGCCAGCTATCCCGGTCCTTGCGTTGGCGTTTGCGTGCCAGTTCTGGGAAGTAGGCGCTGTTGTAGGGTCTCTCCCGTTCCTCCACCGCCTCCCCTCTCCCTGGCTCCTTCTCCTTCACCTTGCCGCTCCTCTGGTCGATCAGGGCCTGGGCTCTCCTGCGCTCCTCCACCTCCCTCTGGAGCCGCTCGGCACGCAGCTTCTCAATGGAGCTGCGGACCCACACAAATAACGGATACGGATACACAACACACACATTGTATGATTGATTATGGGACCACAGGAAATTCTCACTTGTGAGTGCATCATACTGAGCTACTGAGATCATCATATTATAAGCAAAGGAGTAAATAATCACTGAGGAAAGAAAAAAAGTGAGAGTATCCAAATGAAGACTTTCTCAGCAAGTCCGACCCTTAACCTATAAATGTTCATTGCTTATGTTACTCCCCACTTTGACATAAAAAAAACCCTGCTATACATGTTAAGTGCATATTAGGTTGCAAAGTAGCACATATGAACTCTGGTTTAAAAGTCAGAGCAATGTTTTCTACACTGAAGCCTTTCTCACCTCGGCCCACTGCTCATCTCTCCTGTGTTCCTCTTCTCCCTCTTCTTGCTTTTGGGTCCTTTTCGGTCTTTGATAGCCAGCGCTTTCTTCATGTCTTTCATGGGGTCCAACATATCCTTCAGCCTACGATCACGCTTATCTCTCTCCTCCTCCGTGATTCCTTTCCTCATCCCCTTTTCAGGCTCTTTTTGATTCTTCTTCTTCTTCTCCTTCTCCTCCTCCTTCTCCTTGGCGGTTTTCATGTACCAAGGTGTCACCTCTGTGCCAGGCTGTGGGCCAAGAGACACCAGAAGCCCAATGGCTCGTTCCTGTTTCTCCTGAAAAGCGAGACATGCAACAAAAAAATAACCATTCATTAATTTCCAAAGGCCTCTATATTTGACAGAGATACTTTTAGATACTATGTGGGTTGATGAAACAGGAAAACAGGAAAATCAACAGGAAAGACACTAGTTCAGAGAGATGGAAACTATCCATGTTGTGCTTCTGTTTAGTTAATTAACTTGAATATTATATGATAAGAATAAGTCCATCACGAACAACCAGGAAAAGCCCAGTTACCTTCTCATCTTTCTTTTCTTTGAGATACTCTTCATTCCCCTTCTTCTCAGAAGACTCTTCCAGGGGGAACAAATTGAGATGTTCCAAGATTCCACTTGGTCCACTCGTTTCCACATCTTTCCTTCCTGGTCCACTTGTTTCCTCAGTCTTCCTTCCTTGTTCCAGTTGGAGAGCACCGCGGGATTTATTCCTCAGATACTCTGTGCGTGCCTGTGTGGAAATTGAGAAAATTACAGTATGAGACGCTAAGGATACACATTGAGATGAGCATTGAAAAACGTATATTTATAGGAAACAAATATATATGTATAGGATAATCAGTTTGATGTATTACAGAAAAAAGGCGGCCCTAACTAACGTTGTAGCCAAGCATAAAAGGGATTTTCGTAGAGTTAATTTATTATTTTGCTGAATATTTAGCATCATGTGGTTGACCTAGTTCATAATTTCATAATATTCACCTCTCGCTCGGCGCGCTCCACGCGACGTTTTGCCTCGAGTTCCTCTTCTGCTGCTTGGGCCTCGTCCTTCCGCACGCGCTCAATGTTATCTTTATTACGAACATGCCAGCTCTTTTTGGGAAGGATATTCATTTTGCGAAATCAACAATGCAAGCAGCTAGATAAACTTACTGGTCTACCAGTGACCATATGAATGAAAATAATTTATCGCAATATATCGTCCTCTTCAATCAATTCTTCAGCATTTATAGATAAAGTCAAGGAAGTTATCAAATCAGCTGTCTGTTGCGCTAATGAACTGAAATAAAACGTTTTTGTAATTTGTATTACACATAATAAAAGCTTATTCTAGTACCTAGCTCAAAACATATTCGACGCTCATCATAAACTCACCCAGTTATCTTTTCAATATAGAGAAAATACTATCAAGTCTATTTGAGCTACAACATTAAAACATATAAAGAATTAGCTTGCTAACTACAGTAGCTTCTCGCCGGACACAAACCGGAAGTAAACAAAAAGAACAGAATAACGCATTTCCACATTTCAGCACCAGAGGGAGTCAAGGTAACGGGGTTTATTTCATAATTTCAATACTTTATGTGATCTCCATGTCATATAATATTTTATGTTTAATTTATATCATGCGTGGTCAATATTTCATTTCTGGATATAAGTACAGTTTGTTAAAAAAAAGCACATGCACTGATACAAGATAAATTATTTTTATTTCTCTAAATTACAGAGGTTCAAAAGAGTTAAGAGAGTGTTCTTAGTGCAGGTGCTGGTTGGCCTTTTTATATTATGAATTATCTTGCAACTCCAAGCGTTCGACTGAGCGCTTCAATCTGTTTGACCAGGAACTGCTTGTCGCGAGCCTCCTGTTGACCATAGACCAAACACTTTATTTGAAAAGCTGCAAGCCAATCCCCATTGAACTATATGCACCACTCACACACTTACTCACTCATTCATAGACAAACGTTCAAAACAACATAGCATGGCCATTCCCACAGTAGTAGTTGAAGTATGTGACCATACATACGTACCAGCTTAAGCTGAGCTTTGAGCAAGTTCACACTTGTTCCGTAAACGGAGGCTAAGGCTATGAAATAGCACATCACCACACTGTTGGCAAGATAATAGCTCTGTTAATACACGATACAAAAACAAACAAACAAAAAAGTCACTCATTAAAACATTATGCATAACTTTCTAGCTAACTATATGGCATACCGCTCACCTAAAGAAAAGAACCAAGGGAATCGAGAACCGCTGTGAGCCGATATAGAAGAGGAAGCCTTGTGACGTTTGCGAGAGGCCATAGAACGAATCGGGAATTATTGTCCACATTGAAGAGAGAGAGCGGAAGGGCCCGCAGCTCATCGAAGGGTGGATCCTGAGCGGGATATGAAGACGAAGTCACTTTCATTCAATCCTCAAGAGTGTGAAAGCTTGCACGGGGTGTATTTACTTACATAGGACCCCTTGTCCGAAAAGTATCAATTGTCGGGAGTGTACGGTCACGTTTATACACAGTTAGCGAGCTACTCACTGGGCAATGCTATAGATCAGGGCTACCAGC
Source organism: Lota lota (assembly GCA_026745465.1). NCBI lineage: Eukaryota > Metazoa > Chordata > Actinopteri > Gadiformes > Lotidae > Lota > Lota lota. The sequence goes on from JACYXH010000826.1 coordinate 802,724, forward strand.
GCGAGGCTCCAGCCAAACAGCAGCACCAGCAAGAAGAACACCTTGGACTTGGTGGAGCGAAACGTCTTGGCGGCTGGGCGGCAGTTGGAGAACAGCGTTATCTGGTGTGGCAAATCCCCAGTGATGATGTGAAACACAAACAAACAAATGTTGGATTCATAATATAGAAATAAATTACATTATTAGTTTCAGTATGTCCCTTTTTATTTCAACGTATATATTTTTGCCTCACGTTTGTGTATGTATATCAACGTGTTTACCTTCTTACAGTAGAAGACAATCACAAATTTCAAAGTGTTAATGAGTGGCAGCAGAGGGCAAAACAGAGCCCCTGTCCACACCACCGTCTGTCCGTACACTAGTCCAAGGACATTGGCCGGGACTACAAACTCCTGACGGCCTACCATCTGAGCCAGCTTACTGGATGAGCTGTCAACCACTATCCTGGGACACAAGAGCCACGCACATCAACCCATCAGACAAAATATGTATATAGTCATTGTTACTTCTCACATTCTTTTCATTTTGACCATTTTACCTGCGTGGAAACTCCACCAGCACAAGCATTGCAATGGTGATGAGGAGGTCAAACAGGGTCAGTTTGTACATCTCCTGTCCCACTCGGGTCTCCCAACACTACATAAGTATTTAAATGTCAAGTCACGTCGTATAGTCAGGCACAGAGTACAAAATAAAACCAATCATTGATTTAAAAAAAATGGCAAGATAACCCGAGAACTAGAGTTTTCAAATGCACCTTCAATTTGTTAAAGTGTGCCATTCGTGTCATACACGAAGCAGCTAAGTGAAAGGATGAGGCCACTATTTATACATGACCCAAGTCACATACTTACTGGGTAGCTCTCGTAGTTGTAGTGGCATAATTTACATTTCCCAGAAACACCTTGAAAACAGGTTATCTGGCTCCACAATGTGAACAAGAGGACACCCAGACTGACCATTCTTAAAAAAACAGACCTATGGAAGAGAGAGAGAGCACAACACACACTTTTTCCTAAGTAATAAAATAATTTCGTTGGAAAGGTTTATCAACTGACTCTTTGTTTGCTATCGATATTGGAAACTGAAAACAACAGAAATGCATGTGTTGTTTACATCTACATAATTGAAGTTGTTCAACAACCACTCAAAAACACTGTCCCTCCCTCTGTTGCGCTCTCATACATACATACATACATACATACATACATACATACATACATACATACATACATACATACATACATGCATACACACATACACACATATACACACACATACATACATACATACATACACCCATTTATATTGACAGTACTTCACCTAAAAACATTATTCAGACAAATGAAAATACACAAATAAATGCAAACGATAAATGCACAACACGTACAAACCTTAGCAAGGCCACAATAACAGTGATGCTGGGATTATACCGCTCCAGCAAGGCTATCTGGTCGCAGAGCACGGGAACCACGAAGTTCCCAGCGGTGATGACGATGGAGGGCAGGTACTCATAGATCAGCCCTAGCACTCCTATCTCATCGATTTTACTCTGGCAGGGATAAAACATACAAAATAAAACAGACCATTATATGATGAGCCAAAGATAACCTGATATGTGGATGACAAACAAATGGAAGTAAAATAACCAATCACAGACCTGGCTGAAGATGGTGGCTTGGTAAATGGCGAAGAAGGCTGCGATAATCAGGCCGAAAGCAACGAGAGACAGAACAATACGTGACGAGTACAGAAATATTTTTTGACCCAAGGTCAGAGAAGCAGCCTCATTTTTTATCCTGTCCTCTTCAAGGTCCACCTAGGTCCAGACAGAGACAGAGAAGGAAAGAAAGTAATGTTCAGGTTCCTGGGGCCAATAACTTTATTGGGCATGGAGCAGAAATCATATCAACTTAAACATATTTGGAGCCAGAAAAATAGCATAGCCTCTAACCTGAAGCTGATAGTGGAGGTTTTTCTGTTTCAGTTTCGTAGACCTGTCACCTAGGCAACCATGGTCCCAGCCAGTGAACACAATCCTACTGTAACTGCCGGTGGCGCCGCCTCCTGTTGCCACAGCAACACGAACAGCAGTCCCCATGCTGTGCAAGCCAGCAGGCAGCGATGGGGAATACAGGTATAACTGGTTGACTGGTTGCTTTCTGCCAATGACATTGGGCTGTAGCACTTCATCCACACACACACACACACACACACACACACACACACACACACACACACACACACACACACACACACACACACACACACACACACACACACACACACCTCCACTCACAAACACTATACCTGCAAAACAGCCAAGTCTGCCTCAACATCTACAAGAACATTTCGGTGCATCTAAAAGTGTGTCTTCACTGGAACTTACTGTGCAGTGATGCAGATGAGACAAAAGGCGAAATAAAAGACAGCAGTGAAGAGGTAAGCCAGTGGGATGTTGTAGGAAAAGTCACTTCCTGCCACCATGGTGTTGTTGTAGTAGCCATAGAACAGGTAGGTGTACTCCATAAAGCCCTTCAGGAACATGGACGCACACAGTTTGTCCAACATGACAATTGTCAAGTAGCAAGTAATCAAGTGTTTGTATTTCAAACTTAATGATGGGGAGGAGGATACAGTGTATGTAAAGTTAAAACGGGTAGGAAATAAATACACACATTTCACAGACAAATGTTAATTTGTACAGAATCAAATGTAGGTCAACAAGAGAAAAGCTAATCTATCTAATCTAAATTCTTCCATTATCGTATCCAAAGCAGGACATGGATGAGGGATGTGTTTGTATTTCTCACTGTTCCAGAAAGAAAGTCCAGGAAGTAGCTATAGAATTTCACGAGAGCGGCTGGGTTATGGTCATACTGTCTGCATTCTGCTGGACCTGTCAACACAACACAAGAGCCTCAGAAACCCTGAGCTTACCTTCTCAGAAATAACCTCCTTCAACAATTTGGATATAAAAAAAAGTATATATATATAATAAGGTTATTGTGTTATGTCAGTATCCACACCCACCACATTTAAAACATAAGTCTTATGAAATAACTACTACCACAATCCAATATTGTGGTACTTTTTTAAAGGATAATAAGTAAGATAAAGCATCTGTAAATAATACATAGATTTTTAAACCATCTCCAAGAATCAATAGTTTCAGGCATTCAATTGAACCTGAATATAATATATAATATAATCCTGCATGTCATAGGGATACCCCAGAGGAGTACGTCAATAAGATTCTTCATGCAAGGAAACTAGAATCTGTATAGACCGTTACCTGTCATGTTCACAGGATCTGACGCAACAGATCTGAACACAATGCTGGGGATGAGGACGAATCCAGCGATCAGCATGAAGGACAGGAAGTTGAGGACCACCAAGAATCGCAGGAACAGGAAGTAAGACTGGACACCATCTCCAAAGTTCCCTGCAGTGCCATCAATTAATGAAATGGATATGCTTAGAGAAAGTAAACAATGGGACCAATATATTCAAAATAGTGTTTCGTTTTGGTTTATCAGGGGTATTACACTTTTAATGTTTAAATGTTTTAATGTATGTATATTCACACACATATATATATATACAGACTTACCTCCTATCTGGTTCAGGGACTTCCTCCAGAGTTTGATATAGTTCAAGAATCCTCTGATACTCTTACGGCCTCGACTCAGCGATTTGGCTTTGCTCCTTTTCCAGGACTGGAAACTGGACAACACTGGCACCTGCATCTGCTGGACCTGACTGTAAAGAATGCATCACACATTCTTTAAAATATACAGATCATTATAATAATGCCAGTGTTGTTAAACGTTTATAGTATAGATTTAAATCTTATAGCTGTTGATGGTATTGCATGTAAACATAAATGACATGTTAGTACAAAATGAGGGCAAATGGAATAGAGATAGAGTCATTGTCAGTGAGATTGACACGAGAAGAATATTAACCTGTTTGTTAGTAAAATAACAAGAAAAAAACAAGAAAAAAACAACAACAATAACATCCACACATAACCATCATCACAATTGTACTCACAATTGTGTTGAATCCCAATAGATTCGTAATCATGAGTGGGAAACCATCAGAAAGGTAACAGATCAGGGGGCATACCTGATGGCTCTTTTCAGGGCCATGGGAATGGGGAGGCCTCGGAGGTCTTTAGGGGGTACAGCAGCTTCCTGTCCTGCATCTTCCTGGGCAGTGGAGGCTGGGCTCCAGTTAAACTGAGGGGCATTGTGGTTGGACCGTGAAGAGGGAACCCTTCGCAACCGTGGCGATCCCTGGTCGCCCATGTAACCAGTTCCTTGGACTGGGAGACAGAAGGAATCTATTGATTAAGACTATGTCAATGTTATAGTATATATTATAAAGATCCTTCAGTAGGATTAAGGTTAAAACAGTCATAACTGATCTGCTGTTGTGTTTAAAAGAGTTGTTGGGTGTGGTCATACAGGTGAGCACACAGCCTCAGCTTACCTGCTGTAGCAGAGCCTTGTCTCTGGAGCTGGGTGGTCATTTCCTATAGACACAATACAGTCCGATTGTACCTTTTTAAAGATGTGAAGTGTAGCCACATTTAATCCAGCGTCAACTCGAGCTCAACATTAATAATATGATCTTGATTGTAAAGAGGAAACAGTGTGATTCCGGTAATGTGTGTCTCTCTCTCTCTCTCCTTTTGTTTATGGACTTCAGACCTATGTTAATGACCACACAGGTACTTCCTTGTGCAGTTAACCCTTTATCACTAAGTACATTTGAAAAATTGCAGTACAAATATGTCCACTTAAGACTGTGATGCTCAACATCCCCAATTAAGCCTTACAAAAAGTTTTTTAAAAGAGAAAGAGAAATAGTGAGCATATGTAAAAACGTTTAAAAAAAGAAGAAATTAAAGATCTTTTGGTTTGTCTGTACCAAATACTCATCTTGTTCATACAGATTAATTTGAAGAAGTCTCGATCAGCAAGTGAATTTGTAGGCTGTTGTCATCTATAAATGTTCCCTTCGTTCAGTTCAGTTCAGTCACATGTATTGCCACTTTGTGTTGTCAGGTAACCATGGCTAGTGTGTGTGTGTACTCTGATTGAGTAAAAGAAGAATGCTAATCCCCTGCCAGTGTAAACAACACGTGTTGGTGCTATTACATTTAGTGTATTTAATACAAGAATAGATATATCAATTTTTTCAACGATTAGGTGTCTTATGTGATTAGGTTATATGTCTAGAGTAAGGCCAAACAGAGAACCAGGTTTTCAGTTTGTTTATCCTGTTCCTGTCATCATCCTTAATATTGTCTCCCCACCGAAAGTACAGCATAGAACAGAACACTCGCCAAGATTTCCTGATAAAATACATGTACAAGTTTTCTGCTCAGGTCAAACGATCTTAGCTTTCTGATAAACAAACTGGGCCTGGACTTGGCTTTCTTGAACACAGCGTCAGTATTCTCTCTCCAGTCCTTGTTTGTTGTCCATATGAACACCAAGATATGTATAAGACTGCACCACCTTAATTTGTGGATATTTATTCAAGACTGGATTCACAACTACACACAATCTGACAAAGGAGTCAACCTCATGTCTATAGTCACCTTGGTTAAGAAAGCCCAAACGGCAGAGGAGCCGTAAAACCTTTGGAGGTGACATGGAGCCTCACCATATCCGTACTCATTATTTTTACTAGTTACTATTTTACATTGTGAATAAAAAAGAGGGATAACAGCATCCCTTTTGTGCCCCTGTCCTAGTAAAAATAATGTCAAACATCTTCTCCTGAACTTGTGAATGATTAAGCAACAGGAAAATGACAGTACTCTTATGTTTGAGAGGAAATTATTTAATTCCTGTGTAATACGGTTACAAAGCAGGAAGTGTTACAATCTTTGCAGTTCTCAAAAGAATAAACTGAAACAAAGCAAACTAGGCAGAAGTAAATAAATAGGTTTGAAACATGTATTTATTGCGACCCTGCGATTACTTACAAAACACATGTTTAACATGTTTAACTTTGATTGGTTTGAAATTCAAATTCTTACAAATAGTGATACAAACAGTTACTTTCAAGATGGCAGTCAACTGTGGTATAAATCCAAACACATATACTCTGTTGTGCTGTTGACTCAAGATTGGTCCCAACCTGAAGTGGTTCTTTATTGCAGTCCAAACAGTATGGCAGTGAAGTAACAACCGTGATTCTTCTAAAGGCCTCAAGAACCCTTTGAAACATGATCGATGACACAACTGAACGGATCAAACCATTAGGCAACACATGAAGGAATGCTACGAAGACTTGATTGATCAACAGTAGGGGTATTCTATCACAAGTATCCTGGCAATTTACAAATTAAAGTGAACATTTACATGTTTTTTATTCGTATTTATCATCAAAACCTATTTAGTTATGTTTGCTTAGTTATGTTTACAACTTGGCCTTTACTGATATGTGTAGTTGCACAGATACAGTACATAACTGCATTATACAATTAGCCTGCACAAATACCATTTTGAGAACATTGGCACATATAAAACAAAAATGTCCACTTCCATTTAAATGTCCTGTTTGATACCAAGTACTGAGTGTATTGTTGTTTTGCATCACAAATGAATGTATTATTCTGAAAACACAATAGCTAAACACAAAACAACCAAACCCACTCCAGCCGGGTGTATTACTGAAAAACGATCTCTTCACTTGTCTCACACTTGTGAATAATGGAGCGCATTGTTGGTCTGGCTACGATCCCTGAATCCATATTGCTCTCTTTTTATTTTACCTATATTTCATCTTAACCAACCACAAATTCAAAGAATCACGTGTGCTGATTATAATTTATGTACATCTCATTTGTCACAAAAATAGCATTAACTGAGCCCAAACGAAGCTCCGCCTGGTGTGGTGTAATACTTGGCGTAGAGTATATATGTACTGTATGTTCAAAACATACCATTTCCTGGAAATGTTGCGTCTTTGCGTTATCATGGGGGTTCCTGTGAGGGAGAACTTTATACTGACACAGGAACGGCAAAACATTTAAAAACTGGTACACATGACAGCATGTAATTTGTAATGTAAATTCAATGTAAAACTGGATTGGCATAACCGATCCAATATCACCTCACAACGACTCAAGCTCAGTCCTGCTTTGCTCGAATATCCTCTTTCAGCTTATCCTTACTTTCCACCTCCTCCACTTTTCCCTCCTCCTTCTCTCCCCTCTTCTCTCCCCTCTTGCCGCCTCCCGCCAGCCAGCCGAACGCAATGCAGCCGACGGCGAAGACGTGGACGATGAAGTAGATGGACGTCCAGTAGTGGACCGTGTCGCCGGCCTTCAGCAGCACGAAGCCCATGCACATGTAGTCATAAGCCCGCATCTTGAGGAACCAGTGCACCCAGTCGAAGGCGCTCTGGCCCCCGGGGCCCAGCCGGGCGCGGACTGATGCCTCCATGGCCGACTCGGCGGCGATGCACAGCGGTATGGTGAGGAAGGACAGGTAGTAGCCGGGGTGGAGGCCGTGCCAGTAGGCGCTGATGAACATGGTCCAGCCAGCCCTGCGGTGGGGAGGCGGGGGGGCAAAGTAGATGGTGAGGTGAGGTATGCAGCGACCACATGGGATGGAGATAAATGTACAAAAAATGTATCACAAAGTTGGCGTGACTCTCAACCCAAAACACATTTTTTACAATCTCATATTGTTCGAATTCCAGCTGAAACTGTGGGTTCACTGGCTCTTTAATACAAAGAGCCATGTGATGATGTTGGCTGTATTCATTCTCTGGATTTCAAGATTAAAGTATATATTTTTGACCAATCTGTGGCTAAATAATAGGAACTGTGTAACTATGGTAGTTTTTTTTTTATATTTGTCATCTGAAATGCTGGAGCACATAGGAAGCATCTATACAGCTATTTCAAACAGGGAGGGTTATACCCAAAGGACCTGTCTATCTTGATCTTAGACTGAAATATAAACATTTCTTAAACACCACTTAGCAAGCAATACTTGCCACCATCACAACATACTTAAAGATTGAATCATTATGAAAAATACATATACATAAATACTTAAAAAACATCAATACTCTTTGGGATTGCACCATGGATGTGGCCAGTAGGCCTACCTGAGAGTGTAGGCCTTGAAGGGGGAGTTGGGGTAGATGTAGTGATGCAGCCACCACTGCACCGTCATGTTCCAGTAGCGCATGCCGTGGCGGACCTTCACGCAGAAGTCTGTGTTGTAGCAGTCGATGTTCTGGATGGTTTTGAAGTCGTAGGGCACTGGGGCATTAGGGTCGGGGCTGTAGCTGACGGTGGGCCCCCCTCCGGGCTTGGACATGGCCCCCTCGGGGTAGCAGCCCAATCCGGCACTGATACAGCCTGCCTCCGCTCCGCACCACGCAGCGTAGAAGCGCATCCGGAACACGAAGAACACCGCGGTCATGTAGAACAACCTGGAGACCGAGGGAAAACAACAATCTATCGTTCATCCCTGACTAGTGTCACCTGATGTGATATTAAGACATATTTGGAATCTTTTATACCTCAACACAAACATTGGATGGGAGGCAGAGTAGTGTAGCGGCAAGGGTGTTCGACATCAAACTGTACTGGGTTTGATCATCAATTTCTGCAACATACCTGTAGGCATCTTTGAGCAAGTTGACTAACTGACACCATCTGTTCCTAAATTACATGCACCTGAATTTAATTTGCTTTGGATAAAAGCGCTTTGAGAAGACATTCTCTGTCCCCAATACCTGAAGAAGAAGTTGCGGTTGAGGAAGTCATCTGTGTGGACATAGCCCAGGGGGAAGACAGAGTTGACAGCCAGGAACAGGGCTCCATAGACGGGGACGAGCTTCAGCCGCTGTAAGCAGGGGACCACGGCAGGCAGTGCGAGGGGGCTGGGCTGCCTCAGCCAGTCCACGAAGGTTTGGAAGCGGAAGAAGGGCCCTTTGAGGACAACATGGAAGGATGAGGTAGAGGGATGGGAGGACAGCGTTGACAGAAACAATGAAAGGCAAGGATTATAAACAAGGACAATATGAACACCGCCAGCACAGTGAAGGAACACAGTGGATTTGCAAGAGGAAAGCAAAGGCGGGGTGGTGGAATTAGAAAGAGGCAGGAAAACAAGTACAAGAGTTACTAAGTATCGGCGCAAACTTATTAGTGATAAACGAATATGGACTCACACAATATTGAACATGAGGCAGAGAGAGTGAGACAAAGAGAGAACAAGAGTTAAAACAGGATGCAAAAGTAAAAATCACATCAAACAACACACATAAAACATAAGTTTCACACACAAAGATCATGCCTCTGTATCAAGTGGCGAAGAAAACAAAAGCGTCCATTCAACTTGATTGACATACCTGTCATGATGCCCACATAGCAGTAACTATAGGAGAGAATGTCATAGAGGGAGGGCTCTGCAGACAGACCACCAATGACGGGGGACTTGGAGAACGAGCTCACTTCCTTTTTCTTCTCCAAGTGGTAACTTTGCACCTCATTGGCTAGACTCACCATCTGGTTTAACACAGAAGAATAACTTTAGTTTGTCTCTCTGCAAAGCTGCATCAACACTTGATCAATGGGAAGTTTCTGCTGTCAATACACAAGATGCGATCAATCACATCACACAAATTCTGATTGAATCCCTTTTCCTTTCATAACATCAGCAGGAAAATCCATTGCGGTGATGATTTCCAATCATAATGTGTACGATTCCCAGTTAGTAGGCGGGAGACTTTCAGAATTCAAAATACTCATTAACGTGTTCTGTCTGGCTGTGCAACTGTTTGATGCGAACTAGCGTAGCTCTGCTGGCTGGGTGGCATGAGTGGGAGGGGTTTTGGGAGCGTCGATTTTAAGATTATTGTGAACAAAGAGAGACATACGGCATGGCCAGCTATTTATATTTGTAGAATATATCAGTTATGGGATGGGATTTTATTGATAACATTAATGAAATCACTTATGATTAGCATTGACAACGTACAGATACGTCCAGGTTATAGAAATGTTACACATTGTGACTCTAATGGAAAATAAGGAAATGTTTTCTGTTGATTTTACATTTTCTAACCACGTCCACTTGTTTACAAACTTGAACGTGGTTGCATTTCAGTATGAGAAGATGGGCTATTGTCAGATATAAGAACGGCTAGACAAACAGATGAGAACTGTACTACATATATTCCTGGCATGATGGTGACATGGTGGTGTTATGTGGTACCTTGAGGGTGAGGAGAAGCTGGATGGCGTTGGCGAATGGCGTCGGTGCCGGCAGGTCAAACCATGTGACCAGTCGGAAGAATAGGAGGTAGAGAAATGTCCACCCGAGGCACAGGGCGGGTGCGCTTCTGCTCGATGGAGAAACGACAGCATGGGGGTGGGGGGTTTAAGTCATCATTAAATCACCTTTGGTATTACTTTCACCATCCAAAACAATGGCAGGATTTGACACATGCTTGAAATAGTGTGGGATTAAGGCGCTTACCGCCAGGGTACTCTTGATAATTATCCATGTTCCAATCACTGTCACCAGAGAGTGGAGAGCGTGGATCTGACAGGTTGCTATGGTGATAGAAAGTCCCAACAGCAACGTTGCGCCTTGCTTCACAGGAGGACCTGGAGCAAAATGATGGAAGCAGAACCAGAATGAGCGGATCGGATCGGAAATACACGTAATACCACCAAGAAAGTCTGACTCATGCGAATGAAGAAGCCCTGACATTATCTCCAGCACAAAGTTGGTGCATGCAAAAAGTCTACATGTCCACAACTGCAGTACAAGAGAGATAACATTTCTTATGCACCGATAAAACATGTGCCATCTTGACATTCTTCACCTCGCCTGTTTTTTTTCACAACAGGAAGGTAGACCAAACACCATCATTGGATATTTCGCAGTCTAAGTGTACCATCTAATTTATGAGGTGCATACTGATGTCAAATAACCCAGTTCTTCATAATGGGTTTTTTAATAGCTCTATGTATCTGTATAAAAGTATAGTTTTGCCAAGGTTTCGTAGGGAGACACTCACTGAGATAACGAAAGAGGAAGCCAACGGGGATTGAGGCCGCTAGCACCCCTAGGTACACCAGCTCATCAGGAGACATCGTTCTGCTACGAAACAAAACAGGAATCAGCGTTGACATGAGATAGTTGCATAAGATGTTGAGCAGGAACACGCTGATGTGTACTCTATGGGCACTATCCAGTTTGGAGTGCTTTAAAATAAATAAAGGTGCACAAAACCGTTTTGGTAGCTACCTCTAAATGTCACATTCACCAGATATCTAGGCATTAACATTAATATGCATATTGCCATACTACATGGGAGTACAGCTGTTGAGAAATACGTGGTAGTACAGTTAGCTCCCTACTCCAGACTCGTCTTTGTAGCCGCATTGACTATTTAAACCCGTGTCGTATTCGTTATCAACCTCATGTATCGTTTAATACTAAACGCGTACTTACGTTTATAAGATGCAAGTCACCAGAGCAGAATCATACGAAGAAACCATGCACTCTGCTAGCCGTGCCATTCAGTTGTACAGGGATGTTAGTCGACTGCTTTTTGGTCACTTTTGCTTCCTGGATATGGACACTCCGCCCACATTATAGGCGGTGTTACATGAGCGCTGCGGACGAGACCATCCGATGATCGGGCCAGACGCAGCCATTTAAACATTGAAATGGAGGATTTTGATTTTGTAATTATGAACTTCGCTGGTTTCAGGCCGAAACTACAAATTCCTTTAACATTCCGCGATGAATGAACGTAGTGAAACACCACCAATTTGGGATGCCTATCATGGCAATTACTTATCCTTTTTCTTCCAGCTTAATTCCTACTTCTATCCAGCGACCTTATTACCACGATTAAATACAATATAGCTGAAAGAACCAAGACAAGATATTTAATTGAAACTTTTTATTGAAACATTGCTCAGGCAGCATCAACAACAAACACTGCTTGGACAACATCCTTCTTAGTCTTCCTCCTCATCATCAGCACCTCCGGAACCACCCTGTCCCTTCTTGGCGTTCTTTCGCTTCACACGGCCTGGGCGTCCACCACCGTATGGAGACCTCAGGGAGAAGTCGATGTGCTTCTGGCTGTCAAGGCGCACCACAAACGAGGGGATGTTCACCACCTGCTTACGCACACTGCAAGGAAGAGAAATTAAAATTACACACTCCACCATGGAACTAGTTTAACCTCAAGTCAGGTTTACTTTGTCAGGATGGACATGGTTTTAGTTGCTCAACTGGCATTTCTTTATTGATCAGAGAAATGTATGCATGCAACCAGTTCTGATTGCTTGTTTTGTGATCAATTCATTTGAAACAAGTCAAAAGTTATCTCTAGCCTTACAGTGGCAACCACATGTAGTCTGGTCACATTTCCACATTTTTTCAATTGATCAGGCCTCATTCACGAGGAATTCTTGACACCACAGAGAGTCTGACAAGTAAATATTTTAATCACTGGCCTGATATATAGAACTAGAGGTGGTCACTGATAAGCACATGTTGTGCATTAAGCTTGCCCGAGGTGCAATCCTCCATACATTACCTCAGCCAGTGCCATGGCAGCAACATGAGCCCTCTCGCTTGGCTGGATTGGCTCTGGGCAAGATTTACTGACAAGGTATACGGCTTTGATACCGAAGTGACCTTGGTGATATGCTTAATTCATCTCAACGGAGAGCAATACATGTTGGTGGCCCTCTGATGAAAGAGTAAGCAGGTTTTTCATGAGCCTGGTGAAGTGTGGCCTTACAGAAGTCACACTAGTTAAACACGTTAGACATTCTAAAATCATAGGATAGATTACCGGATATGTCTCTGACGGATAAGGACACGAGCATGGTGGATGCTCTTGGCAAGCCCAAGCTTGAAGACCTGGGTCTGCAGCCGTCTCTCCAGGAAATCTTCAACCTTCAGGCCGAGAATGTAATCCAACTTCATCTTACCCTCGTCGAGCACACCAATTCTGACAAGACGTCTCAACAGAGCATTACCTGTAATGGCATAAACATTTTTTAGATTATACCATCGTTGAGGAAATCTAGACAGGATATTACTATAATGCCCAAATCAAAACTGAAGACTTGCATCTCCTTTTTATTGACTGAGCCGGTTTAGATTGGCCTCATTCACGAGGAATTCTTGACACCACCAACAATCTGAGTTTTGAATATTATAATCACTGGCCAATGACAGGTTAGCATCGAATGACGATAGACAATACTTCATACCTTCAAACAGACGTTTGGGGTCCTTCTCGTCCAGGGTGAGCAATTCTCTTGCAGCCTTGCGGATCTTGGCCAGGGTGAACTTCACTCTCCACACCTCACGCTTGTTCCTGAGCCCATACTCCCCTAAAACCACAAAGTAGATCAGTTTCAACAGCATTTGGCTCATACATTCATAAACATTAAAATGTATACGGAAACTGATAAATAAAATGTAATCTCATCTTGTAAGGAAAACTGCGTCATACCGATGAGTTTCAGCTCCTGGTCGAGACGGGACTTCTCGAAGGGACGACGGGGGGTGACATAGGTCTTGCGACAAACCCAACTCCTGGCAACGGGCATGGTGGCTTATTTTTGCCTACAATTCAGGAAACATTCAATGTTAAAAAAACATTGGGCTAGTCAACTGCAACCATGACATCGACTAGCCAGATGTAAAAGAAATAACGTTAATTCACTTCAGCGCAAGTCGCTGCAAGGTTAGCATAGCATAGGCCGCATTGGCTAGCCACGTTGTCAAGACCTCGCGTTAGCAATGCAAAGTCAAGGATAAATAAAAGCCGGAAAGGCACAAACATATCGTGTGCTATATCACAAAACGAAGCCAACGCATTAAGGTCTAATTGATGGCTAATCGATTAAGAAACGATTTTTATTCATAAAAAAACTCGCAAGACTCATCCATACCTGTGTTTCCCAGGCTTGCTAAGTAAAGAGGAAGCTCATGGATGATTTCAGTGTATTTATTCAATTCAGGTGAACTACATATCCCATCACTTAGGTCTAAAACGGAAGCAGTGAATTGCATATATTGCCATCTGCTGGCTAATGACGAAATCAACGAACCTCTTCTTTATTTATCCAAATTATGTTATAGTTTTGAATTTGATTTTGCTTTCCCTGTAGCCAAATACGTGTTTATTTTAGATGAGACGAGTAACACCACTGTGACTTATTCTTCAGAGTAACTTGTGGGCCTATTAACTTGTGCAACCAACATAATCCTACATGGAACAAAGTAGCCTAATGCAGATTCATACAAAGTTACACATTAAAATTAATAAGCAATCAAACCTGTATTTTGGAAATAGGATGTCACTTCGTTTTTAAGTATAAATAAAAATACTTTAACTTATGTGAGGGAGTGTGGTAATGTGTCAAACCCAGATAGAAGGACAGAGGGACTATTTATATATCTCTGTAATGGGACCCTGACCATGTGTTTCTGTCTATCAGGCTGGCCAACTGACAGACCCTCAGAAGTTCTCTAATTTTCCCTTCTGCTCGTCAATACACTGTCTCTCCTGGGCAGGATCAGTTCACCTTCAGCTTCCCTTCTCGCTGTTTTTTGGATTATTATCCTATTTATTTATTGTTTTATTTAATTTGTTATTTTTGTGTGGTTGTACTCCTGCATTACACTGCTTTGTTTCCATCTTCATTACCCTTTTACGCTCCAATCTCCCCCCACTGTTCCCGGTCACCGCGGCGGTGTAAAGGGCTATGCTGTCCTCACCTACTGTGATTCTATCGCCTTATGGACTGCCTGTCTACCCACAGACAGCCTCGTGCTACCCCAGCCTAGTGCAGGTAATGTTTGCCTCTTCATTTGCATCTGCATCATGTTTAAATATCCTTTTCTTGGTTTAAAGTATGATGCATTTGAATACCCAGGGTTTATTGATCAACATTACCTGTGGCTGTGTTTTAAGACATCCCTGGCTCACAGTACATGCTGCATTGTAATTTCATTCATTCATTCAAGTGGTTATAGAAAAAAGTGTGATGATTAACCTACTCTGGGTAACCACATGAAGCTGTGAAACTTGAGGAGTAAATGATAACAAAGTCTAAAATAATCTAATTGACTTGTGAAATTCAGAGTCAACTTTGAAATGGGGGTAATGAAGTCTTACACAGGCCAGAGTCAGGGTAATGAAGTCTAACACAGGCCAGAGTTAGGGTAATGAAGTCTTACACAGGCCAGAGTTAGGGTATTAACAGGCTGCTCATGAGTTAGAGGAAACACATTACCAACTGCATTTCACTGCAAGGATATATTAGATGGATAAATTAAGATCCATGTCACTTTCATTAGTATTATCAGTATTGGTATGTGTGTTTTGACAGTGTGTAAGGTGCATATGTGTTTTTTCTTGTGTATTTATGTTTATATTTGTGTGTATGTGTTTGAATATACATGTGCGTATAACATACCATATCCCAAACCTACATGTGTCTGGACTCCTTTAACCATGTATCTTTGTATCACACAGCCTGTATTTTTAGCCCTTCTCACCAGGCAAGATAATCACAGGGAGGGTATTTTATCACCGATCTTGTTGACTGTAGCCAAGGCCACTTTTACAGAGGTGGCATTCAAGAGACTAAGAGTTAGGTTATACCACCAAATATAAAGTCTTTATAAGTACTTTACTCTGTTTAGAATAGAAACGTATAGACATTACAATGTCCATTCAGCCCATAGTTATTTTGTAGCATGTATGTTGTAGTCATAGATAGCTTATTTCAAGCTGGCTAGCGCTTCACATCTGCCATGAGTGTTGTGTGTAAGTAAATCCTCGGACAGCTGTCCCAGCATGCACCTGGTGCAGAGTCGTTGACCTCTGACTAGAGGCCGACAGCTGTAGAGGAGGAGGAGAAGAAGAGAGGCGAAGGAGGAGCAGAGAGGAACAAATGGAGAAGCACATATACAAAACAAAGAAAACATAGTAATAGAGGGGACACGTAGTGAAAATATTTGCCGTTCTGTGTTTAAAAGACTGCAGTGTCTTTTGTGGGAAATTCTAACAAATAAGATAAAACATATTTGTTTTATTAGATATGTCTGCCTATCCTCCCATAATCATTCGCTTCTTTTTTAGCAAACGGTTTAAACACACAGATATTAGAGAAGCCAGATGTTGCGGCTCTGTAAAGTTGTATCAACATAATACACACACCCTCTGTGTTGACAAGTTCTGATTCACATCCTAGGCACACTCTGTGCTGCTAAAGTTACCGCCAAGGCAGTCAAGGGGCTATATTCAGACTCTGTGGAATTTATGAGAGTGTTAATCCAGAGAAGGCCACATAGACAGAGTAAGACATTTTCCCGCTCAACCATTCCTCCAGATATAGGAAGCTATCTGGTGAAAACATACATTTAAAGGGGTAATCTGCAAGAAGAAAATATCCTTCATATTTCAGTTTTGATGCTGAAGCTAATGTATAGCCACTGTCAAAAGTATAGGATATTTTTCAAATGTACAGTAAATGACCACTAAGATATACAGACCATTTTAATATTAAAGTTATGAGGAAGGATTTGTTCTGCCTTCCATTTCACCCATTATATCTAAGCCAACAGTTATAAGTTAGTTATGGGAAGGAGCAAATGTTGGCACTTTATGACTCAAACCAGTTCAAGCCACCTAAGATTGTTTAATAGCTGTGAATGTACATCATAGTGTGATGTATGACCCACTTAAGACAAGGAAAACATGTCTCATGTCAGCATTTATGTTGTTGTAATACCACAGACAGCCAGCTCTAGCACTGTCAATATAAGATATCAATATAGAGATACGGACCAATCAGCCAGCAATATATGAATTCATACGGTCACAGTCTATATAGATGTTATTTGCGAGATAGCTTTAATATATGTGAAGACACTACAAAGTAATTTGTGATAAACTACATGTGTGTGAGTGTGTGTGTAAGATCGGGAGCTAGGGGAACAAGGTGATTGACAGAGACAAGTGACCACAGCTGGCATGGCCTTCATTTCTCTATCTGCAATACGATTGGTCAATGAGTGACTCGCAAGGGTTAGTGGGCGGGTAGCTGGCTTCTAAACATGCAACCGCAACTGAAAACACATCAAGCAGTGGGCAAGACATTTTGTTGGCTTTCACCTCTGTAATTATTTGAACACAACTGCATCTTAGGTTTCCTTCAATATTGCTGTTAATTTCATTGTATTTGATTCTACATCATACATCTTATTGTGTTCGAATTTCCAAAAATATTTAAATGCTACAAAAGGCTCTTTGTGTTTTTTTACATTGGCTAGACCTATATTGGCTAAATCTAGAGATTTGTTCTAGACCTACTATTGAAGGCCCCAGGTGGAACCCATGAATGCAATATGCTTTTCTTTTTCCTAACGGGTGACTGTTTGTTTGTCCATTCATTACTTTCTTTATGATGCGTCTCACCTGCTTTCTGGAAGGCACCACAGCTGTCTAATCATTTGTCTCTCTCTCTCTCTCTCTCTCTCTCTCTCTCTCTCTCTCTCTCTCTCTCTCTCTCTCTCTCTCTCTCTCTCTCTCTCTCTCTCTTCTACAGGGGCCGAGCCAAGAGGCTGGCCCAGGCAGCGCTGACCCCTCCCTTTCCCAGGTCTATGCCCCGCCCCCCTCATACCCACCTCCAGGCCAGGGCCCGCCTACAGTGGCAGGCAGACTACAGCCTCTAGACTTTAGCCCCGCCCACGCGGGTGCCGAGTACCAGGAGCACGCCCAGCTCAGAGTGTATCAAGGCCCACAGCACGAGGGCGCCGACAGTCTGGGATCCAATAATGTGGTATGGCCAACATGTTGCAAAGTGTGCTCCGATTATCACAGCTTTAAGATGATTCAGATGAACTCAAATTATAGGAGATGTGTATTAAAAGATAAGCCTGGCCATGGCTGGCCAGGTAGGGTGTCTGTCCGTCTATATATAGGGCCTCATCTTCACCTCATTTCCATGTAAGGATTCCCTGCTGACATTGCGTAGGAAAGGACAGCTGCACTGGGATTTGTTGTTCGAAAAATGACCCCTTTTCCTCCCTGTTGCGATACCTGATACAAGATGAGTGTCGGTGTTAGTATTGGAGTGTTGAAAGTGGGTCATTTGCACTTATTGCATCCTACAAATTCAAAATACTGCATGCAAAGTTTTAAGGGTTCTTCAAAAACAACAACAATTTGATTATCCACTATAAACTCACTGAATAACATGCATTAGGAGTGTATAAGGAGTGTATTAGGAGTGTATTAGGAGTGCTATTGCTCTCTCTTCTTCTCTTATAACTGGTGTTTTGTGGCACCGTTTATACATTCTATTACTAGAGCCCCTGACATACAAGGTCCGTCCTGATTTTGGACGGGAAAGTTGAGACGTCGCCATGATGGGGGGTCAAAAGGGGGAGGCTGACCAGATGACGCCCCCCTGTCCCTCAGAAATATCACCCAGGTCCAGAATGCAGTTCTGCATCGTGACATGACACCACCCAACCCCAACCCCACCTTCTCTCTCTGTCAACCCCATCACCTCCCCCTCCTCCCACCCCTCCTCTAGAGCTTGTTTATGTGTGTGTGTTGTATGTGTGAGTGCGTGTTTCATGCTGTCTAAACTCACGAGCCATGGCTCATACTGTAGCCTGTATCTATAGTGAATATGGTTGGCTCAAGCTTCCCTGTGTGTGAGAATGTGTCTTTCTTTCACCCCTCATATTCTCCCCATCCCCTCCCAATTATTAATGATGCCCCTTGAACCATGACCTTTAACCCTTGGCAGAACATGTAGCACCTTGACTGATTCCTTCAGAACGTTAATTCCTCACCTCCCCCTCAAAGGCCTCCCTCCTCTCACCCCTTCCTGTACACAGCTTTTGCACAACTTCCTTGTCTTGTTGAAATTTTCTCCTCTTTAATATGTTTTGTTCACGGCTGCACTGAGGACATTTTGCACTCTGACCATGAGTCTATCTGCCTTCTCTAATAGTACGCTAATACTGCCATTTCTCCTCTGCACACAGGATTGCCATTTTGATTCATTATTTCAATTTTAAAAACAATTCACCATCTTTTTGCTTTTCTACGTTTTATTTTCTTCTGTACCTAACTGATGACTAAAACGTATCTCGTTCTTTGCCTTTTCAAATTTCAATTACTTTTCCATTTTTCCATTTTTACAGCATTTGGGGAAGCAGGTTTCCCATTTCCCACACACAAATACGACCACGAACACATACACAACCACACACACACACACATACAACAGCAGCAGCAGCATCGTGGTGCATTGTGAGATGGTGGATGTTTTAAACTAGCACACTCCTTTATTTCTGAACTGTTTTGCATGGAGGCTTTTAATTACTGTTAATTACTGATGTCTTGAATATACATACATCAAAGCTGTGTAAAACATATGCCTAATAAAGTAAGGTTCACACTAAATTGTCTAAATTGAATAATCAGCACAGGACAAACAGGTAACATTGATATTTGAGTTAACAGTTTCAGTATGAGGATATGTAGGGTAACTCTATATATCTATAGGGTAGGGTAACACTACCCTATAGATATTTAGATATATATATATATATTCCTCGCTAACAGGCATGTGTTAATAGATGCCTGACTGTAACAGAGATCACGCCTCCTCATATCTGCCTGGGATGGCTCACTGGGTGCTGAATGCGTATTGAACTTTGGTCTTGATCACTTAGCTCTAAGGGGTTGATGAATGAGTTTGTCTTATGCAATGATTTGCTCACAACACTGTATAAACTGTACCACACTGTACACAACAACTGGTGAAGTTTTCTAGGTTTGAAAGAATTAGGATTCTAAACCAGTTTTTTATATTATTCATAATCCGATAGTGGACAGGTGATTTGTTGCATGAACCAAGCTTATCAATAGCATAAGATTTGATCATTTTTGGAACCCTTTTTGAACTCTTTCCCAATCCTTCCATCTATTCCTTACTCCTCTTGTATCTGTCCCCCCCCTCTCTTTCTCTCTCTCTCTCTCTCTCTCTCTCTCTCTCTCTCTCTTGCTCACACACACACACACACACACACACACACACACACACACACACACACACACACACACACTCTTCACTTCGCTAGGAGGATGCCCTGGTACCCGTGAACTCTGACTCTCAGGCTCTGAGCGTGGCCATATCCTCAGGGGCCGGAGCGGGAAGCGGGAGTGATGACGAAGGGGCCGGTAAGGCCCAGCCCAAACGCCTCCATGTCTCCAACATCCCCTTTCGCTTCCGAGACCCTGACCTGAGACAGATGTTCGGGGTGAGACACACATTCCTCCAGACTGCATGCATCCCACAGTCTGATGTTATTTTATTCTTTCAAATATGGATAGATGGAAACCCAACCACACTCTGAAACTGCCACCACACTGTTTTTGAGATCGGCGATCGTAAGGCAATGTTTAAGAATACAATCAATACAGTAATTTGGGAATTCTTTTTTCATTTAGCAATTTGGCAAGATTCTGGATGTTGAAATCATTTTCAATGAAAGGGGGTCCAAGGTGAGTTTAGAATAAATATATAAATGCCCCTGGAATTATATTGTAGAATATCTCTATATATTATACAGATACAAATTGCCCTTCTGAAATCTGAAATCATTTGTCATCGGCAGGGCTTCGGGTTTGTCACGTTTGAGAGTGCAATGGAGGCAGACCGGGCTCGGGAGAAACTGAATGGGACAATTGTGGAAGGAAGGAAGATTGAGGTAAAGACAAAACATTCAGCCACTATTTTCATGATCGATACGCTTGTGTATCTCTATTTCCTTTTCGTCACCATCACACTATATTTGGTCCCTGTGTTTCCACAGGTCAACAACGCCACTGCAAGAGTGGTCACTAAGAAGCCCCAGACCCCTGTGGTGAATGAAGAAGTTTCAAGTAAAGGCACCTTTTAATAACTACATGATCCTGGATGGCTTTTCAGTTTGTGGTTCTGGCTGCTAGAGCAAACCTGACATCACTCTTTATTTTCTTTTGTAGCTTCTGGATGGAAGATCAACCAAGTTATGGGGGCCATGTACGCACCTGAACTCTACACTGGTGAGAAAGGGTCCTTGTATCAGTTTCAAATATACAGTAATAATACAATTACTGTACTCCTGCTTTCTGTCCCGGTTTGTTTAGTTGCCAGTTTCCCCTACCCTGTAGCAGCCCCTGCCTTAGCCTATCGGGGTTCAGCGTTGCGGGGGCGTGGCCGGGCCGTCTACAATACGATTCGCTCTGCTGCTGCGGCAACGCCCACTGCCGTCCCTGGCTACCCTGGGTGAGATTCTGCCTACTTACTAGTTACTTTTCCTACTATTTCAACATTCATATTTACTGGCGGATAACAATATCAACACTACACTTTTTTGATAATATGCGTTTTCTTTTATAAGAGTTGTATACCAAGAGGGATTGTATGGAACAGAAGTTTACGTAAGTGAACACACCTTTCCTATACTCATTTATATGAAATTGGTGTTTCAAATTTATCAATGTCAATTTGTCTTGTTCTGTTTGTTGAAGATTTGTTTTTGGGTTCTCCTATTAGGGCAGCTATCCAGCAGCTTACAGAATGGCCCAATCAGCAGCTGCTGCCACGGCAACCTACAGTGACGGGTGAGGACATACACAGTTCATACTGGACCTGGTCAATACATATATACAGAACATAAACCATAAACAGACAGTGCATAACAAGTCACATTCATAACTATGCATGCTAGTGTGAAACCGATACAGAGGGATGTAGTAAAGGTAAGCCCTATATTGTAGTTACTGGAGGATGGCAACAGGTCAACGTACTATTTTCCCCCAGATATGGACGGGTTTATACTACAACTGCGGACCCCTACCACCACGCAGTTGGCCCCACCACAACGTATGGAGTTGGAACCATGGTGGGTACCGTCCAAATGCATAAACCTTTTATTTATAAACATGTCCCGTATCCGTGTTCACCGATGGAAAGCTACAGCATTTACCACTGTTTAAACTCTGCTTGCTCCCCTTCTCTGCTCACGTTTCAGGCCAGTTTGTACAGAGGAGGGTACAATCGCTTCACTCCCTACTAATGGAGCAAGAAGGTTCTCTTTAGTCACTCTGGGATTGGCTGATCCATGGACGCTGCAGGACAGGTTATGAGATTGTACTTGAAGACATCGAGGAGGCATCCTCTCTCTCCATGTCCATCACAACCTCTCCCTAAGACTCAACAGACTGTGCTTGTAAATACTGTAGCCTTTTTGCTGTTATATGAAGTGAAGAAATGGCAGCAAAACAAAGGATAATACTATTTAATTGATACACTGTTGATATTTTTTATTTAAGATTTGACTGACTTTGTTTTAAGAGTTTTGCTGTTCTGCTTGGCCTTCCCCGTGGAGGGTGGAATAGGTAGATGCCTTGCACTACATATGGGTTGTTGACTTAGAAGAGACAGATACAGATTATACAGGGAGATAAATGTTACAAGAAGGTTTTATTGGGTGGGGGGCTGGGTCCATAGCCATAGAAATTGCATTGGTCAAACTTGTACACACTTTTTGTGGACAATTTGATATGACTTGTTTAGATGTGTACGTGTAAAAAGACACGTGTGTGTGTGTGTGTGTGTGTGTGTGTGTGTGTGTGTGTGTGTGTGTGTGTGTGTGTGTGAATATGGAGGACATCAGGCACCATTACCGTTTCATTAATAAACCGATAGACCGCTATGACACTGGGATAAAACAAAACGAAAGTGTGGCCTTTAGAAATGTGATAAAAGCATATAAGATAGATGCTTTATTGACTTTATCATTTCTTCCTCTTCTTTCCAACAATCTACCTCTTCTCCATTACGGTTTCACATGTCAGCATTTTCTGTAAAAAATGTCTATCTAAAAATAACTTGCTTTTCTTCTATTCATTTAACATATCAGAACAGTTTTCTCTCTCCATGAATATATGTTGTTCACCTCTTTGATTATATTTTGTCTACAAAATTAGATTGTTTTGGCTGAGTGAAATGCTTTGACCGACATGCTTTCTTCGAACTTCTAGAGTAATCTTTTGGAAATGTGCTACTTATTATTTTCATTGTTGGATGTTAACAAATTTAACAATAACTGAGACCATTATTCAACAGAAAATGTACCAGAATATTTCATATATAAGGCTTAACCACCTCATTTCTTCTTGCGACTGATTTGTGGTCTTTAAATAAAGCCATCTTCATGTTCATTTCCTGTCCTTCATCTTTTGCTCATTTTATTTTCTTTACTTAGGCCTATCTAATCTTCTCAACTTTGTACTGTGTCTGCACCTCAGAAGACAAGCATTGTCTGTAGTATACTAAATTTACTCTTCTTCGTGGGTGTTGAAAAATCCTAATACTTAATATGCTTAGCATTGACACATTCTACTTTCAGTGCTCAGACTTCCCATTTATTAGTTATGAATTGATTTTCTTCCCTCAGAATCTTAGTTGTATTATACCTGGACGTTTCTTGAGCTTTCTTTAGGCTATTTGCATGGTGTTGTCTATATTATGCTCTACTTGGCCTGTTTTCTGACCAGTTTCTTTCTCTACTCCCTTGTTTTCTGACATTCGTCTGGTTTTCTTTAACCTCTGACATTTGCTTTCAAGTGTTTCTTTCCTTCCTCGATACTATAAACATGTCAATTATTTATTCGTAGTGTCATAGGTGTCGTCAGTCAGTTTTCAATGGTGAATTTACAATAAAATAATTGCCATTAGGCGTGTCATCTTCTTTTCTACTTTGCTGTTTTGAGGATTGTGACAATCTAATCTCTATCAACAGATATTTGCATATGGATGCAGAATATGTCAGTGGAAAATATTTAGAGTGAACGTTAATCACGTTTGAGCGGACTTTGTTTGCATCCGGGTAAACAGTGTACGCGGAACGAGTTGGCCAATCCGATCATCTGGTTAATCTGACAACGATTTCGTTTTTATTTATTTTTTTGAAAATGTAGCTGCATTAAAATACTGAGGTCAGTGGAGACTAGCCTAAATGTCACCCGGACCTAAAACAGCATCTCTAGTGGCTATTCGAAATGTAAACAATGGCCAGTGTACGGTATTAGTAGTTTTGGCCTATATATCTGCTGGCTGCACCGGAAGCCGCTAAACATTGGCCTTTGGCTGCCATATGTTGCCGCCACCCAAAGGTTTCCATCGTTATAAGACATTAGCCAATGGGTTCCGAGATTAAAGACATCACGACTGACGCCATATATATTTGATTGATTTTATTAGACTTCTCAAAAACCAAGATTATGTACACATATACAAAACGGCAGTATTTTATATATCTGTGGAGGACTGAATTTGACGTAAAGGAGAGGGCATGGGGACACTGCAATAATCCTTGATCTTGGATATTAGTTAGCCACAGCGTTAACGGTCAACGCATTGCAGACACAATACAATACTTACTACTGAGTGGCAAGTTGCACTCAAAGAATGGCACTAACATACTAAACACAGAAAACAGGAGTGTGAGGTTAGAGAGAAGAGAACACTTGGTTAGCAAATTGATGAAAGGGGGAAATGGGGGGGGGGCAGCATGCAAGTAAAAGTTGAGTAGAGTAGACAAGGTGCAAAATACAAGGTTTTAAATAGTCAGAAGCTGATGGAGAGAGATGAATTGTGCACGTACGAAGGAGGGGGAATACAAGGGAATCAAAACCAACCAAAAACATGACTTGATATCGGGAGGACACAAATTTTGAATTTAGAGGCTGGTCACTGATGAGTTTTGGAGCATCAGTTTAACACACCTGTGTAAGAAACATACAGCATTTAACCTGGGGTCTAAGGCTTACATCAAGCCAGTTAAAAAGGAGTAAACACAAACATCTGTAAACCAACATAATTTTTTTAGTTGAGTGTATAAACATTGTTTTCTGTATGTCCAGATCGATTTTGTGGTTCTATGGCATTCTGTTCTAAAGTGAAAGTTTAGATAAATGGGAATTAGCTTAATACAAAACCAAACACAAACTAAAATTAATTACAAACTTAACTGAAAGAAATAAGTTGAATGTAATATTGACATTTACGGCTTTTTCACAAATCATAGATGCATCTGGACAAACAGAGCACTACAAGAATGTTTTTTTGTTTGTTCAAAAACCAAAAGAAAATGTGAGCAAGTAAATATATAGGGGTTAATGGACGTTTCTTTGAAATTCACAAAAGTAACTGTGTATAAATGTGCTTCAGAGACATTTCAGCATGTTGGCCTCCCATGTATATTTTAATAGGCTGTTTGGTTCGAACTTGAGTTGATCAAACCAAGAGTTGGATTGCTCACAATTCACTCTCTCCGGCTTGCTTCAGGAGGCTGAGGTTGGTGTTGCCCCCACACACATGACTCCGTTAGCTCCTGCAATGCAGTACTAAAAACAGACAAGTCAGAAGGCTTGCAGTATGTTAGACAAAGACAGTTAATAGCAACAAGAGGGTTTGGAAAATCTAAACAAGCGTATTCAACAAATGTGTAGGGAAACAACATATTCTTTGTGATGGAAAATGTAATGATTTGGGATTAATTATCCATTTCTAATCAACTAGTTTTAACCTCCAACAGATTTAGCCTAGCAATTTCACCACTACAGAATCACCAAAACAGTCCGTATTTCAAAAATATTAACCATGTTGGAAACCAGAGAATGTTTCACAAACCAAATATTTGTCATAACTTGCACAACAAAAAAGTAAAAAAATCAAAATCAACCAAATCTCAAATGTTATATACACACACACACACATTGATAAACAAGCCATACTATAGACCAAAACCATTATCTGACAAAGATTTGGTTTAGAAAACGGCCCACTTTGTCAACCACTACTACTAGAAGTAACAGTAGTAAAACATATGTTAATATTCTTTATGGATTTACTAGGAAAGACAATGACTAACGAGACCCTCCAATGTATCCTAATTGCATTGATGATAATGCTGTAATGAACAAAGCAATGCAACCTATAAAAAGGGAATTAATAGCCTGAGTTCAACTGTACATATTTACATAAATGGTCAAATTATTGAGCCAAAACAAAAAGGTCACACCCCTGTGTGAACATTGCTAGACAAACTAAACCAAAAACAGAATTATACATATTCACAACAATAAACTAAGCAAGTTAATACTCAACTGGATGCCTACAGCAGCCATTGATGCACTTGCTCAAATTACCGTGCACTCAAAATTATTTCCCAGATAAGCAATGTAATACTGAGTTTTGATCTGCCGAGTGTTGTGGGTCGATTAACTGTGTCTTGTCTGCCCATCCCTGCAATTGGGAGAACATTGTGCATGCCTTCGTTGTTATTAAAAGGGGACTAGTGCCAACCAATACAGGAACAGGCAATATATTCAAAACAGAAATACTTAGTATTCATGCCAGAACAAATCCCTTTGTGATTTAAGGAATGGACATGTCCTGGCGTTGAGAACTAATGGCTCCTAACTGGCAGGTTTCTTTTGATGTTTCACCACTCCCTCCACAGTACCCTCTTTATTGCAAGTAGATTTTTGTCTGAGTTACTTTTAATACCCTAACAAATAGGTCAAATTATATAGCAGCATGTCGTTTTCTCTAAACCCTTACCACTTATGGACTTATAATTTGATAAATACATTTAACTTAACATCTAGAACCCTAAGCTAGGTAACCAACCATCTGTGATTAACTGTATACTCCCTGTTGCCCAGCCCATAACAGGCGCCTGCCATCTCTTACCAGTCATTCATGCAAACTGCCTGCTTTAACTGGATCACGGTGTAGTATACAAACCATCTCGTCCATCCTGGGAGGCGTCACAACGGCAGATGTTGAATTGGTCAGAGCTACGTTGGCGCTGTACTTTGAGGTAGAGGCTCGTCTGCTGCCATCACCTCGAATCGATGACCGCCCCAGTGGCCAAATCCACCGTTGATACGATGTGCAGTGACATTGCCATTTACTCTGTGTACTGTCCAAGGCAAAGGTGACAGGCTTACTCCGGATTTTCCAGTGCTGACCGCACACCTCCACCTAGTCATGGTGGAGTAGGTGATGGATTTCCTCCGCCTGCAGGCAATGGCATACTGGGGTAATTTGATGGATTTCCTCGTTACCGGGAAGAGGAGTAGCCCTGGCTGGAAGCAGCCGTATACAGATTATTATACAGTCATTGGCTATCTTGGGATATATTATGGCAGCGTGCCATTCATGGGGCCATGGATGTACTAATGGTTGCCAATCCTATGGGAGCTTTAGGACAGTGGTTAACCGGGTACCACAACGTTGAATCCTACTTAATTAAATCAGGAACGAGACCTAAAAACTATTCCATTTCGTTAGTCCATTTCATTCTGGCAGGTGTGGTTGGTTGATAGAATTGACAGCCAATCGCAGATACTTCAGGATAATTGAGGGACAGAGGTGAGGGGACGGGACAGGACATACAAACCAGCTCCTCTTCTTCAGCATTGCTGGGATCTCGACGTTACTTTGGCTTACAGTCTTTAAAACGGAACGTGTCACGTTGTCCTCAATCCCCCAGGCAAACTTGATGGGTGACTTGGAAGAAGACATTTTGCTTTTTGAGAAGACACCACATGAATCTTCAGGGCTTGGGAGCTGTTGACTTGAGGAAGGAAACACACAACAGAACACTGTTAGCTTTACATCCGAGGGTGCTAATAGGGTGAGGGCCTGGGGGGGGGGGGGGTTGCTTCTCATACTGACTCTGCTAAGCCTAGCGGGGCTTGATCACTGTAAATTGGTGTCTGGAACTGGGATCTAGTTTTAACTGTTGTAAAGTAATAGGCCGTGTTTGTAAATGTTATGGTGGCTGTTTAAATGAATGTCCTGTGCTTGAAGTTGAAGTGTCTGTGGCTCAGCTTGTTTCAGGGTACGGTTTTAGTCTGCTAGCGCGACTCCTCAGCTACTACCATGCAGCTGCTACGCCTTGCTGTAACCGCTACGTGTCATCGACTAGCTGAGGTGTTCAGAGTGCAGTACATACGTACATATGGTTCCCTGTTGGACCCTATGCATCTCTTTTTAGAGCACTTTCCCTTCCCCGCTTAACCCCTCCCCTCTCTCAAGAAGCTGCCAAACATGCCGAGCTGGCTTTGCAGTCTATTTTGCTGGGGTCAGAAGGGTAGAAGCTGACCCCTAACCCGGTAAGAAAAGCCATACAGGAGTCTAAACAAGTGAACCCCAGAGCGGACTGCACATTCTGGACCGGCAGGTCGGGTCTAAAGCTGTGGACAAAGAGAAACACAAGAGGGACAGTTAGTACTTAAAACCACAAAACAAGTCATGAGTCAGCCATCAGCCTACATGGAGAAATAAACTCACGTTTTGAGTATGGCCCGTAGTGCAATCTTTCTCTCTCTCTCAACAAACTTATCAATGAGGTATGAAGCCATGCGTGGGGCACACAGGTAGAGCTTAAAGAAGCGGTTATAGTTGCCCAGGGCCCAGGCGGCCCGGAGGGAGAGAGCATGAGATACACAGCTATCCTCCCGCAGGGCCGGGGTCAGGTATACCAGCTCAGTGGTCAGATCTACAACATCCAACCAAGACCAACACAAAAAGGATTAACACAGGTGTATTGTGTACTGTCTCAAATCATGAATAATATTTACAATATTAAATCATTCTTCAGATAATACACAGATGACCAAAAATGGACTTACCCCCAGAGTTTTTGGTGAAAATGTAATACAGCAATCGGTAGGCTGTAAACTCCCCAAGGTTTTCCGAAGGATTGTCCTTGTAGAGGGCCTTTAGCTGGGTCTGGCACTGGTTGAACTCCTCGTGGTCGCCCTATAAAACATCACCTTCAATCCCACGTCGCGCATCGTATCATGTACCCATCACCCATACATCAAATATTGTCTCGCAAACAAACCTTTTCCAGAGCGATGCGAGCGTGACACTCGTACACTTCCACAGTGAACTCTGTACGGACTCCTTGGACCTGCAGGGTGCAACGACAACCCAAGTGAGATGTTTGACAAGAGTGCTGTGCATAATGAAAGTCACTGAAGTGCAAGAATGTTTATTACAGAAGGGCCAAGCCAATACTAACCGTTAGGTCCTGTCGTATGGACTTCATCTGTTCACATGCGTAGGTGTAATCATGGTGCGTCTTCCAGTGAATCTTCACTGCTTGGATAGATTTTCTCAGTATCTGGTGAGGAAAGATCCAGAAAGAAAGGCCACGCACACAAAAAAAGGTTTACTCTTGGGTTGCTCAAATGTCCATATTTCAGAACAGTAATAGTTTTACCCTGATAAGAGCATATCAAGATGATTCAAACATTGATATTGCTCATTAAACAAATGAAGCCTAATAACTCACATGCACAGGGCGCACAGTGGAGGGGTCTGGGGCACAGGTGAGTCTCAGGTAGATTTTGGTGATGTCCTGGCAGGTTCCTACAATAGGACAGTCCTCCCAACTGAGGCCCTCCTGGGTGCCGTTGGGCAGGTCCAGGGAGTTGATAGAGAGAACCAGGGGCTCAGAGCGCAGCTGCTTGTGGAAGCGTTGTGCTCTGCTCTGCTTCTTGGCCTCCCTCATAGGATCATGAAAGTCCAGGCCGGCGTTGCCTCCTTTCCTCTTCTTTCCACCAACACCAGCATTGCCGTCATCAGCGTTTCTGCAAAAACACAGGAGAGGTAAGTGCTACTCATTTACATGCTTGAGCAAGGGTAAACTCTACTTTAAGTAAAAGTTACCTCCTTCCTCTATTGGCCTTTCCTCTCCCACGTCCTCTCTCTCCGCCTCCACGGCCTCGCTCTCTGTCACCGCCACGACCCCTTCCTCCTTTTTGCCGCCGAGACAGCTGAGGTCGGAGGTCACTGGAAATGCTGCTGTCAGACTGGGAGCCGGAATCACTAGGGGAATAAAGATGGCATATTAGGAAAAAGTTATCCAACAAGGGAATAAAACACCTTTATTCTTGGGAATGTTAATCTCTTGTAAATTATATGACATTCATAAATTAGTAACTCACTACTGTGCTATATATTCACCACCACAACATTTAAATGGCTGCACTTCTGTTGCATTCAGGCCGGTCAGTTTCAACCAGCAGCACCGGACTCGTCAGCCATTCAACAACAACAACATCAGCAGTAGCAATACTATGCTGCGGCAGCTGAATAAGTAAGTAAGGAGCCTAAACAGGCTTTACCTGCGCCTGTGTCTCTGGCTGCGGTCCCGGTGGCGGCTGTGGGACGGTGACGGCGAGCGAGACGAAGAGCGGGAGGAGCTCGATGACGGGCTACGCTGGGAGAAAACGTTGCGGTAGTTTCCAAGCCTGTGTCCTCCTCCTCCACCACCACCACCACCACCACCTCGACCCCGAACAACCGCAGGAGTGCTTCCGCCACGGCTTATAGCGCTGTCCAACGTCCTCTGTGATGGTACAGCTTCCCAGCGAGACTGCTTGGCTTTCAATCTGAGAGGAAGATCAAATGTATACTATAAAAATACATTAAAACTAGTATTTTGTAATGGCAAAGTCAGTTTGAGTGGCCACTATTTTTAGACATTCACTTACTCTGGCAAAGGCTCACGGTTCCAATCAATGGTGTAAGCGGAGCCATCTTTCAATCGGTCCTGCAGCACTTCTTTGAGCACCTTCTCAGTGCGATCCTTGTCTTCTTCCGTCTCACAGGCTGTGAAACAGCGCTGCACATACTCCTTCATAGCCTGAGGCCAGTCCTGGGGCCTACGAGGACAGATCAATAGTCAGGACAGAACCTTCAATCAAGAGTAATAGGAGCAGCAATACATCCAGTGTTTCCCCTATATGCATCCAGCTGTGGTGCAGCGCCACTGCTGGCTGTCTGGCAACACTGCAATCATGCAAGTCATGCATCCAGAAAAAAAAAAAAAACATTGTTTAAGATTCAATTCAAAATGCTTATTCTTGTTACATTTTGTTGCTATGCCATTGTCTGATGCCTTTTCAGTTGGACTTCATGCCACCAGAGCTTTACTGGATCCACCTCTCTGCCGGCCGTGCACAACAGCACCGTTCACACGCACAGGGCTCCCGACTCGCACCTCAGAACCACTGGTAGAAAAATCTTACAGGAAACAGCCGATGTCCTACCTCATCGGAGCTCCTCCAGGAGCAGCGTTGGCACTTGCAGGGGAGCCGGGAGAAAGATTTAATCCAGATGGCTGCTCACCCGGGGGGAGGTTTGGACCAGTCATGACATAGGGCCTCTTGGGAATATTGAATTTCACAGCGCCCGCTCCCGGAGACTCTATAGGGTACACAAAAACGCAGGTGAATGAAGTTATGAAAATATGAAAAGTCCACACTCTAAACGTGATTCTAAGGAAACGGCCAATGTCGAACATACAAGACAAACAGTGTAACATATGTATAACTCACGCTTCATGCGGTGCCAGAGTTGTTGACCAACCGGTTTCTGATTGTTTTTATTTTTGTTGGCATCTCCTCCTCTTCCAAGGCCTTGTCCATACTGGCCCTGTTGTTGTTGTTGATGTTGCTGATGTTGTTGATGTTGCTGTTGCTGCTGCTGCTGTTGTTGTTGTTGTTGTTGTTGTTGTTGATGATGTTGCTGCTGCTGATTCTGGGGGTTATTCTGAGTAGCCTGGTAGGGGTTCTGGGGATGGAAGCCCTGGCCATAGTTGGGTCTTCCCTGGTTGTGATTGTACGCCCGCATTTGGTTGGGGTCAACAGATGGGTAAGGCATTGAGTTGGGGCCGTTGTAGGCGCTTTGTGCTGGGGCAGGAGGGTACTGGGCGTTGGGTAGGGGAGGTATGGGTGGAGGCAGAGGGGGAGGTGGTTTTTCTGAGGTGGTTGGACTAGGGGGAGGCTGTGGGGCTGTAGGGGCTGGGGGCTGGGCCTGAGGGGGGTAGTTGGATGACTGGTCATCAAGACCAGGCACAGGTGGAGGCTATTAAGAAAAACAGGAAGTTTCATATTATTCACTAGGAGTCATTTGATTTCCTAAAGGATATTTGAAATGTAAAATCCATTGTATACCTGTCCATTAGGAGCAGAGGGTGCTGGGTAACCTGGACCTGGAGGAGCACCATACTGGTTTGGTGGGTAGGCAGCACCATACTGGGAATTCAAAAACAGACACTGTTAGTGAACATAGGACTAGGCAAATCATCCAAATTCAAAATGCTTTTGTTTCTTTAGGAAAAATAGTTGAATCATTAGTCGATTTTTCAAGAAAGCAACAAAATAATCCCCCAAAACGATAATATGTACTTACTGGACTCATTGGGTAGTAATAGTTATAGGGATACGTGTATCCTGCTGGATACTGCTGTTGATTTTGCTGGTACCATGGATAGTACTGCTGCTGTTGTATGGCGGACGAGTCCAGCGCCGATGGCTGAAACTGACCAGTCTGGAATGCACCCAAAATGCAGCCATTTAAATGTATAGTGTGTGTGTGTGTGTGTGTGTGTGTGTGTGTGTGTGTGTGTGTGTGTGTGTGTGTGTGTGTGTGTGTGTGTGTGTGTTTACACCAATTTGTGAATGTCATAATTTACAAAAGATTAACATTCCCAAGAATAAAGTTCTATTATGTTCTATTATTTCCCATGTTGGAAAAATCGTATTATAGAAGCACTAAATAAGAGACAATAGCTTTGAAAAATAATACTAATATGTAAAACTAATATAACACCAGGGAACATTAACATCATATTAATAAACCGGAAACATTCCAATACCATGGTCCAATGTTTTAGAAATTGTTCTGCATGATTAGCATACACAAAATCAACACGTCAAGTTAGTAACTTATCACACTTTACCTCAGCTGGCGTTCGGTTGGCTTGTGGTGTTTTGTTAGAGCTCTGACTCTTGGTAATGGAGGCCAGAGCCTGTCTTGCCTTCTCCCACTCTGGGTTCTCATGAGCCTGGCCATCCAGGGGAGCTCCGTACGACCTGCCAGACACAACATAACGTTACATCTAAATGAGTAGTGCATGTTCAACGGAATAATCAGACAAAAACACCACTACCTAGATCCGTAAAATAAAAAAATATATATATAAAACATCCCATACGGGTACGTGAGGATGTTGGTTTTCGGTTGACAAAAATAGCCTTAGTCAATGTTTCCCCATGATGGCTAATGAGGGTTTAGCTGAAACACATAGCCATAAGCTAGCCATTTACGTCGCATACGAGGTGACATGCGACTTAAAATAACAGTTTTAACAAAATAATGTGCCAGTTGATTTGTTTTCATTTACTGACATTCGTGTCATTGAATTTAGCTACAATCTATACACATTACATACCAGTTAGTCGCAGGAGTTGCTTGCGTCGCCTTGGCCGCCATTTCGCCGACCCTTGCTAACTGGCTAGCAAGAAGCGATGCTAGCGTTAGCTGTGCAGTTTAGTTTAGCTGCCACTGTAAGACCAAAAGGTAAACAAGATGATGTCGACTGGACAGCTAGCCTGCAGTCGACCGAAAAAGAACCGGCCTATGTGTCAAAAACAAATACGTCTATACTGATATATAGTAACCAATATAAACTCGGTTAAAATATAAATATATATTACGCACTGGGATTATTATCCATTTCAGGAGAACCGCTTCGTCCGGTGTAACTGCCTGAGACATACAAAATGGCAGTTGAGTAAAAACTTAATGGAGTGACGTTTCCGTTCGTTACTCACATGCCTCGCCCGGCCTCCCCTGAGTGGACACTTTGGGAGACGGATGAAGACATTTTATAACCATATTTGTAACAATTAGTAATACAGATACAGATGACTATATTGATCCCGTACGAAATGATTTGTAACAGCTGCTCAGCTCAAGCCAGAAATAGCCAAGGAAATATATTGTATTATATTCTAATATAATACAACAAACAAAGCTAGCAATATAAACACAAAAAACAGCATAGAAATACATATTTATTGTAGATAAAATATGAATCTACCCAACAACAGAATATAATAAAATATGCTTGTATATAAAATAAAAATAGCCTAGATATGTATCTGAAGTTAAGTAAAGTAAATGTGACTCTAAAGTAAGGTCAAGTAAATAAAATGGCTTTCTATAGCAGCTGATGTAGGTCGTGGATGTATAAAATAAAGTATAATGTATGACGCTCTCCTAATAACAGCTAATAATCATTCATGCATAAATCCCTGATTGTATTATATGTGTGTGTGTGTGTGTGTGTGTGTGTGTGTGTGTGTGTGTGTGTGTGTGTGTGTGTGTGTGTGTGTGTGTGTGTGCGTGTGTGTGTGTGTGTGTGTGTGTGTGTGGGGAGGGGGGGGGGGGGGGGGGGGGGTGTTTGTGTGTGTGGTGTGATATTGTAGCACCATAAACGGTATGCTACATAGAGCCACAACCAACATGTGTATCATTTATTTTCATTATTATAATGTTATTTATATACATATTCTTATGGCTAAGTCACAGATCGTCTGTGCGAGTAGACAAAGGACATAAAAGCTGTTTCTATAGTTTCCAGATCACTAAAGGTTATTTTGATAAGGGCATATGTGACAGTAGGCTAATAACCAAGATTTAGAGTTGCAATGATCCAG
This sequence comes from Lota lota, assembly GCA_026745465.1. Classification (NCBI taxonomy): domain Eukaryota; kingdom Metazoa; phylum Chordata; class Actinopteri; order Gadiformes; family Lotidae; genus Lota; species Lota lota. The sequence goes on from JACYXH010000826.1 coordinate 837,431, forward strand.
GGTTTTATTCCCAGTTGAACTAATTTATACTCATCTTGATACAGATGAGAATAATAACCAAGTATTACATACCTTATTCAGCCTGGAATCTATATTATACATATTTTATGTTGAGCATATCCTACTTATACCCTTTTCAGTTTCAGCATTTAGGCTACATTTATACATAGCCTATATCATGCATAAGCATATATTAAGCATATATATATATAATATGTATTCATACATCCTCAACGTACAACCTTTTATGAAACACTCCCAATGATCAAATGCCCCCATGTTGAGTTTTAGAGACATCATCACAGAAATATGTTCGTGTTTGAATGAGAAGATCCCTTAAACAGCGAGTCACTTCCCTCCACCATTGTACAAATCCCTAGGGCCGAAGAGAGGTTCGGCAGTGGAAGTTATTTCACTGGGAGGAAGTTGAACAAGGAGGCAGCAGGAGTGAATAGTACAATCACTACATGCTACCTACACGTTGAGAATTCCCGGTTATATTCTGCTGACGCTAAAAGCCAATGACGAAATACACAATGCTGTTATTTGCAGCGTTAAGGAGTTAAGGAGTTTTATTATGAATGGTTATTCCGGGTCAACACGTTGCATGTACCACTGTGTGATGCAACAAATGTGGCTGGTTCACCAGTTTATACATTTAACACCAGGACTACGACTATTAGAATACAGATTGTGTCAGTCGTTTTGAAAAAAAGAAAAGGAGATACATCCTAATGCATTATTTACCCTGGGGAGGCATAAGTCAATCATCATAAAATATTTCGGCCATTTACTGAACCACACAGTAAACACACTCACGATAACGTCCATCGATAACTCATTCCTCAATAACCACTGGCGTCACTTCCTTAACCAATGCCCATCCCTTAGGAAAAAATCACACAGGCAAACGACGGCAAGAAACATAGCCAGGGGAAAACTCGCAAGGGAAGCAGTAGCAGAACGCCAGATGTACATTTTGGATTCCTCAAAGGGAGCAAGTCTGATACCGAAGTATACGCTTGAAGGTAGAGTACGCTTTCTATAGTAGTGAACACGCTCTGAAAAAAGTTACTTCAGAATTTAGACTTTGTTAACCTGTGCCTACATTGCTTACTTGATGTGTGGCTTTCGTTTTTCTTTTTCTGATTTAAGTTTTGAAATATATCCATGTAAGCCTTTTTTTTTTAATAAAGAACTTATTTTTAAAGGCCTATGATGAATTTCGGAATGTGGGGCGGGGTGGGGGATTGATGGTTTGACTCCCCTAAACACTTTTGGTGACTTCTACTTCATGAACAAATTGTTATGTATAGCCTTTATACTGTCAACTACACAATACCATGCTAATGAAAAATCCACACACTCTTATTAAAATATTAGTGAAAGTCAGTTGTCAGTAGTTTTGTTATTTAGTGAAAATGAATTGACTTCCGTTTGTAAATGTTGCAATTGCACTGGCAATTCAAACAGCTGAAATGAAAACTGACATGTGCTGTGTCAACCACTTAACCACTTAAAGGAAATATAAACTACAGAGATGAATAATGGGGATGTTAACATTTATAACTCCATTATACTCCAAAAATGCTTCCCCCATTCCCATCTCACCATGATAAACATAGCATTTTCATTAATAGGGATTAGTGGATTAGTACTGCTCTTAATTTGCTCTTTAGAATACATACTTGTCTTTTTGTTTTCCTTCTCTTGTGCCCTCAGGGTTGCTTCAAGTGAGAGGTATGTGTGTGTGTTTCACATACAAGTCCCAGCATGGCCTACATGGCAGCAGATCCGAGGAAATTCATTGGTTTCTCACTTGCACAACACTGTTCTTTCATGACAAGTCCCATGAAAAGCAAAAGATTTATGTCAGACATTATAGGGACATTTAAATGACCTTTTAAGGTGACTTAATGTTGCAACAAAAATGTGTTGGTCATGCAATCAAAACAAACCCTTTGAAGATGGAAGCATACAGCCTTTGCACAAATGAGTAGAGTAGAGAGTAGATCTTTATTATCCCAACAGGGGCAATTCATAATCAATGTGTAACTTTGATTCAATCAATGTATAAATGTGTAATCACTAAGGGGTGATGTTCTGCAGACCCCTCATTATTTCCTATAGGGAATGAGTATCAGCATTATAAATGCCAATATACATTTATTATAAGGACAAATATATATATACTGTATATATATATATATATATATATATATAAAACTTACCCTGTTAAACATAACAAGCCGCAGCTGACAGCCAGAGTCATTTGGGTACACAAAGAATGTTATAATATTATGATTTATCTTTTATATCAGATTCATCTATAAAGATACGTGTGTGAATTATTTCTTGTATGATTCATATTTCGATTCCTTACCACATGTTTGTAACATTTTGTGTATTTAATATTAGTTTTCATCTTACAACTTGAAATCATAGTCTTGAACTGTGTGAGACCTTGTGGTTGCTGTGATGCTAACAGTACACATCTCTTTGTGTATTGGCCACTCAGGTGTGTCTCTCCCTCCCTCTGTCTTCAGTCATGCCACTCCACAAGTCCTCCCGGGCTCCTCGCCTGGACCCTACGATGATCTCGGCTCCACTCGATGACTTCCGTCACACCATGCACATCGGGAGAGGAGGCGATGCCTTTGGCGACACCTCCTTTCTGTCCACACACGGCCCCAGTAACACCACCAGCAGCAGTAGCTCCGACCTTGGCGCTCCAGGGAACATGACGGCTGTAGACTCCAAGATACCAAATATCAGCCATGGCGAGAACTCAACAGATGGCATGGAAGCCTCAGAGTACAACGATCTCTCCAGGGATCACTCTGAGTCTGTGTCTTCATTCACCTTGGACCTGGACTTGGGTCCCTCGATCATGGGGGACGTCCTGGGGGTGATGGACGGACTGGGTCTGGACTCCACCAATGAAGAGGACGTGTTCAGTCCAAGCAACAATACGTCCTTAGCAGAGATGAAGTCGGGAAGAGGGGCGTCGGTGTGCGCGCAGAACGAGTTAAATGGAAAGGAGCTCGTTGGAATGGAGGAAAAGCAGACGAGAGATAACAGAGATGGCACGTTAGCGGATGGGAATTGGAGCAAAACGAAGGGGCTGAGACCCAAGGTAAGGTTTAGTGACAAGAGAGAGGAAATCATTCGTCAGGCGTCTGAGGAGGAAGAGGGTCAAGGGTTTACCTTCCAAGAAGAAGATGAGCAGGGCCCTCAGACCCCAACCAAGGGGCAGAAGGGAGCGTACGTCGGGGGTGCAGGAGAAGCAGAGTGGACCACACGCAGGGCAGACATGCCGCCCAGCCCTGCCTCGTCACACAGCTCAGACAACAATGAATCAAGCCCCTTGCACTGCAGAAGGGTCGAAACTAGCCATTTTGGGACTGACTCTGATGAGGAGGAGGAGGAGGAAATGGGAGATTGCGGAAGAGGCTACACGTTTGAAGATGAGTTTGATGATGAAATTGGTCTATAGGGGACAACTGGGGTGATTATATAATGTTTTATGCAAGATGAAACATATATGAGATATCTTTCATAAGTCATTATTCCAGTGTCCCAAAAAGGGGAGACGAATACAAACTGAATATGCATATTTTAAGACAAGATAGGCAAAGACTGAATTCAGGTTTTACAGTTGAATCACTTAGCTAGGCTGTTGATTAAGTTTAACAACTGGAAAACGGATTCATGTAATGTTTGCATTTAAAGACTTTCAAACTGTTACAATCTGCCCAAAAATATACTATTGTTTTGGTTGTTGCCAATTAAAGGTTTATAGCACTTTGATAATGTTAATCACCTGAATGCTTTATGGTGGAAAGTGGAAATGTGTTAAGTATGATGTATTCATGGTAATTGAAAGAAGGCTATTTTGAAAATTGTAGTGTAATGTGGTCTAAAGTTGTTATAGTTTTATACAAAAGTGCCTTAATAGGATACATGTATTCTGTACCTAGACTTATAACTATATTGTTTTTTCCATCCTGCATGTTTTCTTTTACATCTATGTTTTATACCTTAATGTTTGCAGATATCATAATCAAAATGTTATGAAACCAAAATTGTTTTTATGGAAATACTTACCATTTATCAATAATTACTGAAGTACATACATGAATATCTGTTTTGACCAAACCAAGCTTATCTTCATAGTCAGAATCGGCAGTTATATTTTATTTTTCAAAACCATAGGCCTACATATCAAATGGTTAATATTTCTCTTTCCTGACCTTTGGAATATGCAGTGGGATGTTATAACGGCTATGACCCGTCTGTGTTTGTAGCTTGTCGTTCCAGAATCTGGTGGGCCTACATACTTTTACATGCCAATGTTATGCATCTTTGCATCTATTGAAGTGTTTACAAATGCTGTTATGGGAGATCTTAATAAAAAAAACTCATTCATTTTTTATGTTGGACTGATGACAAACTAGAACCTCTTCTCTAGTGAAGACCTTGTTCACATTGCTGGATTGAATGAAATAAATGAAACTATGTATTTGGGATTATCACTATGAATCATTCGTTTTGTGACCTTTGAGCTTGGCCTCAAGCTTGAATTCCCTCTGCAAATACTAAACCTGTAATAGAACACTAGTATGAATGTATTTGTTTCTTACCCTGGGCCTTGATGTACAACATCATTGTACAATATTAAAATCCAGTAGAACCGGTTGGTTTAAGATACACAATAGAGCAGATAACTATGGTACAATAATTTCTTTATTTTGCGCATGCAATTTAAAATGCATTTCATATCAGTTCACATCATCTGTAAAAGTACAGAATCAGATCAATAGGAGAAACAACCCAGCATTAGGCTTTTCTAGAAAAATCCACTCCATAGAGTCAACCTATATACAATAGTACAAATAGCAATATGCTTGAACATATTTGGGCATATTACCAATAAGTCACGTACACATTACAAATGTGTAGTAAATGCATTTCTTCAACCACTCCTTGTCAAAAACTGTAAAATGAAATGTTTAAACGTTAGACTGATATTGTCCTGAACAGATTGAATCCAGACAGTGCGGTGGAGACCATCACGCCTGGTAACTGTGGATGCCAGTGGATCTCCTTGACCTCTGACTGACCCTGGTGCAGGAAGAGCAGCTGGGGAGGAAGGTCCTTTAGGCCCTCTGCCCTTGCACCGACATCACTCGACTCAACAGAGAGATCCCATTGGCTGACCACGTCATCCGCCCCGGCGGCGGCAAAGACGCTAGAGTCTATGGGGTTCCACTCCACAGAGGTGATGGGGGCGCTGTGTTGCTTAAAGTTAGCCACCGGCCGTCCAGACTGCAGGAGAACAAGATCACAGGGAAATGTTCAGAAACATCACAGGAATCGTTGCCGATAGATAAATGACCTGAGTTTAGACAGTACAATCAACTGGCAGAGAAATAAAGTTTTAATAAAGAAATTATATTAAGAAAATGTATTATATTTCCCCCCCCCTCTAAAAACAAGGTGTATTTAACAGCCGAGTGCCAAACAATCATCCACTGTTTATCGTTGACATGCTCCTAGAATTACAGACAGTTTTTTCTCTTGTAGCATTGATGAAGTGGCACATGACTTAACACATACGGTATTTGAATCTAGTGCAGCTGTAGTGTGAACGTGTGAATATACTTGCCATGATCAAATGACCATGGACCAGAAGAAAAATCATTGAGATGCACTTGCCTGAAACTGTCGTAGATCCCATACTTTCAGAAGGCCATCATCTCCCCCTGACAGAAGGAATGGCTCACTCCTGTTCCAACTGATGACATTGACGTCCGACGAGTGAGCTTCGTTAGTGGACAGCATGGAGTTCGGAGGGGCACGGGTGTCCCAGATTCTGATAGACTGATCGACTGAACACGATGCGAAAACCTGCCGCAAAACACACAAAAAAAAAGAAACTCAATATAAAAAAGGACATTTCTGGCCTCATCTTTTATGATCTTCAGACAAGAAACACTGCCTGAATATTGAGACTTCTCCAGCGACAATGACAGACTTTGCGCTGCACAAAAAACATTACATTTGTCGGGTGCAACCAATAGCTTGTTTCAACCGACATACCGTGGCTTCAGTAGGTGACCACTGCAGGTCCTCCACAGACTTGCTGTGTGAGCTGAAAGGCCGCTGGTCAACCGTCCAGGAGGCGGCTCCTTCCCGTGGCTCCCACACATGGATGTTCTTCTTACAATCCCCAGTGACTAAACGGCCTAGTGGACGGATGGAGAATTAACAAGAACAATCAGCTTAGGCACATTAAGTTGCAATATCCTTTTCCACAATTTGATTGCAACAAAATGTGGAGTATGCAAAATATCAAGATAGCACCGACCAAATCTTAATGCTTCATCGAGTATGTACTTTTTTGTATTATTTATATATTGTTTCAGAAGTACTGCTATGTACATAAATGATGCAAAAAACATGAACTGAGCAAGGAGTTTAGTCATTAAATTGGCATAATTGTAAAAGGTTTGAAATTTGTAAGAATGAATACTGTCCACTACATGTTTCAATGATTACCTAATAGACTGTCCTTGTATGTTTTATACCAAAGTGATCCCATTTGAAGATAACTCAAGGGAAAAACACTTACCAGGTACTTTAGGGGACCAATCTATCGCAAAGCCTTCCGTCATGTGGCCTGAGAAACTAAAGAGGGGTTTGGCTTCTTTCTGGTTTTTAATAAATTCAGCCATGGCAGCTGAATTGTGGACAGCTTCCAACGAGGCTTTTAGGTCAAATATTTCCACTTGGCCTTTATCCGACCACAGAGCAGCCAGAGGTCGCTCTGACCATTGGGTGACCTGAAGGAAAATAATGTTAGTCTCCATCTGAATACATTACCAAGTCCATTCATATCAGCAAAACATATCCACCTCCCCCCCCCCCCCCCCTCCCCCAAGCACAATGAGAGACAAGACAACACAGAGGTTTAACAAGAAAGCAAGGGCAGGAGTCACATAGTCTTCATCTGTTTAAATGTATTCAAGCTTCTTTTCAGACAAAACTAGACAAGTAGTTTAATTTAATTTGACAGGCAGCAAAATAATGCTGACACTGCTGGTTGATGGCCATGTAAGGAGATGTACATTAAACAAAGCTATTCGTTTTGCAGAATAATCTACACAAGCTTGGATGCATATAGGGTAAGTGGAGATGTACAAATTGTGCGTGGTCAGTTTGTCCAATAAATTGTATAAATTAGCCATGAGCCAATTGCCACCATAAAATAGGTAGTTCTGATTTAACATAGGAATATAAGGGGACAAAAAGGATCATTCATATGATATTACATACAATAAAAAAAAGCAGGCAACTTACTCTGACTCTGTTGACACCACCATAGTGAGACATCAATGCCAACTCCATCTGTGGCTTCTTATCTTCATCCTCCTCTTCATCATCACTCTCTTCATCGCTACTCTCGGCCTCCTCCTTCTCTGTACCGTGAAGGTTATGCATGCGCATAACAAGGAGCCTGAGAGGAAAACCGTAGATATGCTTATTAAAACTAACCTGATCACTGTTTGAAATAGCATTCATATTATTTAGTGAGACAAATGCAGCTGATCAGTAGAAAAATACAACAGGCCTGACACTCAAACTCTTTACTGCCGTGATCGTGTGTAAAACATATTCTAACTTTTTATGTTAGCAATTGATTATGTGTTGCAAATAATATGAACTTATCTTACACTTGCGTTATTGTCCCAGTATATAACAGCATAAACAGACAAATGTAATCAATGCTTTTTGTGTATCACGATGCATATGGCCATTCAGTTACTGCATGTCAATAGCTTCACAAATTCCCCTGACAAATTAAGGATGTCAAAAATGGCAACAAAAAAAAAGTATTTTAAACCCATGTACTTTCTGAAGACAACATATGCATTGGATATTCGGGAAGGGGCCAGGGTCCTGTTAAATATTGACAAATCAGAGTACAGCTTTCATGTTTTCTTGTCGTTTACTTTGTCCCAGAGTATATGCCACTGCAAAGGGGTATCCATGATATTGAATACTGGACCTGCATCCCTATACCCACCTATTGCTTAGGGCAGTGTTCGCCTGGGTGCCTGCACAGAGCAGCATAGACAGAGGGTACTGATCTCTGGCTTCCCCATCTCCATCTTTCAGTACGTCAAAACTCAAGCAAGGAGAACCTATGAGGAAGGAGGAGGAGAGTTGCTAAAGTTATCGCTTTGCAATCAGATCTAGCGCTCTTAAAGACAGCTCTTCGTGGAAAGATTAATGTCGCGAGTCAGAAGGTGGCTAAACGACATGACTGAATGTAATACGATATTTTTGTATAAACATTGAGCAGTAAATAGCAGTTGTAGTACTCTATTCAGTTTAATTCACGTGTGCTCCCAATTTAATGAGGAACATATGACATTATAAACCAGTTAACAATACTGAATACACTTCTGATGTTGATCGTGTCATCTTGCCTGTCTGGCATTCGTGGTACATGCGGTAGGCCGACCGGTCCATCTCCAGCTCCTCTCCCGGCTGAAGCGGCTGGAGACCAGGCACGTATACTTTACTCTCTCCTTCTCCATCCATTCCCTCTTCTCCCATCTCACTTTCCTCGCACTCAACTTCATCCATTTCGTCAATTTCCCCATCTTCACTACCAAACGTGTCTTCACCGGGCGCAGACATGTTGGTGAGGCAAGTTAGATTACTTCCGGTTTTACCAGCAGCACGTGGTTTAAAGCGCCCTTTAACGCCCCTCCTCCGCGTCCCCGACCCGAAGCGACTCGCCTTGCGCGCACCTCCCTGCCCCCCATTTACGGGAATTCAGATGGCTTTTTGGGCGCTCGTCCCATCCAACTCGGTTGTCAGGAATGTTTATTACGCATGTTTGACACATGCCCACTTGTGTCACTGTATAAACGTGACATATATTGTATTAGTAAAAAACGATCCATACCGCCTGGTACAGTCTATGCAAGAAACAAAAGAAACATTGATGGACGACGAGACTGGTTGGGAGGAGACGTCATGGACCGGATTTATGCCCTAGACAAGTCATATAAGACCAATCTTTTTTTCTAAACTACGCTACACAAAATGTTTGAGAAACTTAACAGACCAGGCAAACTATTGCATCTTCACAGTTCAACGTCACTGTAAAGTAATAACGTTACACACGCTCGTCTTTTTATATTACATTGCATTTTAATAAAATGTTACATAGGATCCATCAGTGTACACATTCTTTGCATGTTAGAAGAGTGTAGAAACACAAGACACAATATAAAAAGGAACAAATAAATACAAAGAAAATAAAACATAGGCGAATAAGGACGTTACACAGGGTGTTAATTACAGCTGGACCGTTCTCATTATTCATCCATGAGCTGGACAAAAGTTTCTTACATTCCATGTCATATATATATTCCAAATAGTTTCTTAAAATAAAAATAACCTCCATCACAGATTAACAGATCACTGTTAATACAAAGCTACATTCTGGATTGCCCATGTGACTACACATTTAACTGTAATATTTTTGCAAGCAACGATCTTTTATTGTATAAGTGATTGGAAATGTAGGACTGTTGTTTTTATGTCTTTATAGAGATGACTTTCTATACAATTAAGTTAATTGTTTATTTTAATAAATGGCTTGGTGATGGTGCAATCAGTTAGGTTTTTGACTTTGCACATACAAGGGTGGGTCCGTAAACACCTAATTCTGGGCCCCAAATATTCATGGTTGTAACATTTCAGGTATTTTTGTGTGATGTCGTGGGATAAGCTTGCTCTTGGAGAGTTTACAGCAGTGTTCTGTCCAAAGTGCATTCCTATGCCATCTGCATCCTGTTAAGTCAAGACAGTTTTACACAAATGTATGTTTTTTCAGCTATTAATACAGTGTTATGCAAGCGTTATCAAACACTGCTACACAAACCTATTACGGTGACTCTGCAGCTTGTGCAAATACTGTCTTGTCGCCGTCAAACCTCAACCAGACAGTTTTCCCCATTACTGACTAAGCTATACTGAATGTTTATATTTCCATTTACAATATGTACAAAAGTGAACATTCATGGGCTAAAATATTAATATTTAGACTTTAGACTTCCTTTGTAAACATTTCACAAGAAAAGGAAATTGCTTATGTGGAGTGTCAAGTTAATGTTAACATCATAGCTAACTGGAGACTGTGGCTTGATTACAATTGAACCTAACTGGAATAGAGAACTGTTGTGTAGCAGACATCAGGAAGCAACCTGTGCATGTCTGTTGATGTAAGTGACTCTTAACTGCATCGTATCACACACTTCCTACCGTCAGAACCAGCAAAGTATTTTGCATTTCATGTACATTGGCAATAAGGGTCAGCGTTCCTATGGCAACAATCCCCAGAGCAGTCCAAAGAACAAGGGGATCCAGACAAAAGCCAGAGTCTGTGATAACAAAGGGCTGCTATTTGAAGGATGTTGAATAATGTCCAACATCTTCTCCCAGGGTCCTTCCTCTTCCAGGTTCACAGCTCTGGTTGTCAATAGTCTGGCTCTCAGTGGGGGGTGCTCCACCCTCTCGGCAAAAACTGGGGCCATGGTAGGGGGCACACACGTCTTAATGGAAGGATTGCATCCCACGTTTATCCAACAGGAGAATAGCGCTGATGTGAGATTCAGAAGCTCCTCTGGAGAGGAACGGACGGACGGAAACTCAGAGATTTCGGTCTGTTCTTCTAATCTCTGCAGGAAGGAGAGCAGAGAAGCAGGAAGGAGAGCGGAGAGAGCGGAGAGAGAGAGAGAGAGAGAGAGAAAATAGTATAGATATCACTTTTGGTTCAAAGGTTATTCACTGCAAAGGATTAACACAGCGACAAGAATTGGTGTCATTATGAAATAAAATCATACATATGGGGTCGTCAGCAACAAGCACTACTGGGTCTAAATAGAGATATGCACATGCGATACATAACTTGCTGATATAAATACGATTCTTACCGCTGCATGTTCATTTTTCTGTATAATAGCCTCCAGTGACTGCTTGAGTTCGGAAATTAATTTGTAATTGACATGCTCATCCCAGAGGTTTGGGAGAAGGCCTGTCCAGGAGTTGAGTAGGACGACAGCAGCAGGGAACACGCTACACTGGAAGACATAATAAAACCGTAAAAGAAAACGTTAAGTAAACTATTGCTCACATGGCGACACCCTAAACCTCAATAAACAACAAGGCATGTTTTAAGGGAGTGTAACGGCAAGAGCAAAGAGATTTATGACTCACCGGTTCTCTATCGCAAAGCATGCTGCTTTTATAGTGGTGTTCCACATAGTAGTCTTTAGGAAATGCTTGCCGCTGGAAAGAAAACCGTTGGGAGTGTTAAAGGAATCAGCAAATAAATATGGAAGTGGTACAGTGGGAACTGACATTAACATGATTGATTGTGTGTCTCTAAAAGGTCGGTTCTGGTGTTAAAGTGAAACCACAGCACAATGACCTTATGGCATCCTTGTGTACTTTATAACTTTCATTATGAGTCTTTTTATACTCAAACGAAAAGTATACATGCAATTCTTTACGGAAGGATGCTTTAGAATACAAATAAGAAAGTTATACTTACAAATCCTATTGGGTTAGCTTCAATAGTTGTTTTAAGGTTTTTGACCGTCTCCCAATCAAAGTCACATCCACCACACTGGACAGTCAAAAATGATAGTAACAGCAAAACTGAAAAAAAATATATTAGACAGAGAGAGAGAAATAATTAGACATGAATGGAAACTTTTTGTGGTTTACTTCACATGCTTGAGGCATTCTACATTACAAATGATAGAATGGCATTTGCTCTTTCATAATCACTTTTTGGACAAAAAGATACAGGCGTATTACTTTTTGTTGAAAGTCCAATGCCATAAAAAACACCAAGAGTCAAGATGACAAGCAGACATGACAACCTGCGTCATTTCACCCACTGATTAATTAGATGAGAAGTCATGCAACAGCCATTCATTTAAACTGCTGAAAAGGGTATTTTAAGTGAATCTTTTAAGTTTTGTTTCTTACCTGGCAGTGACATCCTTTTATCTTTCTGAGAAAGGACGCTTCTCCATTTCTCCTGTTTAGCGCAATCAGTCTGCAGAGCCGTTTTTAAGTGTCACCCTGTGATAGTTTCCTGTTTGTGGTCTCTTGGTGTCGTTTCTGTGGCTATCAATCTTCTGCATGTCTTTATGAAAAAAACCTTCTCCGTCCCCCTGGTACTTTCCAAATATTGACGTCTTTATTCTCTCACGCAATCTCCTTTCCTCTCACTTTGGATTTTCCCACTGAAGCCCGACTGGCTTCAGACTTTACTTATCCAAGCTTGATCTGATGGATCCCTTTCCCCTCTCTCATTCCATATTGAACCAGTATTGTTCTGAGTCACTTCTCTCTCTCTCCTTTGAAACTGGTTAATGGACAGAGCGAGAGACACAGGCCTGCTCTTCTCTCTCCTTCTCTCCAGGCACTGTGTGTGTGCGCACACTCACAGAGAGAGGCGAGACTCAAAGTGAAAGTGCTCGCCTGCTCTCTTTAAGTCCTGGCCCCTCCCACACATTTTACCCCATGATTGACTGACCTAGCCCCTCCCCCTCCTCCACACTCTCATTCAGCCCCGCACCCCTCCACATCCCAAAGTGGGTGTCTGCAGGCTTAGTCATGCCGTTGGAGCGTATGTTTTTCATTCCTCCCCCCCCCCCAGACCCCATGCACCTCCCCTGTGCCTCTGCTTGTTCCCCGGTCCTCTCCCTCCAGGACAGACATCCAGCATGACAAGTCATCACTCACAGGGATTCATCTTGAATCACTGTCTTCAGGTGAACCCCAGCAACATAAAAAACTAATTCTGCATGGCATTGAGTAGTGGGAGAATCTTTGTTTGTAATGTTCTGGATAGATGCAAAGAGACCAGAGGGAGCAGGGATTTCATGACAGCACTAATCTCACACCAAATAGTGTGCTCCCTTGTCATGGCTTGCCCCACTTTGCATGGTCATGTTACATGGTGTATGGAACGAACTGGGTTAGCAACTATTGTGTAAGAAAAAAACAAATGTTTTGTTTCCAAGAACAGTTGTTGCTCTTCAATGTGCTTCTTTTCTTGAACCCAGGCCAAAGAGCTGCTTCCAGAGGGACCATTTGAGAGGAAGTAAACTAGAGAGCAACAGCTTCATTACACATCGTTCTCATTTTCCAAGAGGCGTGAACCGGTGACAACCTCTTCACCTACATACTATGTATTTAACACTACATAATTAATCTGCCTTTGTTTCATCTATATAACATTTCAACCATGAAGTTGCTTTAGAGGGTAACTAAAGATGTGGTCTTTATCATCCGTGTTATACTTAATTTAACACAGTTGAACCTTGGGGGCGTAACCAGTTCAACTAACTTATCACAGAGGGATTACAAATGAAGCGCCTTGGTCAAGATAGATGGAAACTGATAAGTGAGGAAAGAGGCCGGCCTTTAGTAAACCTGAATAGCCAGTCCTATGAAAACAAGCCCGCTTACCTAATCGCAAGTCTACCCACACCTATTTTTATATTAGTTGGGCTTGCAATATTGTCATAGGAAATATGTAACTGATTACTGGATGATGAAGTATTGTGGTTTTCTAAGTTACAACCCACCAAATTAAAAATGATTATATAAATATATATATGTATAATTTGTAAAAAGCAATGTTAGCAAAAATATATATAATAGTCTATGACTCCACAGTTTAGTAAAATAGAGTCAGTTCTTAACTATAATAAAATCATAAATGCAATTACGATTCTATTCATTCACAGTCAACTATGGTTGTAATAAAAAAACGTAAGGTTCTGAATACAATCAAAACCATATGTGTTTACATTTTATTGTCTTCATACTGCAAACTTCAGCAAAACTAAAGGATGCAAACAAATGCAGTACGCAGCTTGTTAGTGGACCAATATGTGTCCGGCTCATTAAAGAGAAAATCCTTGCTCGCGCAGTTCAAGACTTTTGGGTAAGGTCTTGTTGTGCAACCATTTTGTGTTGTCTTACACCACTAGAGGTTTTCCTGGCCCAACTCATTGTAAAATATGTGAGTGGGAGCAATTTGAAAACCTGCTCTCTTCCACCACTTTTTGTGTCATACTGTGAGAGTTCACCACAAGATGGAGCACAAGATGTCACTAGATTGACCATAAAATATTTTAATTTTTAAGAAATATCTTTCAATTGGACTTCAAAAACCAACCCCCATTTGTAATAACTTATATTTTACACAAACGCACATGTAAAAATGCATTCAAATATAATTAGCTTACATTAAAAATCACATATACAGGTCTAAAAACACATCTTTCGGGACACAATAAAAAAAAAGCAAAAAACATTAGAAGCACATATAGTACACAACCCGGTATTTACAAATTAAATTATTGATTAGTTAAAAATATGTCCTCATAGATATTGCATTCGTATATGTCGTATTTCCTCAATGCATCTTCCCTTTCCATCCTTCTAAGGAACTACTTTTCTTATCAAGTTAAGTCAAGTTCCCCTTTTTGCCAATTTCTGTCCCGATATATTATTCGCACTAACCGCCACCAACTATTCTGGTCTTTCCGTCACTGGCTGGGGCTCCTCTCCACTCCACGCACTGCCGTCATCAGATGACTCTTGTAGGTTTTGCTGAGGCCGGTCATCCAGAACTTGAGCAGCCTGACGTTGTCATCCTCCCCTGGTCCCGTGGCCCCCAGCACGGCCAGCACCTTCTGGGTGTCATCCCTCCCACGCCCGTCCACCTTGGAGAACTTGAACAGCACTTTGACTTTACTTGAAAGAGGATCGGAATGAGAGGGTGAGAGGGTGAGAAAGAGACAAGGGAAGTCAGGAAGAGATTTGCATTATTCATTCAAAAATATTTGAATACATTTTGTATCCTTTCCCCACTTCTGTGTAGGACACGAAGACCATGTCTACTCACTTCATCCACTCCTCCTTTAGACACAGCAGGCAGTGAGACACCACATCTACAGATAGGTTCTCGTTGGATAGGGCCACCTCCAACTTATTCAGTAACATGGGACCTGGAAGATGGCAAACGGTCATTGATAGTCAGTTAACTCTCTCTCTTTTCAATACTGTTAGACCTGCAGGATGAAACTCCCTGTTCTCACCACTTTTGCATTTGTCTACACAGACCGATATGATTTAGAGAAAAAAATGCCACTGGGTTTGATTGAGCCATGTGTGGATTGGTGTCATTCTTTGGAATAACATATTTTGTCAATACTTTGAAAAGAGTAATGGCTGCAGTAAAACAGATGAATTGCGCAAGGTTTAATGATGTAACAATTTGGGTCTTCATAGTGGAGCTAGTGGCATGAAGAGTTACTACACTTCAATAAGACGTTCACAATGTTTTTCTCTCAGATTCAAGAGCAGAATTGTTAACAGTGCACGTTTTAAGTATCTTGCCTTTGTCCATGGGCTGCAAATTGGCACTGCTGCTGATGAAATGGTACATGGAGGCGATATCATCTTCATTGATAGCAGAGTACTGGCAGCTCTTCTCTGTGTTGGCAACATCTACCAACACGGAAAACTCTGAGGAGGGAAACATTTAAATAAATGTAAAGTCAGCCACTGTTAGAAGGAGACTATGACAACACTTGGTGGTGGGTGAATCATCCAAGATCAACAAGCCTTTAATACCTGACGAGCTCACATGGGCGGGGATGGTAACATCTGGGCTGAGTCCCAGAAAGTTGCATTTGTAGGCCTCCTCGTACTGCGCACTGTATGGTATCAAGCGCACACAGCCCACTGGAAGCAAGGCCTGAAACAACAATAATATAGTTCCAACACAAGACACAAGCAAATCATTCAGAACCGCATGGAAGTATGTCTATCATTTAAAAATAAACCCATAGGAACATGGTGGTGCATACCTTCAGCACTGTGAAGGCAGACTGGATGAGCCCAGGGTCTGCTCCTCTCCATATGACCTGGTTCCCCATGAGGACGTGCCACACCAGCTGACGGAACTCAGCTGCACCGAGCACCTGCAGACCAACAGTCATCACACTCGCTTCCTCAATGTGTTGGTCATTGTTCCTCTGGGGAGGGGTGAGCTATGTGTTCCAGTTAATGTAGTCGTTTCGGACTCGCCCATGACCTCCAACCTTCTTTTTTTTTTTACTCTCATTTCAAATGTGGCTTTTAATTACATTCCAGTACTACTGCTTATCTGCTACACACATTTCCCATCTGGGATTAAGCATTAACATCTTATCTCATCTGAAGATTAATGATTGTTATTTGTTTACCAGTCTCAAATGCCTCAGAGATCGGAAATGTGGACCTGGAAACTCCACTGCTTGCCCTTCATCACACTGGAAGTCAGATACCAGCTCACGCTCTAATTGGTTCAGCTGTCTGGAAGTGACCCCCTCAGCCCCCTCCCAGCAGCTAATTTCCTCCTCTTGTTCTGTGTGTGAAGACAGACTTATATTACGACAGGTTAGAACATAAAAACAAGTATATCCAGCCTGATTTACAGGCTGTGTTAGTTGTTGATATACCTTTTGAGGTGACCATTTGAAAGGTGAATATTTAATATTTCAACTTTTTTTTAACTTTTTCTAAATAACTTTTGTTTGTTTTTATGAAATTGACCTGTAATTATCCAATTACCACAAATATATGAGTCAGTTACTGTTTAAATGTAACTATAAAAGCCTAGCTGATTAATGCAAATTACAACAACAGAAACATGACAAGGGCGATTACCACTTGGTTTTTCTAAAATAATGCATTACAGAGAGGTCACATTCTCTGTAATGAACAAATTGAATGAAGGAAATAGTCATAAAAACACTATTATAAATAAGACTCTGGAAAGATACAATAGGTGGACCCAATATAACTGTACCCAAGACACATCCTTATGATTTGAATGAAACTTTCCTGGAAGTCCCTTAGGTCAGCATAGGACGCAGATGATTCATATTAGTGTTTCCCATTCCTTCGTCATCTGAACTAATGAATAACTCCTCCATGGAAACAAGAGCTTGACACAACACAGTTGAAATCACCCCCTAAAATTCCAGCACAGCCTGCTGGGTCTGTCCCAAATACCTTAACAGATAAGATAACCCCACCTCCAAGGTAGTAACTGGCTCACATCGGTGAAGTTGACAAAAACGTCTGTCCCATGTTGAAGTTAAAAGAAAGCTTCATTGTTTAATACAGACGGTCTTTCTATGATTGCTACAAACCAGTATATTCATTGTTGATTAAAAGAGCAGTAGGCAATATTTCTGGAAAAACTATCATATTATTCATAACGTTCCAGCAGCGATCTGTAAATCCAATAATCCAATAATAAACCTTGATGCTACGAGTTTGACTGTGTAGTAGGCTGTCCAACATTTTCAATTCGCTGGCCAAAAAACAAACAATCAGGGCTACTTTTGTAGCTAGCAAACAGACAATCTCACTACAAAGTCAAGTTCCTGGTTGCCTTTCTCTGCCCAACTACACTGATCTGCGAGTGCAAGACTAGACATATTTGATAGGAGGGGCTTAGTTATGGTAGGGCAGGGGACTTTTTTTGCATTTAGTCTTTTTCAAAAATTCTGGTTGGTTAGGGGAATTTCCATTAAATCTTGCGTACAGGTTCTTCAATATTTCGATACGTCTTCATCACAAATAATGGCAAATTATAATTACAAGTTACCAGAATAAAGTGATCTCACAAATTTGCTAGCTTTGCCTGACAGGCAGACAATATATATATATATATGTTTTATTTTAGAAACAGACATATAAAAGCAACAAAATATTATAATGTTTGCACCTAAAAGGTATTTTTACTTAAAAAATGGCTTTTAATTGACTATAGTAATTTGAATAGTATCACCAGTAATGGATGGATCATCTCATGGTTTCAGCACTAGGCGTATTATCTTAAGAGTATTTAATTAGTGGCTGCCTACCAGTCTGCCTCTCTTTGAGGACCAACGTGTCCTCTGTGGGAGCTCCCTCCAGCAACTTCTCCGTCAGACGGCTCCCACAGGCCTTCAGGAGCCTGGAGGACAGGAGGAGAGAGCACACAACAAGGGTTGGTCAAAATGCTATCATGAGCATGCCTCCACATATTAGAAAAGGGCAATATAGTTGGATAGCGCCATTAGAAACCACAGCAGCCATTTGTCTTGCCAATTTGGCAAAGTGTTTTATTATCACGTTTTGTTCTGTAGGCTACAATTACATACATTTTATGTTATTACCTTATCTTCTTGTAACAAGGCAAAGGCCTTCATTGTACAAATGACACAGCAATAATATAAAAATAAGCTAATACTAACTAATAAAATAGGGTTCTTAGGGATTTCATAGGACCCCGAATAAGGGTAGTCTTGGTATGAATATATAAAATATGAGGTACATAAAGTGTGCAGGTAAATAAACCTTTCCAAGAGTTGACTGACCAGCTGTAGGAGGAGTGCAGGCTGGCCCAGAGGTTGGGGTGCTGGGTGAGGGAGGTCAGGGAGCGGGCAGCACTGCCACTCCTCTGGTGGGGGAAGACTGCAGGGGAGAACACACTGTTCATCCTCACCGCCCGCTGCGGACACACTCCCTGCTCATTATCGAAGACCTGTGGAACAGAAGAGGTCACGCAAAAATGGTAAATACGTCACAGGAAGTGTGTTTACTGCTTTAAGGGCTCCTGTTTTACCACCAGGTGTGTGATGTTGATGAGCCATGACAAGCTATTTCTAAATCTATATCCTAGTGTCCATCTAGATGTATGAAGGATATCATCCATCATGCCAGTTAGTACAGTCCACTGGGTAGGCGGGTGGCTTGTTTTATCCATCTACCTGGGTGGAAACTCCCACATGAGATGTAACTATAGGGTGTAGAATTTGAAATGGCTTGTAATGGATAATCAACATCACACCTGGTGGTAAAAGAGGGCCCATTTAAAAGGTATGATATGTAATTTCGGCCGCTAATCGAACAAAATACGTAGTTTGATGACCTCATCATGAGCTAGCGCGAGATTATTGGAGTCGTTGTCTTCACTTCCATTTCCTTTCAAAATCTATCAGCATGAATCAGGCAGAAATCATGTTCACGGACGAGTTAATGTGTTCAAGTTTTATTGACATTGCGTTTAGTCATGTTTATTCACGTTATGTATTTTCATTAAATTGAATAAGCGGCAAGTAACATAACGTTAACTTGCATTAGATGAGTCGACTACCCAAACAGCTGTAGATAAAATGATGTGGGGTAGTCCAGCGCTGTTATCCGTGGACACAGCAATCATACTAAAATGTACTTTATGAGCGTGTTGAACATTGTGGTTACGTTATAACATTACCATACACATTACAGTGTTTCCACCAGAATTACATTATTCTTGTGGTGGTAGCAGATGGGGGGGTGGACGTTTTTTTAATGTGAAAAAGATATTGGATATCCAACAGATATTTACCCTCCGAGTTACAGTGATGTGACATGGGGAACTACAGATGCAATTACCGGTATGAGTCCACAAGTATTTCCCGCTAGCTCTACAACAGTTAATTTCAAATAGTAAAATAAAAAAATGGTGGTGGTGTTGTTCTCTCGGACGGATACAAATATTATAATAAACAATTACCTACCAAAGAAAAGTCTATGTGTTGTAAACACTGCATTAGGTTGGCGGCTGGCTTGAGCAACTTGTCATAGTAGCACATCGTAGTAGACTAGATCGATATCAAAATATCATAACAATATATTAGGTCTCTACTGGATTACCGTTTTCGTGTGTTTCCCCAGAAGTCAGGGGGTAAAGGTAATTTGACCCCATTGACATGCGACCTCACCAAATGTAACGTACCGATACCTTGAATAAAACTACAGATTTCTCTGGGTTTGAACATTGTTGGAAACAATTGGGATACTGCAAGTATGCAACTCAAAATGTACAACATAGGTCTAGTTGTTTCACGATATTTGAATGCGGAAAAGTTACATTATTATTCATGTCCCTGTGTGTTTGTTCCCACCTTGAGCGCCGTACTTTGCAGACTCTGTATGGTCAGTCTGAGGTGGCGCAGGAGGAAGGGCCAGGAGTTGATGAGGTAGATGCGGTCCATGGCGACCATCACAATGCTGTACCACCTTTGGAAGCCCCTGGCCAGGCTGTCCTTGATGAAGAACGTGTGCGAGAACACAAAACCATGTTGCTCATCCCCGAAGAAGATGGGACCCTCGCGGCCCGGACACACCTATAGGAAGAGAGTCAACATCCAAACATTAAAAGAGAAGAAACACACATGGAAGGGGGGGAAAAGGGTCAAACTAAATGTTAGCTTTAGGTAAATGTACCTCTGGAAAGCTTATAGAATGTGAGGCGCTAACCCTAACGTATTGATATTACCTCACAGCTGAGGCTGCGGACGCAGGCTTGCCGCACCACGCTGAACATCTGTGACTGTCTGGGGTGCTGGTGACTCAGGAAGCGGATGCCTGTCTCATCGTCAATGCTCACAAAGCCCGGGTGAGACGCTGGCAGAGACCGGCAGCCCTGAGGGTGAAATGGGCAAATAGCAGGAGCAGCTAGGGGTTTGGTCTCTTGCTCAAGGATGATCGGTTGTGGAGAATGGGGTCGAACCCAGTATTTTCAGCTGGGGGTCGAATATCCGAACCAATACACCATTCTGCCCCACAAATCTTTGATAGAATACAGAGCAAAGGGTTTGTTTGAAGAGACAAAAGATGAACTGTGAAGAAGCAAAACATTGGCTGACTGACTGGATAGACTGTATGCCAAGTTTAGGGTAGAGTACCTTAGGGTATTTATGTTTGACAATATCATGTATTCTGATTCGGTATTTGGTGCTGTTGGAGACAACCCTCACCTCGCACATTTCTCCTCTCTGTGAGGCTGAGCTGTTAGCCCTCATGGTCAGTCCTTCTCCCTCGCGGTCTCCATCGCGGTCCCTGTCGCCAGGTACGGCTGCACCTGCCTGGGAGGGAGACGGCGAAGGAGGGTGCAGTGCCTCGGTGCAGAACAGCGTTCGAGGTCCGTGGAGTTCACAGAAGTGACAGAGAGCAACCAGGGCATTCATCTGAGGCAAAGTAAACTACGGTTAGAGTGAGATTGCGGATCATAGTTCATTTACACATTAGCACGTAGCACTTGTTAATAACTATGAAATAACTCGATTATTGACATAATATTGATTATTATGTTTTACAGGAAACATCTGCTATTCTTACCGTTTTGACTGAAACTTAGTTCAAGAAGTCTTCTTGAAGAACATCCAATACGTCGCTTTGTTTTCGATATAGCAATACAATTATAAGCGGGATAAAACGGTTAACAGTGTAGATTACATATGGCCCTCATGTTTCCTCTCCATGTAATAACGTCATGATATCTACTTGCAAGATGCTGTTGGTAAATATGTCACTTGTATTAAGCTATTTCCTCTCAGTTGCTCAACGTGGAAACAACAGGTCATGTGACCAAAATGTCACGCGCCCGAGCTCAAATTAGGCTTGGTTATTACCTTTCTTGTTGATCATTGTTGTTTTAGAATTACTTTAAAATTGAAATGACACTTTTAAAGTGAAAAAAAAACAGATAAATTATATGCTTTGCGTTTATTTCTTTATACATGCAATTTTGCCGACAAACAAAGTCGAACTACATTACCCATAGTTCTCTGACTTTCTTGGGTCCGCCCTGTGTTTAAAGGGCGATCTCTTCAACTGAACGTGCTTTTTCAGGTAGACGCTAAAGAAAAACGGAGCAAAGCCCTTTTAATGTTCTTATTTTTGTTAGAATATGTTTAAAAAAATGTATGTGTGAATTTTTTGTTTGGCGGGTTGTCTTGTTGTTAATTTTGTATGTTACATTTAACTATTTTGTTAACTTCCGTAGTGACGTGAAAAACACGTTATATTATAGTCACATCAAGATTCTTCCAGATTTCCCCGAAATATGTATAATAATACTATCTCAAATACTCAAAAACGGACTGTTGTAACTACGATTGTAACGACAGCACATTTCTTTTAAGAGTTATCATGGCTTCCGGACAGTCAACAGTGACAGAGTTCCCAGGGAGCAACTCGGAGAGCCACGGACCAAGCAGTGTGATTAACGTTAACACATCCTGTCCGGAGAAAGAGGAGGAGACGAAGCAAGAGATCTCTTCGGAGATCACAGCAGGTCATCTTTTTTCCCCGTCACTGTGTGTCAGATTTTTTTGATAATGATCAGGTCAGCTCATGATTATTTTCTCGTCATCTTTTTATGACTGTTTCATGTTTCATGAAACGGAAGAAGCCCTTTAAAATAGGTCTGCTTAGAGGAAATCACCACGCACTTAAATATGTGCAACATTTATAATCTCAGGGCATTTGCCCGGAAGTTTGAGTTAAAATTGCATATATTCCAGCTTGCCTTTTGAACTTGGAAGACCTTCAAATATGTAACTGGCTGGAGTTGGACCTCTTCATCTGGTGCAGTCAAATTCCCATGACTCTCAAAAGTTAAATGAATAATACACAATTACACACACATCTTTACACACATTTTGGTGTAAGAACATGTTGCATGTCATTTCATTTTCGATAACTGATGACTCAAAGACTAGTTCTTCTACTTTCTAGCTGTTTCTACTAGCTCCAATAAGGTTCAGTTGAGGGTACACATGAAGGCTGTTATTATCATTGCCTTGCTTTCTCTATTGTGGTACTGAGTAACTTGGTACCAGCTAGAACCATCCTACTAAGGGATCAGCTGGGAGATAACAAGAGATCTAAGCCGTGAGTCAAGTTTAGCTTTTTTCTTTCTTTTAAGAAATATCCCCACAAGCAGTGAGGGGAAGTGAATGAGATTTGTTTACAAGCGATCACATACCAAAATGTATCCTAAAACAACAGAAAGATACAGCATTGCATTACATTTGAATAAATAGTGCTTTGGTTGTATTTTGACATGCTTAAAGAATAGCCGATAAACGATAGTTATTTTTGAAATATTCAATCTGTTTATTCAAGCGCAGGCCAGGCAAGATCCCTTTTTGATGACCTTCCGAGTTCTCATAAGGTCTGGCTGGGTGCCAGTGAACTTCCAGTAGTTTACTCTGTTCCATTCCCTACCCTTGTGACTCTGACTCAGGATGAATGATGGGACAGATGTTGCCTTTGTCTGCAAAAGTATGTCTTGAACCAGAGGGTTTATACCATAACAAAAGACCAATACTTACAAGCCAAGCAGTAATAATACATAAAAAACAAAAGTAGGAAAGGTCAGCTCAGAAATAAACATTGCATTAGTCTTACAAACTAGGCTAAATGGGGCTGTGCTGCTTATTGTAGGCTATTTCTTGTAATTTATTTACATTTTTTTTGCCTGTTAATAAACTTTATTTTTCTTGTATTTTGAAAAATGATGTGAATTACATAATACAATTAATTTAAATATATAATACTATCATGTTATCATACTATCTGAAAAATATATTAATTACCCGGTTCAATCAATTTAACCTAAAGTTGCAGTATGTAATATCCTTGTAGCGCTCCTCTGGCACCATACACCTCCCTCTAACATGTCTGTTGGCTACCTTGACACACTGCTCATCATATGGCTGTGTATCTGTTATGCACAGACTCCGCAGAACAACAGGAGGATGCGGTCACCATATGCCGCTTCTTCCTCATTGGAAAGTGCCACTTTGGCCCCCGGTGTCGGTGGTCTCACAGGTGTGTTACATGAATCCTGATGATCAGCTTCAGCACTGGCAGAACAGCAGGGGTTTCATTTGTCAATAGTTTGGATTCAATTGTGTCTGAATTAACACAATCTCTCTTGGCCTTCTTTTGTAGCCCCCCTGCCATAGATGACCCAGAGCCTGGCGTGTCTGAACAAGATGGGGGGAAAGAGGAGGAGAAGTTGGAGAAACACAAGAAAGGAAAAGCCAAAGCAAAAAAAGCACTCAAACCAAAATACACTCAAGGAAACGGTAATGAAAATAAATTGATTACTGTGATATGGGAATATTACATTGTTATATAAGTTTCTGCTACACATACACTCCCCATCCCTCTTTCCCCCTCTCTTCCCCCAGAGGCAGTAAAAAGTAAGAAGAAACCTAGAATGCGCACAGCGGATGACGTGATCTCGCGGATCCTGTGGGACACGTCGGCGGATGCGGCGCACTTCGTGGTGGGGTATGTGGACCGCTTCCTGGGCGTGCTGGAGCGCCCCTTCACTGAGTTCAACTGGGACGCCGACCCGTGTGACTGCGACTACTCTAGAGAGCTGGCCCTGCCCAGACACAGGATCCAGTACTTTGTCTTCAGAGGACAACGCGTCTGGGACCGCAACGGCAGAACGGACAGGGTGTTCGGCTCCACCGGCCAATCTCTGGCTCCCCCCTTTGGAGAGGAAGGGGAAGCAGGGGGTAAGGCTTGTGCGAGGCTCGAGGCTCGAGGCCCCACACATATACATGCATGCGCACGCACACACACACACACGCACGCACGCACGCACGCACGCACGCACGCACGCACGCACGCACGCACGCACGCACGCACGCACGCACGCACGCACGCACGCCGCACGCACGCACATCATTTCATGTCACTTTTGAATGTGCATAGGAAAACATGATAACGTTTGTGTTTATACAGGAGTTGGGACACAAGATGCAGAGCAGACAGACTCGATGAACACCGGAGAAGCTCTTGAAAGGACAGAAGATGGGCAGGAAGTAGAGAGCGTGACAGTGGAGTCTTCTACTGAGAACACCCACCTGGAAGAGATTACGAGCACTCTGTCAACTAAAACCGCCCTAGATTACATTTCTCAGGAGCAACAGCCAGAGAAAGGGGAAATGAAGGCAGTTGTGGATGATTCTGTTCATAGGTAGGATTGAATACAATATGGCTGAAGACTTGAATGGTGTATACACTCATTATCTTTATCTTAAAGTTCTATCTTAAAGTTCAGACTTTAACAATGTCAATCATGTTATCCTAAGAGAGGGAGGAGGAGAGGGAGAGACGGCCCAGGCAGGGAGTTGGGATGCATGGAGCGACAGCTATAACCATAAAGAGCAGGTAACCTGGGATCCCTCTGCTAATAACATTGAGCATGATAATACCTTTTAGGGTATAGTGTAGTTATCTATCCATCCTCTACCTCCCGTCATTCTGTCCTTGCTTACAGCCCATAGAGCGAGTCCATAAGCCCATAAACTGTACAGTATCTCCCCTAGATTTTCTTTGAGATGCGGTTATAGGATCAACTGTAGAGTCACATTGTATCAGTAATTTACTAATTAGATATATTGAAACACTATGCAGGTATCATTACAACAGTATAATTGTTGTATTGGCTTACATTGTGTGAGTGACCGTATTGTCAGATATAATGTCATTGATATCTATACGTATTCCTAGCTAAATTCTTAAATATAAAGATTGACCGTAACAACACATTCATGTTCTGTCTGTTTTCAACCTGCCAGAAACCCTCTGAAGAGCCGGACCTAGTGAACCCGCTGTCCTCCCTGGAGCAGAAGGAGCAGCGCAGCGGCGGTCGGCCTGCTAGACGCCGGCCCACACATTTCATCACCTTCAGGGCGAACACTCCCGGCATCCTCTCAGGCTTCCAGCGGCTGCAGGAGGAGGTCTGCGCATTGCTGCCCTCCTCCGCCCCTCACTGGACGTACTCCTCCACCCTCCACATCACCATGTGCCTCCTGGTGCTGGACGGACCCGAGGAGGTGGAGGCAGCCGGGGAGATCCTGCGGCGCTTTGCCTACCTGGACCGCAACCCCCCGTTGACCTTGACCTTTCCCCTGAAGCTGAAGCACTTTAACGGGAAGGTGCTGTACCTGAGCCCCCAGCCTCAGCTGCGATTGCAGGAGCTCAACAGAGGCCTGCAGGAGGCCTTCTGGGAGGCAGGATGGCTGCACCAGCACTCCTTCAGCCCACGCTACCACCTCACCCTGGCCAAGGTGTCGGGCTTGGAGGGAGAGCGGGTCTTTGAGAAGGTGGGGGAGCTGAAGGTGGGGAAGGGGCTGAATCTGGGACGCTTGCCGGTGAACACCTTGCACATGTGTGCAATGGGTTTGAATGAGAATGATGATTTCTACGACATTGTGTGTACAGTTACACTTAGATGATTACATCTATCGCGGGTAAATAAACAAGTACATCTCTGACATCTCTCTCGTCCTGTGAGAGTGTCTGCTAAATGCCCTAAATGTAAATCTCTCCAGCAGTACAGAACACCCTCTTTTACTGAGGCAAAATCATTCTCGTGTTTGTGCTAGCATATTTTCTTTCTGACATTTTGCCGCTATGCTGTCCAGTAGCAGTGACGTATTATTCAATGTGTTAGATTTAAATAATAAAAAAGAATGAAGCCAATTCAGGGCCCTTGCACATGTGGGGCCCTAGGCTGCAGCCTAGGCCAACTTGTGCATTAATCCACACCTGCACAGTCTGCGTTTACAGGTGCAATACCTAAAACAATACAAAGGGTCCTGGTTGCCTCATGTTATATTTTAGTATTTTATTAATACGTTTGCCTTTTTTAATGAACTACTGTATGTTAAATGCTTTCAATCAGCCTTTCATATAGCCATTAATATATTCAAATTGGCTGTCTTCTGCAGCACTTGATTTTTCCTCTCCTGTCTTATAAATATGTGATGTATATAAACATATTATAGATTGCATGCGCACAATGAATTTCTTGTTTACAATAAATGATGACCACCAGATTGTAGAGCACATTAACTATTAAATTGGTTATTTTAAATCCCACGAGTGGTGATATTTCTCTATGAGTGGCAGTGGGGTGACATATGTTGTGGCTATACTACTACACTGTGGTCGGACATAGCGAGAGAGAACAGAGGCTGGCTAAATGCTCTGAGCAACTCTTGCATGCATAATTACATTTCTGTGTGTTTATTTTCACCCGCATCCTAGATACATGCAACACTATCCTGATGTAGGAGTCAGTGGGCATGCTGCACTGGATCTCTCCAGTTTGCTCCCTTGTTCGAATGATCTCTGTGGTTCCCCTCCCCCACTCCCTTTCAGTGACACAGAAACACAACGCGACCCCCCCCCCCCCCCCCCTTTTTCCTCTTCTGCCGCCCCTTCTTTCAATGGCAGACAAACACCACGCTCTTTGTGGCAGCGTGGTGGTTTTCTGTATCCCTCTCTGTGTCGCTTCTGTTTTTGTTGCAGTTCTATCTCACGAGACCCAGTGAAGGACGCTTGAGGCGCGCTCTCCATTGAAAATCCGGCCATAACCATTTTTTTTTATGTATTATTCTTGTTTGTTGAATCACTGGAATCCATCCATTTTGCAGCCTTCACTGGAAGCTGGTTTTGCCTACAAATTCATTGTATGTCGCGCTCTCTCCCCTCTCTCTTTCTATTCATCGCTCTCTCCATCAGCCCCCCCTCCCTCTTCCTCTCAACTTGTTCTCTGCCTGTTTGAGATCCCACATTTTTTCTCCTCTCTCCGTATCTATGTTACTTTCGCTGCAAAAATCCCTTCTCTCCCAGCACCCATCTGAATGTGTGTTTATTCTGTTCATCTGTGCATCTCTCTCTTAGGCTGGGTCTCCATGCAGCATCGCAATCCACTGCTGTGCTAGTCAGGATCTTACTCCCATGCCTATTTCATGTGTGAGTTGATTTTTATTCATCTTTATTTCCCATATGCCTGAGCACGATTGACCTGACTAGATGGATGTTTTAGTTGCTTGTGTCATGTAATGTGTCTGTATGGTAATGAGGAGGTAGCAGGTTCATCTGTGCATGCATATGATTGGAGGGGCTTGATTGAATAGCATTTAAATGGTGCCCTTGATATGGTTTGCTGTATAGATAATGAAATGACAGAATCCTAATCCATGTTAATGGATTAATTATCTTTGGGACATATCATGTTGCTGCATTGTTGTGAGGTTGCTTGGGCATCCAACCACAATGGGCTTCGCCCCTATAGTCCCTGACGGGTGTCTCCCTAATCTCTCTACATCTCTCTCTCTCCCTCCCTCTCCCTTGCTCTCACTCTCATGCTCTCTCTTTAACTTACTCGCTCTCATTGAGAGCTCCCCTCTCATCCATCAACACAAGTACCTCTCCACTGTGACCAGACAACCATACAATTACTATAGCTATCTTAATTTTTTTTTTTTACGATTTCTGAATATTTATATTGTCTCAGCCATTAACACCATTTGACATCCTTTTTTTTGGCATGTTTTCTAGCCTATTTTTCCCAGGATGTTATCTTCTACTCATGCACATCCTGGGTTGACGGCTGGCGGTGTAGCTCTTTGAGTGGGTAGATATTTCACCGAGACCCCCGGAGGAGAGCGAGAGAGAGAGAGAGAGAGAGAGAGAGAAAAGGCGTGCAGCAAGAGGGAACCCTTCCTAGAGCTAACGGCCAAGGTAAGAGGCTGATCGGCCCCTCCAGTCACTCACTACGTCGGGGCTTAATCGTCTGTGTGGCCGGGGAGGATTTATGACCGAGTGGGAAAAAAGAATGAGTTTGAAGCTCCGCACCCATACCACCTGAATGCATTACCAGTGCTGACGATAACTGCTTGTCTTTTTTTATTTGATGCTGTTGCTCCGTAATTGATGAGGTATTTTTTACAATGCACTGTAGAATGATATACGTGTGACTTGATGGTGATTTGATGATGCATGTGTGACATGGCCCATTCAATAAATACTGCAAAAGAGAGATGACCTAATCCAAAAAAATGCCATTCCTGCTTTTATAGTTCAGATTGATTGTCTTTGGGCCATTTGCCTAATGTGCGAGATAATGCACTATTCTGCTCTGTATACGATTGCCAATTAGGTCAGTAGTATAGAAGCATTTCTGTCACCATCAGCTTGTCAAGGAGGAACCTTAAACACATCAAAGCATCCGTTTGCAGAGTTACTCTTAGTTGCTCCCTGTCCATTATATGTCTTAGCTGTACTCACTGTTTGGATTAATCGTTACAATGTTTCAATGAATATTCCTATAGAGATGAACGTAAATGTTAAATGTGTATATATATATATATATATATATATATATATATATATATATATATATATATATATATATATATATTATTTATTTAAATTTGTATCCAAAAAGTCATCTATGATAATAATGCAGTATGCATCCCATTGCACTGCATACTAGATGAATATAGATGATACACACTGGCTTGGTGTTAATTAATGTCTCAGAGCCACGGCAGTGTGTCACTGGGGTATTATGGCTCTGTCATTCCCATCTCGTAAAGGCAATCATTGAGAACATCTTCTGGGCTCTTTTACATGATTATTTACACCTGGATGTGAAACAGAACAGATTTGTCTAGAGGAGTAATGTTCACCATTCCAGCTGTGGACTACAGTGATTATCAAAACGATCTTGTAACAGCACCGTGGGAATGGAACATATGAGCAGTTATGTTCCTGGTATTTGAAAAAGAAAAAAGCTTTTATTTTTACCAAGGCGCAGAGAATACGCTCCCCATCTTAAAGAGCTCTCATTAAACTGCCTTCTTACAAAATGGCCTCTTTCTGTATGTTTAGATATTATGGAGTCTCATACTGTTACCTTCCACGCCACCGTTGCCACCTCAGCTCAGTGCAAACACAAATGAGGTAATCCTCCTGTCTCTGTGTATTCCCTCATTTGGTTGACTTTTGGATTTTTCAAAAAACACTTGGCTCTCTGCTCCCTAGATCCTCCTCCCCCTGTCGCCTATTATTGAGCTAGTCTAAAATCACATTTATTAGCCTTCGGTTATGCAATAGTGATGGCATGATAACAAGCTGGCAGGGTGCATCAGATCAACGTGAACTTTCCTCTCTTTGACAAGTGCTGAGTGCCTCTACGATGGAGGACTGTTACTCCCCACCCACCCACCACTACCACTATCCCCCTGTCCCCTCTCCATGGGGCCCCAGTAACGTTCTCAATGGACCAGGACATGTCACACCTCAACCGATATTGACTATTGATTTCTTAGCAGTTTCTTGGTTCACATCAAGGCCTTTCATTCTGTTGAGATGAATGATGCGCAGCTGGCTAACTGAAATACATGCTGAAATGTTCTGAACATATGCTGAAATCTCTTCTGAAGCTATGATTGGTCGTGTGAGTGGAAGAAAAGAAATGAATCTTTGATCGTCCTCAAAGGTAACTTAGAGTCAAACATTTTTATTTATTTATTGATTAAGTGTAACCATGGATTTCCTGCTAAGATCAATATAAACAAAAATAAGTTATGGTTTGCATCGATAGTTAACGGCTGCTTTACATAATCCATTTGAGCTGTTTGTGTACAGCGTGCATGGGTGCTTGTCTTATGGATATGTGACCTGTTGTGTCTAACAACAATTTTAATAATGGAAATGTAGTGCCGGCAATTATTTGATTTGGGACAGTTGGACCAATGCAATCATTAAGGTGAGCAGGCTTTTTGTAATAGGCTTTAGCCGCCCTATCTGGCCAGGGGGTGAGTGGTTAACTCATTCTGGGCCATTGCAGCCCATAAACATTAATGGAAAACTCCAGTCTCCAATCTGCCAAATCTATTCACTTCTTCATATGATGTTACAGCGTGCTATGAAACATGGCCTGTAAATGGTGGCCTGATGCATTGACTCAATGGAAGAACTTTGATAGAATGCGTTACTGTCTGCAGCAATTCAGTCTTCATCCAAGTGAACAGCTGCATCAAAAGACATGTCCGTACAGAGCCATGCTTCAGCTCAAATGCTTCTGATTTTATTGAACCCTATAAAACTAAAATAATCCTTTGCTATGACCAGCATTTGGCTGTGCTGTACAACCCTTTCTTTAAATGTCACTTCTGGTTATTGTCAATTCTCTGCTCCGTGCCCTCCCTAACACCACTATCTTCAGGAGAAAAGCCTTTTGATATTTTAATCTACACAACTCTTCGGTTGTTGTGCACTACAATCTCCCCAACTGTTTCTCCTCTGCCTTGTATTAGGGAGTCCAATGTGTCTTTGGGCTAACCAGATTTTACCCTTTTATTTACCCCAGCACCCACCCTCCACCCCCCACCCACAGGCCTTTTTATATGTGTGTGTATACTCATAAAATATTACACCACCCCTATGTCACATAACATTGATTTGTGTTCACTTTAAACTCATTATCCCAAGGTTAAGAGGCACTTTTTTATTCATGGATAACCAATGCTTGCTATACAAAAACGTATCTATTTTCCTGAAGGACGCTCTTTGTTTTTTCAAATGCAAGCGAGAAACAAGTTGTCGTCAATTGTTCGCCGCTAAATGACTTCAGCAACAACCTCAACCTCCTCTCCAAAACAAATGTGATCCTGAGCTTGCCTTAGTCGTCCCAGTTAGGTAATTTAGTTTGACTTTGGTTTGATTCTAACTAAATAGGAATGGATGGATCATATTGCAATCGTTTCAACTGGAGGGTCTACGGTCATAAGTTGTAAGTGGGGCAAGTTGCTAGGCGACAAGTCACCTGCAGCCCTGGAGCCTGCAGGGACCCCACCATCCCTACCCTATTCCTCCCCGGCTTGCCATTGGCTCAGCAAGACCTTCACCCTTCCTCTGCTGTGAATCTTCTCCCCTGCCGTCTCCCTCCCACGTTACCTTTTACTATCACGTTGCCTTGACTCCTCTCTGCTCCCTCATGCAGGGTGGAGGAGCGAGGCATTTGATCCACGAGCATGGCTGCCATGGCATTGGTCCCCAGCTACAGCCCTTCACTGTGGGTCAGGGTGTGTCATGCCCTCCCCCGGCTGGACCTGTCCATGGTGATGAGGGACAACAGCTTCGTCCCAGACAGCTGGGAGTACCAGCAGGTAAAGGGCACCTGTCACCACCGGTCCCCCACCTAATACCACACAGCAGTCACCTGTGGAAGCTCTGAGCCTCATCCACACTCATGATCCAAACTCTGGTGTTGCGCGCTTATTGCAGTCTGAATGGTGTGCTGGTGCACTTATGTACAGGGATATGATTGCAAGTTGTCATTCAAGTAACAAGATATTGCATACTACATTTCTTTCGACATCTGATATTTTTATAATGTTGTTTATAAAGATAATGTTGGTGCTCACAGATGGGTTGATTGGACAAGACTACACCAAGCAAATTTCAGCATTGCACCTTTCAATTCCTTTGAAGGCGTGAAAAATCGTAGTGCTTTTACATTAGCACTGAGAGTCCACCATTTCAATATGTCATACAGAAATCGGAGCCACAGTTGCAGTACCAGTTTCTGATTCAACCTCTTAGTATGTATTTTAACACAATACTAAACGACTATATATATATAAATATACTGGTATTTCTTCGGTGTGCCAGTTTGGTCAGTTTTATCTGGTTTCATACTTCCGATGAACAGGCTTCATCATAAGCCAGTCCTCGAGCGAGTCTTGTCACACTATGGTGTTTGTGACTTTCCCATGGCGCAGAGAGCAAATTATCCTCTAGAAGAAGAAAGAAAAAGAGACAGCAAGTGCTTTAAGAGAGAGGGGAGGTTGCTGCTGAGAGAGAGAGAGAGAGAGAGAGAGAGAGAGAGAGAGAGGGAGAGGGAGACAGACATAGAATGAGAGAGTATGAAACGGCGCAGAGGGAGAGCGCAATGGGCAAGTAGAGGGAAGAGGAATGATGGAAAGAGAAAAGGGGAAAACGAATGGGAGTGAGGGAGAGAGAGGGAGGGGAGAGAGAGAGTGGCCGTGAATGTATTTAAGTAGGTCACAGATTATTAATAGAGATTCACTGGGGTGGATAGAAAGAAAGAGAGAGGGGGGAGGGGGAGGGGGAGGGAGAGAGGGAAAGAGAAAGCGGAGGAGAGAGAGAGCGAGCAAATGAGAACGTGGGGAAACAGGGATGCATGGGTGGGGGTAGAGATGTGGAGGGGGCACAAGAAAACGGAGCGAGATATAGAAATAGTGAGAGGGGAAATAGGAGAGGGACTGAAGGTTGGGAAATAGGGGATGGCAGTCAGCAAGACAGATGGAGACAATGCCAGAGATAATGCTGTAAATATCACAGGAATGTTGACTTTATGACATCAAGACCCCTGACCAAATGAAAGCGTAGCGCGGCTTAGTGACGTTACAACTAACACCGCAGTGCAGGAGAATCGCTAGTTAAAACCGTGCACATGAGAAGGATCGCAAACGATCAACAGCTGAGCAAAACCGCTGTTATTATGAGTTGGATTAAGTGCATCATGGAATATTGGCATATCGCACGGTTATTATATGTACATATACATATATAGATATGCGGTATAAATATAAAGTGTGGCTTATGTGTGATTCACACTCTGAAGAATTTCTTCAGTGTTTTACTTTGTATCCTTCTCCTGGTGTAGATGGGTTTGGAAGACGAGGACAAACGGTGGCATTTAAGAGGATTACTTCCGATGTTTCCCCCTCCTTGTTGCTGTTCACCACACATAAATAGAACTCAGGGATTCAGTGACTCATTTACTGTCTGACTCCTCTCTCTCTCTCTCTCTCTCTCTCTCTCTCTCTCTCAGACTCTGTTGGTTCTGTCAAGCTTGTCAGCCGTGGCCCTCGTTATCTCCCTCCTGGTGGTCCTCTCCTTCCTCATACACTACTGCTGCTGTCACCGTGGCGACCGGAGCGAGGGATCGGAGGAGGAGGAGGAGGATGAGGATGCCAGCACCGGTCACGGCTACAGCGGGCGAAAGGGGCGGGGCATCTGCTGTGTCACGTGGGTGGCGGTGGCGTCTGTCACTCTGTGCTGGTAAGAAGAAGAAGAAGAAGTCAGGGGGCAGAGCCGCTGTGTAAATGTCTTGAAAACACAGCCTAGTACAAGGCAGATCGGTGACCTTGTGTCTGCCGTGCTGTCACTGATGACATATGATTTCCATCATCATCAACATCGTCATCACCATCATTACCATCACCGTCACTATCATCCCCATCGCCATCGTCGTCTTTAAATCACATGTTCATAACATCATATGTTTCTCATATTTCGCGTGATTACCGAGTGTGACACTGTGATGTGTGACTAAACGATTTTGCTTGCTCCTATGAAGCACATAACATTGTATCTGGTCATAGGGTCACTGCACTCTGTGTGTGTGTGTGTGGGGGGGGGGGGGTTTGTGTGTGTGTCCTGGCCAAAAGAGGTTCAGTAGAATTTGTAACTCACAGTAGATTGTGGTCACATTAACACAGCCTTACGCTTTTATGAGGAATGTTTTGTGGTCAATAAACAATCTAGTCATTGAGCCACAGCAGTGTTTGAATCTGTGTGCATGTGTTTCTGCGGATGTGTGCGCATGCAAGCGTTTCTGTGGTAGGGAAGGACAGGAAGATGCGAAGCAATGAGGAAATCCGAGTGCTGACACACGCATACCATGTTGTCCACAGAGGTCGACCACACATCAATGTTAATACTGTTTGTATGCAGGGACTTTCACCACTTCCACCTCAGCAGCGTAAAGATCTCAGATCAGCTGCCTGCCCAACAGAGCCCCTCACATCTGGTGGTGATCACTCAGCTACCGGGTCAACAGAGTATTGCATTATATTGGTGTCCCTGCCGACTTCAGGAAAACATGCTACTAGACTGTTTTGTATGAATGCAGCACCAGCAGGAAGGTGGAAGGGGATGCTTAGCTTCCTCGTCCTAGCCCAATCTGAGCTGAGAACCTTTCTCTTCCTCTGTTATTGCAATGCGCACATTAATATCACTGGCTCTTATGGAACATGGCCGCCCATTCGATTTCGGTGTATTCCAAGTGTCTGCTTATTGCGTTAGATGCCGTCTTGCATCCTATTGCTTGATCATATAGGACATAATGTACTGCGTGATCAAATTTAAGCTGTTGTGCTGATGTTATTACTTCCATGCGTTAAGGCCTGCTCTCTCCTCGTGCCTTGCCATTTGGTTGCCTCCCTCAGTATAACTGTGATAAAAATGGATTGTTGTGGTACTGTATTGAAAAACGATTCTGTTCACCTTGTGGAAATTATTTGCAGAGACTCTGCTTCTCTCAGAGAGTTGTCTTTGGTTAAAAGATATATAGAAATACTGATACGTATGCAGCAACAGTTGACTGCATATACATTTGAAAGCTTGAAATGCATACACACAAACACACACACACACACACACACACACACACCTACTTTGCCCCCTGCGTTCTAATCTGGGTCAGATACTATGTGGGAGATCGGGTAATACCATTCCATCCGGGGTTGAGGTGGGGGGGGAGGGGGGGGGGATTTGATCTCTGAACATCTGTCCATCGCCTTAATCTCAATATTTGAATAAGAGAAAAGATGTGTTATGTTTCTAATAGTCCTTGCTGCCAAAGCCTTTAGTTGAGGAAATCTCAGCTGCTTCCCGCTACCTTTGGTTATGGGGTTTTGCTCACCCAGAGCATGCACATCACATCCTTACTCCCCTTCCATCTTGTTGGGTAACATTTATTTAATATGTACATATACACACTGAATTAAACATTACTTGCATGCCTCTCCTATCCCTGCTTGTCTTTTTCCTTCTTTTCCCTTATTCCACTATAAATCCATGTATTTTCTTTCCCTACTAGTGTTGCTATAGGTGTTGGTTTCTACGGCAACAGCGAGGCTAATGATGGGATGTATCAGTTGACCTCGTCTCTTCTCACAGCCAATTATACTCTCGCTTCTATCGATCTGCTGGTGAGTGCTGCTCTTTGCCAACAAAACTTAACACACATGAAGAATATCTGCACCTGTTTGACTGAGAGACAAACCGAAAGGATGTGATTTGTGAACTTCCCAAACATTGTTTGTGTGTGAGAGTGTGTGTTATTGAGGCTCCTGTGGGTTCATGTGGTTAGATTGCGGTTTGTGTGTCATTTTGATCAACATCCTGTTTTCACCGGTACCGCGCTGTCTGAGTGAGGAAATTACAGACTATTAATTAACTAAGTAATTGCAGGAATACACAGGGTAAACATGATAAACAAAAACATTGTAAAACAGCACACATTTCACTTTCTCTTTCATTTATTCTACAATCAACAGCCCAATATGAAGTCAATATAAACATGCGAAAACTACAACAATTTTATAAAAGATTAAACACACACTTTGTTCACTCTCACACAAAGTGAAACAGTGTTTATTGGGGCTTGAAATAAATCCATGAACTCAAAGTCCTTCTGCTCCGTTCCTTCTCCCTCCATTGGGAACCAGCTACTGCCAAGTTTTAAAGAAAAGATGTGATTAGTACATTGACAACACCTGCAACTAACTCAGCTGTCTTCCATTCAGCTCCCGGGAGCCACACCACCTCCTATTGCTCCCCTACAGACAGTTACCCACCACACCTCCACAAATATTCATTCAAGAATCAAGAGTTGTATTTATCAAATGTTAAACACAGGGTAGTTCTGGGTAATACAATTCTTAGGACGAGGTGCTCGTCATCTTCATAGTAGGTAAAAAGTCAAATAAAGAGCAAAAGTACAAAATAAGAGTAATAATTTAGAATAAGTTAGACTATAAGAGTGAGGAATATAGATTGTTAAAAAATAATGTATATACAATGTAATACAATAGAATATAAAAAAAGGAATATTAAAATATAAACAGTAATATGAGACCATGACTATCAACTCCCATATGAGCTCACCTACATTCTTTGCACCTTCCTCCCCAGATTTCAGACACCATCAGTGGGCTGCAGCTGTCCATCGCCGGCCCCCTGACCTCCATGGAGGAGCTGTTCACGGGCAGCAAACCCTTTCTGGTGTCCACGCGCAACTGTCGCCGGTTATCGGACAACGTCATCAACCTGCTCTCCTCTATCTCCATGGCCCGCTCCAGTGGGGGTCTGGTGAACGACAGCAGTAGCATAGGGGCTCCCATCGCCGCCCTCACCCCGGTACCCCCGTCCATAGCCCCCACCATGTCCCCAAGCGGTGGGATCATGCCCAGCCCCTTCTCACCCGGCTGGGCCGCCAACACTCTGATGGTCAACGAGGACTACAGGTACACCCGGTGCTATGGTCTTCACAATTAATTGGTATTGTTTATGACGTCAATTGAACTCAGATTCAGGTCATTAAGGAATAGGTAGGAGTGTACATATTGCTCAAGGATGTGAATAGCTAGTCTGCATACATTGGGGATTTAATCTAGTATGTTTGGGCTAGGAGTCACACTCCCTAGCCACTGCACTATCCTGCCCTGCTTTGACTAGACAGCTGGATGTTATCAGAATCCGTTTCTGAACCAGTACATGCAATTGACCAGAAGATGAGATAAAGGAGTGTCTGTCTAGGAGGACCTAGACAGACAGCAGACTTTGAACATCCGACAGGAGCAATTTACATGAAAAGACCGTAAACAACATGTATCAAACAACAGACACTTATTAACCTTAGAAAAATCATCTACTTTACTAGTACTACTCTATAATACTCTTTAATACTCAGTAGACACCAACAAGACAGTGTCTTGCATTTATTGTCAACTTTGAAGTAAGTAGAATGTTTCTCTCCAAGTATTGTCCCAGTATGCAGAGCAATGCTCATCAAGGACACATTTTAGATAAAATATGCAAAGAAAGAATAGTCAAAAGCACACAGACAGTATTTCGGTCTCATCAAATGTCTTATTATGTAATTATTTCCTACAGTCTCCACAGAAATATTACTAGGAAGGAAGGCTATGGGTTATGCTGTTCGGTTATAATTCAGGCCAGGTTTTCTTTGCTTTAATAACCTTGTTTAATTGCTTGTTGAGCCTACATCGTGTTTGTGTGTGCGTGTGTGTGTGTGTGTCTGCTCCAGGTGGCTGTCCTATGTGCTGCTTCTGCTCCTTGACCTCATCGTGTGTCTCTTCATCTTGCTGGGACTGGCCAAGCAGGCTCGCTGGCTACTCATTCTGTAAGTACACACACGAACGCACACACACACACACACACACACACACACACCATTTTACAGATGCATCAAACTAGCACCTAGTGGGGAACACGAGAGAATCTCCTCCTAAAATGGCTCCTCCGTTTTCTCCTCCGCCTCCATCTCTTCCATCTCCCCCCACCCTACAGGATGACTGTCTTGTCCTGGCTGGCCTTGTTCCTCAGCTGGGGTTCCCTGGGCCTGGAGACTGCATCAGTAGTGGTGAGTCGACACACAGCATCCAGCTGCTCCATAAGGGCAGGGACGCCAAGGACCAGCACAGAGGCTGTGGTGGGGAAATGGAAGGGAGTGGTCACATATGGGTCTAAATGGCCGTCACATGGAGGCAGAGCACTTCAGGGTGCGACACCCCCCAGTGGCACGCTAAAGCCATGTTAGGAATCCCTGGCAGAGAGCAGAGAGCAGAGCCCAGCTCCGGAACAGACCGGCCTCTGTTGTCACGTGTGTGTGTGTGTGTGTGTGTGTGTGTGCGTGTTTCTGTGGCCATTATGTTGCACTGTGAAAAGACCTGCTTCCTAGGGAACCCTGCAGTCATGGCGGTGGACCAAAAAAAGAAAGAAAATAGGACAGAGATTAAAGATTCAATGTGCGTGTGCGCGAGTATGCGCAAGCACATGTTTGCGTGTAAGCACTGCTATCACTGCGTGGGTGTATGGCTTTGAGGAGCAAAGGAGGAGGATGCTTTCAACCAGAGTGGGGGAAGGGAGGAGTCGGGGCGAGAGAGCATCTAAGACTTATTTGAAGTGTGAGAGCATAAGAAAGAGAGAGAGAAGGAGAGGGAGAGAGAAATATTCAGATAGCCCTTGTGTACTGCTTGATGTGTTTGCTATAGCCCCTCCTGGGACCATTAAGGAAGGCAGTAGAAAATATAGAGAGATGTATGGGGAAGTAAAACCACAGCGAGAAGCTGTAAAACGGTGGAGAACATCAGCTACAAGCCAAGCTGAAGGATGCTTTTAGCAGCAAAATAAAACGAAGACACATATCTACTCCTGCTCAAGAGGCAGAAAGGTTGACTAGATCAAATCAAATATAGCCTTATACCACCCCCCCCCCCCCACACACACACACACACACACACAAAGAGGAGCAGATGTTGCTTCTAACCTGTGCAATTTGTGTGTGTGTGTGTGTGTGTTGTGGGGGGGGGGTTGGTGTCCTTGTGTCACGTTGATCTAGTGGGAGACGTCCCAGGGTCTGGGGGTCCACACAGAGCAGCTCTGTCCCCTCCAACAGCAGCACAATGCAGCAGCTGTGGCCCTGCCTGCTTTGGCCTGGATCTGCACTACTTTGTGTGTGTGTGTGTGTGTGTGTGTGTGTGTGTGTGGGGTTCTCACTCCCTCTCCTGGTGGGGACTCTCATTTCCAGCCAACATTGTGTGTGTGTCTCTATGCAATTTATGTGTGTGTGTGTTCACTCTTCTACACATTATATGTTTTTCCTATACATCCTGGCAATGAGGAAGTGTGGACTGTAATGAAAGATAAAACAGTAATTAAAAAGGTATTGATGAGAAAGAAAGGAGACAGAGTTGGTCAGCCAGAGGGCCAATCAGCAGAGGCCTGTTCAGTTCAGATAGAAGCATGTGACACGGCCATCAGCAGATCGATATAGCCCGACAAACCGCAAGGCTGACATCAGATACGCAAGGAGGGTAAGTGTGTCAGTGGGTTGGAGTTTCTCTGCTAACTTTGCCCTTGTGATCACTCTCTCCTGCCCTCCCTTGCACCCCTGCCCATCCTGCCTCTCTCTCTCTCTCTCTCTCTCTCTCTCTTTCTCTATCTCTCTCTACTCCCGCTTTCCCTCTCTCTTTCTCTCTCTCACACTACCTCTCTGACTCTCTCTATATCTCTCTCTCTCTCTCTTCCCTCTCTCCCCGTCACACTCTTTGCATTGCAGGCTCTCAGTGACTTCTGCACTGACCCGAACATGTTTGTGCTCAACTCCACTCACTTCAACTCTGGTACCAGCTCAGGTATGGCTCCAAAACAATGCTTTCATTCTAACCCTATGCCATGTGAGTAGCGGCCTTCTTCGCTGTTGATCATTATTTGACCTAATTCTACTGTATACATTTTTTTCTGCATTGGCAATTCAGACGTGCTGGATTACTACCTGACCTGCAGCAGGCGCATGAACACTCCCTTCCAGCAGGTACTAACTATGGCCTAATTGGTCTAGTTTACAGAACGTCTACACACAAATATGAGTATGAAAAGTGAACTGCTTTTCTTTTGCTCCTCTAATTTAATTGACAACTAGACCATAACAAACAAGGGCACAGATACTGCTGTTGGTCTAGAATACATAACTTATTAACTACAGGGAAAGAATATAAGCCTCCTGCTGTTTAATTAAACTTCCATGTCGACTACATAACTACATAACAAATTAGTTTCCTTCATATATTGACTTATAATAAACAAATAAAGGCACATAAAGGTCAGAACCTCAAATGTAACTCATTGATCTGTGTTTAGCCTCTGACCCAGTCTCAGAGGGCACTGTCCAACATCCATACACACCTCTCCAGTCTGGACCGGAATGCTCTGCCACTGTTCCCCAAGGCGGAGGTACGTTGTCATGAGCTCCATTGCTGCACGAGACACAACATGGCTGCCTGAATCAGGAGGGGCATTGTAAAAAATCTATATTTTGTTGTATTTTAGAAATCTCTCAGGGAGGTCCAGCAGATCCTCAACTCCACAGAGGGGAACTTCCATCAGCTGGTAGCCCTCCTCAACTGCCGGGGGCTCAATAAGGTACTTCTCAGCTCTCCGTCATTCATGGGAACTGATGATATTGGACGAAACCGATATTGATTGAGGATGACTATAAACAATGCATCACCAAACTCCAGTCTATGTTGCAATATTTCATGTAATTGTCTCCTCTCTCTTTCCCTTTCCCTTTCTCTCTCATCCGTCTCTCCTCGGTTCAGGACTACATTGAC
This sequence comes from Lota lota, assembly GCA_026745465.1. Taxonomy (NCBI): domain Eukaryota; kingdom Metazoa; phylum Chordata; class Actinopteri; order Gadiformes; family Lotidae; genus Lota; species Lota lota. The sequence goes on from JACYXH010000826.1 coordinate 878,467, forward strand.
TCCCTGAAGGGCCTGTGTTATGATGGGATGGAGGGACTGCTCTACCTCTCCCTCTACTCGTTCCTCTCTGCTCTGGCATTCACCGCCATCCTCTGCTCCCTCCCCGGGGCCTGGCGCAGCTTCCCCAGGTGACACGGGAACCTCTTGTATAACGTGGGAGGTGGTGCACATCACCATGTGGGCAGAAAGTGTTTAGGGGTGTTTTGGATTGAGTTAGGCAATTGTAAACGTTTAAGGTTTCTATGGCTTTGTTTGTTTAATGAGGACTAGGATATGTTACCGGTTTTCTCTTTAGAATCACGGGTTTCGCCTTACTGCGGCGAAACCAGGTATTTACTGATCTGGGAGTTGTTGAAAAGAAAATCCCAAACAGAACCAGTGAGCAAAGCTGTTGCCAAGAGGTTGGGTCTTAAAGTATACACATATGGCAAGGCATACAACTTAGGAATTCAATGATTTCTGTCATTGCAATAGTTAGAGTTAATTATAATAGTAGTTGTAATAGTTATTATAATAGATATAATAATACTAATGACTGTAATGTACTTTGTCAGCAAAAAGGTGTATCCATAATTATCATGATATTGAGGGATGTGTGTCAAGATTCCTGTTGCAATGTTCTTCCCCAAAGAATATCAATGACACCCTTTAGCATTTTGTATTCAGGATGCACATCATCATAAGGACATCAGTGCTCTTGCCCTGACACTGAACTTTGTACTCTCTCTCTCACACATTCTCTCACACTCTCTCACACTCTCTCTCTCACACTCTCACTCTCTCACACTCTCACTCTCTCACACTCTCACACTCTCTCTCCCTCTCCCTCCCTCTCTCTCCCTCTCTCCCTCCCTCCCCCTGGATGGCGACAGTGATTCTGAAGACTACGAGGACTCCGACAGCGAGAGTGAGGACCCCTTCACATCCCATCAGGCACGTAGACAGACGGCCGCGGGGTCTCAGCGAGGGGCCCTGCCCCCCTTCTATAATTACCCAGGGGCCAGCTGGACACCCCCCTTTTCTAGCGCACCGCCCCTCCCGTGAGTAACGCAGACACGCAGACACACAGACAGACAGACAGACTGGCCCTAGGTTCCACAGGAGCAGCAGCAGAAGGAATAGGGAGTTAATCATTAGAAACCATGATTAAATCATCTGTGTATTTATCTCACCTGGTGGAGGGGTGTTTGATGAGTAAGCTGATCATGCCATATCATATCCCTGAGATTTGTATAGAGAGCAAAACCCAGAGAGCAGGTGCAAGTAAACAGAAGCAATACACAAAGTATTACCAAAGTATGAATTTGTGTTATTCTATACTTCATCCACCAGTGAGCTTAGCAGTCACACATGTTTAAAAAGTGACACATAGCACATTAGTAGTAGCGCATAGAAATCAGGTTATATACTTCGAGACTTCACTTCACATTTCATTCATGGTAGCATAAGATAAGGCTAACAGATAAGTTAGTCACAGTACATTACAACTAGGGTTACACACAGACACAGACACACAGACACACAGACACACAGACACACAGACACACAGACACACAGACACACACACACACACACACACACACACACACACACACACACACACACACACACACACTCAGTGTCTCCATACAGACATATGAAGTGAATAGTCTTAAAGTCCACGACAAGTTTGCCAGGCTAACCACACACCATACAGACAGACACACAGACAGGTCAACGTGGACAGCAGTGTAGGCAGAGAAACAGACGCAAACTCTAGAGGTCTGTCTGTCTGTGTGTCTGTCTTATTTGTCTGTCCAGCGTTTCAGGACAGACAGCAACGTAGGCCCTCCGCCCAATCATTTCACAGATCTCGGTTGCGTGTCAAATGACCACCTGGCTTCCTGTACTGTAGTAGTAGTACAAGTACTACAGTGAGTATTCATACTACTGCTACTGTATAGGGGGGCGGGGTAAGGGGTTGTCATTGGCGATGCTCTGATCGTAAAAACTCCAGCGTCGCAAGGCTCAGGTTGAAATAGGTAACCCCCCCGCCCCCTCGCTCCATCACGCTCCTCATCGCTCATCTGCATTGTGGCGTTCTTGTTGTCTGATCAAAGCTCTCAAATGTATTCCTTTCTCTTTCTCCCTGGTCTCTCTCTCTGTCTTTGTCATTGCCACTCTCCCCTTTCTTTTTGTGACTTCTCAAGTCGTTTCTTTGCAATTTTCTTTGCTCTGCCCTTCTGCTTCCCTGACTTTGAAGGTCTAGTGAGTAGTAGGATAACCAATGCACCCCATTGAATGACAAAGTGTAGTGGTTTAACCTTTTTTAACATCAGGTACCTATCTTGCCTTCAGCTTAATTTGTGCAGCTGTGTTAATCCACTCAGCCACAGCAAAGTAATTAATACAATCTAGATATTAACCAAACACTAATGAAAAGTCAAGTATCCTCTCATGAAGTATCTCTGGATGGCTCTTCTTAGCATGGACTAAGAAAACACTCCACGTAAAAAAAACAATTCTGCTAAACGGAGCTGGTAAATAATGTTATCATTACATACATCTAAATTCAGATTTTACACACACACCTTTTATACCTATCTCACTTCATGCAGGAGTTGACTGCAAACGTGGGCACCAGTTCTTGAGCCACGTAACAGCCAAGCCTGCTCATTCATACTGACACCACTTTTATTGATATACTGTATGATTTCACACACCATTTCTCTAATCACTCTCTCTGCCTCTCTCTTGTACCATCCTCGGCTCCCTCTGGCCTGTTCCCTCTGTCTTTCCTCCACGCATCACATCCCCCCCCCTACTCTTTCCTGTGCACTCTACCTTCCTCCCCCCTCTTCTGGTCCTTATCTCTCTGTCTCTATACAGGACTCCAAACGTTTCCTCCAATGGCAACCCTGGCTATGAGAGCCTGCCGTTGACTGACAGGCAGTCCCCACCCCCCTCTGTGAGTTCCTCTGTACTTGTGACATCTTCATTCTCTGTGCCATTTCTCCATTGCCCTGATTGTGAACCCTCGCACCCATGTGGATCAATGAATCACAACCTGCCATTGCAGGGCCGTGTTGAATGGCCTCGGCTGTAAAAAAAAAAATATAACTATGAATACACTCATTCTTATACTGATATTATTATAATAATAATCAATCAATATAAATTATATTCTTCAAATTCGGTTCTTACGTTTAAGACATTATTCAAATTGTAAACGTTTATAAAAAATATAAACATGGAACTTTCTCCTGGCACACTCCTTTTCTGACTTTTTGAATAAAATGATCTCAGAAGTTGACCGCCTTACAATTTATTATTAGCTTCTTTTTTTTTTAAAGCTTCCTTCATCTAACTTGTAATTAAATTAACATTTATCAAGGCTTCTCCGAATCCCTTACGGACGTTTGCACTTAGCATGGATAGCATACCATAGTCCGAACACCAATACCACTTATAATATTGCTGAACATTGTTGAATGTTCATGTTTTCTCTCTCTTCTTCTTCTCCCACCTCCACAGTACTCTCCCAGCATGCTGACCGGTTACGGGGGCAGTAGTCAATCGCACCCCAACTCTACCCATTCGAGGAACCTGTATTCACGCTGATATTCTTTCTGTCGTCATTTGAAAAAAGAAATGTATAGGAAAAAAGGTTACATTTTTCATATGGACACTTAACTGAGATGAGAAGACAAAATCAAATCTAAATAAACTGAATGCTAGATGTGATCTCAAGATTTGTAACGTCTTTACCATTTAAAAAAAACAACCAGTATAATTAAATAGCACTTAAAGTAGACAGGACGAGGGGACTATTCAAAGGCCTTGCAGGGAGCTAAAACACAAGATGGGTATGGATGTGCAAAGGTTTAAATCATGTATATTCTGTATTCATCCTGTTCCCTTGTCCATGTGAACTGTGAAAAGTTGTGAAGCAAGCCAATCTGGTATTGACGTCACTATGTTGTAGTTTTATATTATTAAATGTATCAGGACCACCAATTTATTTTATATAAATATTGTTGTAAAACACTGGCACGTAGTGTGAATGGATATGCAGTTCCCTAACTCAGTATAACCTTCTTTTTTAACTTTTTAAAGGTGGCTATTCTGTAATTCCCTTGTCCCTGATACTCTGTACATTATTAGTGTCTATAATATCTGAATAATCATGAACATTTGCTCTTAAAAAAACGGGGGGGGGGGGGGGGGGGGGGATGGTGTCTTACAATGATTCTGCTTTGGGAGCTAGGGATGGAGAACTACAACTGCCAATCAGTCTTGAGAGCAGAGGACTACAACCCAATCGCAGTGGGCACACTGCAATATGACACCTGCTACTGGCGTTGCAGTAGTCATACCGTAACTAGCAATAACTCATGTACAGCAGTGGGTCTCTGACATCTCTAGATGTTTCCGTGTATATATATATATATATAAAAGGTATAGTATGTGGGAGATTTCATTCAATTACCCCTCCTTGCCTCCTGCCCTTGTTAACCCTTGAATTAAGTTTGTACCGTATTATCAATGCTCCTTTTGAATGGCATCCTTTTACACTCAAAAGTCTAATATAAATAAAAAAGAACAATAATAATATTAAGCCCTGACTCGTTTTTGTCATACTTAAGATGTGAGAACAATGAAATCAACACATTCTCCCAAAACAATCATTTGAATACTTCTTTATACAAAATCTTTAATGTAATATTCACTATTGCAAACTTCTGAGTTGTGTTGAGACTTTGAAAGTCACATTGGTAACAAAAGATGGTATACCCATTTATTTTGGATTTGCATAGATCTATGAATATGAGACTGTTAATGTAGTATTAGTGCCTTCACAGTACCTGTATGCAGAGATAAACAAATCACAAGACACCAAGTTCTAACAGGTCTGCGTAGCTTTGCAGTGCATAGAAAGTAGCGTGTGGTGGGAATCAGTGCATTACCTACTGCATGTTTGTTGGTTGCTGCTGGGAACATAAATGTCAGGGTCAAGGATGCTAGGTACATTTTCATGTCACTTCTCTTGATATGCATATTCCCATTGTTCTTAGCAACTCACAGTAGGCTGAATTCGTGCAAAAACAATGTTGATGAAATGATATCTAGTCAAGGATCATAAAAAGGCATACTTTAACAACACTTTAAAAAAACATGAGTTTGAGTACACCATTTTATAAACGGTACCAAGAAAACACAGAAGCAGAGAAAACAGTCACCCACAAGTTGGAACAACAGTCACCATTGCCACTTAACAGTCCATGTTGGAAGCAAGCCTTAACCTTGGCTTCTCTTTGGAGTTTCTACTGTGTGTACATTAGTCTGTGTGTGTGTGTAATTGTGAACGTGCACAGAAACATATCCATAGTGCACTCCCTGAAGAGTTCTCTGAAGCATGTCCCTACCCCCCCACCCCTCCCAGTCACTGTTGTAAAGCGACAGTTTTTCCATGCTCGGTATGGGTGGATGTACTGTCCCCCTCAAAAAGAATCAGTTTTGGGGGTTGTCCAGGTTGAGCCACGAGCCGTCCTCTTCCACCTCCTGCCGGACGACCAGAAGCATCTCCGCCACTTCTGGAGAGAGCTGTTCACTGAGGAACACACTGCGAGGGGAGACACGTGTGCGTGAATGCAGGGAGAATGGATGAGGAAACACGCACGCACGCACGCACGCACGCCACGCACGCACGCACGCACGCACGCACGCACGCAGGCAGGCAGGCAGGCAGACAGACACAAACAAATAAGGTAAGACCCATGTGACTGTTTAAAAGATGGACAGATAGATACAATAGATACCTACTATATTCAGAGGGGAAGTTAAGCTGAGTAAAGTACTCATTATAAAGTATATTCATTTCTATATCTATCGTATGAACTGTCACATGGATATTAGCTCATTTGTTTGTGACTATGGAATGGGATGACTCACTTAACAAGTTGCATGAGGCCCATACAGCCACAGTGCAGGCTTCATCAGAAACAGACAACAGTCTCTGTTCCCCGAAAAGGGCTCAAAAAATGTCCCTTGTATTCCAGTGCCACTCTAGCCAAGTCTTTTTATTTTCCATCGAGTTGGTCTTCACTGTTAGTTCTATTCAGTAAGCATCCCTCACGCTACCCTCTTTTATTTCACCATATGCCAATTCTTTCATATAAATGATTTCCCATCAGGGATTAATTTAATTAATCTCATATTATTATAGTGTGTACCCTAAAATGTATTATTTATATATAGTTGTATTTATTAGTCATTTTATTATACTGTGAAAATAACAATTCAATAATAATAACACACTTCTGTTGGATTTGTTGGGATCTGATTTTGAACCTTAAGCGGATGATTGGTATAGATATTGTTAATCAATTAACAACCACTTCCTTATCAGTCAGCGCTACCCACCGTAGTTCTGCCTCTCCTCCAATGCAGACGGGATTCTTTAACTTGGAGTCCAGGTTGTAGTATTGCCCATTAACCAGGCACACCGCTAGCCAGTGGCGTCGCCTGAGAGGGAGGGACACTATTCCCAGCGACACCCGGGACGGAACATTCAATATGAAGCCCTGAACTTTAGACAAGCAGAGGCTATGTACCGTCCTATGTAAAAAGAAACCAAAAAAACAAAGAAAGAACAGATTATTCCCCCAAAATGCAAAGTGGTTGATGTTTAACTTAATATAGAGCTTTGTTAAGTGACATCTAATAGGCTGTTGAATGTCTCACTGCTGTGTTCACACACCTGCGCTTGTCCCACCATACTGCTGCTAGTTCTCTGCTCTGCAGCGCTGCCATGATTACGTTGACGTCATAGTTTCCTGTGCCTAACATTGACCGGTGTGGGTTCACGACACATTGTGGAGCTAGCCTGCATTGGAAGAGAAGTTGCATCATTAAAGGGCAGCAGAAGCATGTTTTCCTGTTTCATCGCAGTGCATTACACACAATTCCCATACACCTTGGCAAAATGGTGTGCTGGGGTTTTTAACGGTCCTTCCACATCCCACATTATCTGTGTTTTTTTCTTCTTGATATATTCTATTTAGTTACCTTCAGTGGACCAATGTATAAAGGTACATATAGGACCTCAACCAACATAATCAAATTAGATCGTCAGTGAGAAGAGACGGGTCCCGTTTAATTTCTTCATTCAGTAATTTAATTGAGCCTAAATTACAGAGGATAAAACCTCTGTCTTCGATGTAGTTTGGTTCCCGTCTTGGAGGCATTTTATAAAATGGTCTTGAATGTGCCATGTTAAGTTTTACAGAGCAATACAATGACAATGAGATTCAGAGTATTGCTCCCATCATAAAGGTTGTATTTCTAAGTACTAAGCATTACTACTTAATTACGTTATGTATATCTTTAACTAATTATGCAGTTCTGTGATTAACATCGTACCTTTTTGTTCGACTAAGGCTGTCAGAACAGTCACGTTTATTTTACTAACATTAGAAAACTAACTAACATTTAGAAAATCCCACATAAAACCCCATTGGTTGTGTCAAAGCCCTTAAGTCAGTGATTCATTTAAAAAAGGCTTTGCTTTTGCTGAAGAGATACAGCTCATCTGCGTGGAAGTTCAGTCAACAACAATGACAGGTACACAGTTGGCAAAGTGTAATGCACGCTCACCGTTTGCATATGTCGTCCGCAGTTTCCTTGGTGAACACTCGCTCCTGCAGCACGTTGTTGAGTGCATGGATTGCGCATAGCTCCAGTCTCTGCTTTTCATGGAAAACCTCTCCTTCGTTCATACTATATATTTTGAATACAAATATACAGAAAGTATGCGGATATCGACCAGCTATTCCAACTTAGCCGTGTAGCTTTTTTAATACAATTTAATTGCTTTGGATAATGCTGGCTAACTAGCACAGTTAAACTTCTTAGCTATCCCTTACCCTGCTGTAATATAACGTAAAGCCTGAACAACAAAACTGGAAGTAAAGAATTCATAAAGAATAATTCACATAGAACACAGATCAATAACAATTTATCATACAACTAGAGAGAGATATAAAAACCTGCAGACATTAGAACTCCCCGTTTAAGAGATGCTGGAATATGACAGCTTGGTCGGGAAACCGGAAGCTGAGTTGTTATTGTTGTTGCGCAGCTGTCATACCCTGTGGCCACGCCCCTACACTGAAAACACGCACTGATATTTTCTTTTGCAATCCACACACACACACACACACACACACACACATATATATATATATATATATATATATATATATATATATATATATATATATATATATATATATATATATAATATATATAAAATATATTCCGATGGCACACTGCCATCAATGTCAACCAGCATCTATTTGAAAATTGCCTCCGATTAAATGGATATTGTCTTGAAGCGCCTTCTAGTGGGGAATATTTATTATTGCTGCACACATGTAAAAAATAATAATTATAACGTTATCATGTTACTATTTATACTTGGTAACACTCTTTCTTGCATTTCAAACTGATTGGGGGCCTGATATGAATATTCTAAACAATCCCGTTCCAAGTTGTTTTGTCACTTCTTTGGTCAGCTTCAAAGTATGCTAGCATTCTCAGATCTACTTATAAATTCATGTTTGCTTTTTTAAATAAAAAATTCGGATTGTCAGTATTTTTACATTAGATTAAGCAGTAATGTCAATGAAAAAATCATTACGTTTGTGTTTTAAGAAAACATAAAAGGTGGGTGAGAGTTTTTCAAACGCTCCTATGGCTAGTGAGGTTCGATGATATTGTCGACTCTGTATGGTTGATAAAGCTGCCAATCAAATTTAAACAACGATCTCAGATATACGATTGGGCAGATGGTCCTCGCGTATCACGTTAATGCGAAGCCCATTGGTCAAGGGGAGTAGGTTAAATTGAGAATCTTATTTTTGTTCCTGTGTCAACGAAAAGAAGAAAAGAGCAGTTGCTAACCTTGCTAATAATCGGCAAAGGGCTTTCAAACGTTTACATACAATTACATTTTACAGTGACAACTGAAAGAAACCCAGTCAACCAGATCAAACATTTTGCGAAAAAATGGTAAGTCAAATGGATCCGCTTTCTTCAATATCGATGCTTAATCTTCCATTAACTTACGCTAATGTTAGCTTTCACCAGCCGTCGAGTTGTGCTTGATTCTGGATATGGCTACTGGATGCAGAGAAAGCTAAGCTTTGATAGCTAGATATCTACAGTATAACTAGTCTTATTTAAACGTGATTGTCCCAAAGATGACTTATAGAAACGTTATTGTTTGGGGATCCACCAAATGTAGGCTTCTGGCAGTGACACGTTAGCTTTAGCTGCTAGCAGTCATAGCGTTAATGGAAGCTGGCTGAATCCAGGTAGGTATGACTGTTTTTCGTTAACGTGGTCCCATTAAGTGACCTAACGTTTATAATGTATTTACATTATTTTAACTTGTTACAACTTTTGTTTGCTTCGTCGCCCTTTTTTATGTTACTACTCTGCGCCACAAGGGGCAAAACCTCAACGGGATTACACTTTTACATAATACATATATATGCATTTACCAATTCTATTGGTTTATTAAAATCAATATTTTGACATCAGGTAGAGTTAAATGTATATTTTTAATGGCAACAAATGCAATAATTGTCTATTGTTGAAATAATTAACAATTACGTTTATCTTCTCTAATCATCTTTGCATATATAAAGTGACGTAATTTACAGTCCGTTTTTTTTCTAAGAAATTACTTTTAAACGTTTTCCTTAACGAGGACGCATGGTATTTCTTGTCCATTATAGTTGGTTTTCGACTGCAAAGCCGAATGTATTACCTGTTTAATAATAATGTGTTGACAAACCTTGACTAAACTGTTCTTCTCTTTGCAGAACTCCAATGTGGAGAACTTACCCCCTCAGGTGCTTCGTTTGGTTTACAAAGAGGTTTCAGATTTAGCTGCTGACCCCCCAGAGGGCATCAAGATCTATCCCAGCGATGAAGACATCACTGAGTTGCACACAGCCATTGAAGGGCCAGGTAAGGTTTCATCCTCTTGATATTTCTTCCTCTGGTTGGATTAGGAGATGATGATGATGATGATGATGATAATAACTAACTAATAGTTATTTAGTTTGGTACAGAATAATATGCCATGCTACTTTACATGTCTTGCTTATCCTTACACTGGATGGCAGCTGTCAAAGTGCTACTGGAATATTCAAATAATGTTTGAATATCCCAACTACAAAACTAACTAATGATAATTTGGTCATCCCATATTTGGCCATTCTGATGATGGCTGCCGTTACCTCAACTGAAGCGTTGACGTGACGCGTTCTCTGACAACTAGCACCCGTACATATATATTTTATCACTGGGATATTTAGATGAAATGTAACCTAGCCTTCTACCTGCAGTTCCCAAATATGCATAGATGTTAATAAATTTCATATTTTTTGTATTTACCATTTGTCATAAAACAAAAGGAAACATTCAAATACTGAATTGAGATTCAAATACCTACCTAACGAACAAATATTTAAATATTCGGGCTCAGCCCTAGTCAGTAATATTACCTTTTTTTAAATCGAAATACAGGGGCAGGAGCTTAGTGCATCTGTAGGCATCCTTGAGCAAGATGGCTATCTCTTATAACTGCTTAATTACATCATTATAAGTAGGCTTAGTACTGGTACTAAATCAGTTTTGATATAAGACTGCTAAATGGTAACAGTGACCCAGTTTTTCCCATGTGGTTAATTCTTTATGCCCTAACAGAGGGAACTCCGTTTGCTGGTGGCATTTTCCGCATGCGTCTGGTCCTTGGGAAGGACTTCCCCGCGGTTCCACCCAAGGGCTACTTCCTGACCAAGATTTTTCACCCCAACGTGGGCCATAAGGGGGAGATCTGTGTCAATGTGTTGAAGAGGGACTGGAAAGCTGAGCTGGGCCTCAGACATGTCTTACTTGTAAGTGAAAATCTCACCTCTTTTCTCATCTTTGTTGATTAAAGATCTTATTTGTTTAGAAAGTTTCACATCAAATCCTTGACTGGATTTTTATTTTATGGTATTGAGCTAACTAATATTAGTTAATGACTTAAGTTATTACTATTGAAATCTTGGCTTAACAATGTCCTGCCTTCAGAAACACTAACAAATCTAGAGCCAAGTTGAGGTCAACGCAACAAGTAGTCAGCCTTGTAATTGTACAAGTGAAGACTTTCCATTACACGCACACACATTAATAAAAAAAAAATTAAACTAAAAACTGAATAGTTTAGCATCTGTGATTTAAACATTTGCTAGTTATAACAGCATGGTGTTACTTTTTGTTTATCCAGAAACATGCAGAAATAATAACGATAATGGTAATTGCACACAAGATCCGCAGAGCTTATGAAATGGTGGACACCAATAACTAACTCTTCAATTCAAACTCTCCAGACCATCAAGTGTCTTCTCATCCACCCCAACCCCGAGTCGGCCTTAAACGAGGAGGCCGGACGTTTACTGTTGGAGGACTATGCCGAATACGCCTACCGAGCGCGCCTGCTCACAGAGATCCACGCCATGGGAGGACATGGCGGCACCTCTGGGGTACCGCAGGACCCCAGCGACGGTCCGCAGCCCAAGAAGCACGCCGGAGACCCCACCAAGAGGCTAGCAGTGCCCGGCGCAGCCTCCGTGGCGGCGCTAGGTAACGGTGCTAACGGAGCGTGCACCGCCACCACTACGTCCAGCAACGCCAGCAGCAGTACCAGCGCAGCCGGGAAGAAGAAGGCAGACAAAAAGCGTGCGTTACGGCGACTCTAATACCTCGACTAGATTCTGTTTTTTTTGGTGAATATGACAGCGAGTGCGACTGTGTGTGTGTGTGTAAATACATTGAAGCGTGCAGATATTTGTTCTTTTTTTCTGACTTTCTATGCCCCTCCCCCTCAGACTTTCCACTTTGTACAAACGTCTTTCAATTTTTAACCACCGATTTGGCTTTTTTCATGAACTCATGTTTTATTTTTAAAGGAAAAAAGAAACTTATTCAATGTTTCCCATTGAGTTTAAACTGAATGGCCTACTTGGTTGAGGCTTTAGGCGGTGCATCTGTTGTCTCGCCATGAATTGGTGACATTTATCTTGTGTTACTGTATGCCTAATCAATGATCTATTCAACATGGCATGAGGCGTTCACTATGTCTATGGCTCAATCTGACTCTGGAAAGTAATCCAGCACACTGTTTCACTGGTATTGACACACTGAATTTGAAATTGGCTAATTGTTCTGGAACTGTTAAGTGGTCAGGCTCCATTTTGAATCTGGTCAATGAAGAGTGTGAAGTGAATCAGACAAAATGGTGACTACTATTCTATGGTTTTATGCTGAAAATATGTCAAAGATAGTGATGACAAAATGGCGATTTGTTTTTCATAATTATGGCTTAACATACCCTCCCCTTTTTTTCAAAAATGTCTCACTGTCCAGTATTTTCTAATGTGGTTTTAAATTAATGTTTATATTCAATTGTCTTAGTGTGTGGGTGTGTATGTAATGATCTAGACCAGTGGCTGGGAGGGAGCAGGGTATTATGCATACTTTTAAAGGGTTCAACTCTAGAATTGTAGAAATAGACATCCAGTGCTGTTACTGGTTTAAACATACCCCCTGGTTCCTTCTAAAGCCATATGTGCTGTTGAAATGCCCATATCTACCAGCCTTCTGGGTGCCAGAGAACGTCTTCATATTTGACAACAAAACAAGAATCCCTACCTGATGCACTGTTTGACAAGTTTTCTCGGGCAGGTTTTCTGCCTTGGTTTCAAATGCATGTTGGGAGCTATATTTCCCAAGGAAACAATCTCAAGCACTGTCTTTCACTCGGGTGGAGAAGGTGCCTCGAAAACACTTGTCATTGTGCAGGCTGTTGGTTGGGAATTATTTTGTGTCAACTATAAGTTATTTAAATTAATAAAAATGGAATTATTTGAAGAGTTAAGCAAATAGTTGTTTATTTATCCAGCATTGATCGCTTCAGACTGAGGTAATTGTTAGATTAAATTAGTATTGAGTGTACACTGCAAGGTTCAAGGTTTGGGTTTTATTTGTTACACGATTCGTAAACCTTTGTGGTGCTGCTTTGCCCATAAGACCACTCAATTGAATGTTGTCATTTGAATTTCTGTAATGAGCAACTCTGGCGTCAATCCACCGCACTTTGAGAGCCCACCCACCTGTATAGAAATAGCAGCCTGCCATGAAGGTAATTATCAAGCCCTTCATAGGCCCCTGGCGGTGGGGAAGTCAGACAAACCCCTTCAGGAAACAATGAATCTCATTGGTCTGGAGCTCTGTACTTGAAAACCTGGAGGTGATTCAGAAACTAATTTTGAAGCCACATTTTCCCCTAACCTTTAAGGACCATAAATTGAATTCCACGTGTTTTCAATGACACTTTTCATGAAATAATGAAGACCGTATTGGTAAATTTCTGATGAATTAAATATATTATAGCCAGCTATCAATTCAAAGCAATGTCAATATTTGTGCCACGTTTAAATGAATCAATGCTACAGATATAGCCTTTGTTTATGCGTATTCATGGGTGGAAGGGACAACCTTATTCAGAAATATCTAGTGTATTTATCCATGCAGCCATCTATCAAGGCTGGAGTTGCTGAATAGAAAACATGACGAATGCTATTTCTCTTCAATTTAAATAACTCACTGAATAGCAAATCTAGGTCTAATTGACAGTTTCGTTCACGCTCCAGTGTTCCTGTCCGTTGCACCAATCCTATCCCCCACCCCATTTCCATTGCTTTCATAGTTGCCACCAACATAATGACACAGTTGCTGTGGCAACCACCTCCCTCCACCGTCTCTCACTTTCTAGCTGTCTCTTTCACACGCACACAGGCTACGTACAATTGAAACCCAAGAAGCTATCGGCCAAAAAGCATGGAACGAACTCATTAGCTGCCTTTGTTTTACGTTTTCGTACCTACTCTTTTGGTGTCAGTGTCGTACACCTGTCATGTTTGGGAGCGCAGTGGCTAAAATCTGTTGGACATTATTTTCAGAACAAATTAAGATTAGCCGTGCTTGTTCAATGTAATGCAATAGGGATTATCACCTCGAATCGGAAGGGCCTAATGACCACGGGCATGGAAAAACGCGAAATTTGTGTCTCCTCAGCGCCACTCTAAACAACCAATCAGACCACGTTTTCTTGGCGGACCTTCATGGGGCCAGTCGCAGTTTGGCGGTGTTGCCTGTACTATTTCTTGACAATTATGAAAGGATTCGGCGACAGTGGTATCCAGACGGATGAAACTATAGAAAATATCTTGAAATAAGTCGATTTTCTTTTATAATATATTATTTGCATCGTATTGATGTTCACAGCATAGTTGCCATTGTTGAATGTGATGGAACGCATTCGACTTACAGAAAACCAACATCTTCAATCCGATCTACAGCACTATTAAAAAACGGTCGTTTAACTCTGCCTCTGCATTGATAGGACTTGATCTTGCCCTAATCTAATTCTCAAGCGTAAAATACGACAAGGGGCTATCTAGTGAAAACCATTGATGTAGGTACAGTGCGCACGCTTTTCCACCACTTGTTCTTCAGCATCAAACCCAGAAGCAACGCACAGGTAAGACACGACATTATACACCTTTAATATGGCATTATTTGAGAAAGAAGCATCTTTATATCAAACATTTAGTTAACTGCACGCATAACTTGAATGACATTTTGATTGGCATCAGTTTTAAAGCACCGTCCAACGCTAGTCGTTGTGAATCAAAAATATTTCGTTGACAGCTACGCCATCGAAAAGAACACACTTTGTGGGTGGATATATTATTCGTCTTCATTTACTTCAACATTTAGATAGGATGGGATACATATGTTGGGATTCTAGTATACACACAGGGATAATAAGAAAGCTGACAACACACAGCCGAACACACACACACACACACACACACACACACACACACACACGCACACACACACGCACGCACGCACGCACACACGCACACGCACAAACCAGCGCTCACACCCACGCTCTTTTATGCTATACTGATACATGCAAGTCATGTCTCTTCGTAAGCTACAAGTTATGAACATAACTTTGATACATCATAGCCTTGAAAAGCGATTACGAATGCGTGACTTTTCGCTGTAATGGCAATACCTGCACTGCGCAGTGAGGTGCATGAGGGAAAACACATTTTAAAACATGATAACGTGGCCTACAAATGATACAAAATAAAAAATAATACCCATTTTAGATCTTCAGATTTCCTTTTTATTAAATTGTATTCCCGTTCACATCAAAATGTAGGCCGACGCTCATCAAGAAATGGAAGACATTTTGTAATGTCCACACCTGTTGATAGCGCATTGCTTGAAGTCAGTCTGCACGGCTTGTTTTTACAAAACGTACAAATGGAGCGCATCGAAGACATTATTGTAAAGAACGGAGTGGGTCTCAACGTCATGGAAGCTACACAATATGGGGCTTAATATCGGTGTAAACTGGCTTCTGCATCTCTTCGTCTTGATTTGTATCGTGCACTGTGCTCTATGCTCAGCAATCGTTAGGTTGTTAGCCCTTTCACCTTTTGTTTCATGCAATAATTCATTCTATGTGTTTTACTCATTTGCTTGTAATTCCGCCTATAGGGATTTATCGTGCAGTTTGCCCCTTAGACACTGGCCCTGCCCCCACTCCTGCTTGGATACCAGCTTTGACATCCCCACAAATAATATTCTCTGCGCTTTATACATTGATTAATACGTCATCATTTTGCATTAAATTGCTAAACATGGATTTTGGCATATGAGTTGAATATTGTAGAGCTTTATATGCACAACTGTCAGTGTATTTCAAAACAAAAACAAATAGGCCTAGTAATCCAATAGTTCACATTCTAACTGTTATATATAAAATAGAATATATAATCACATATAAAACAACAACGATTCACAGAGTAAGATTTAATGTAGGGACATTGGGAGTCAGTGCATGGTAGTTGTACATTTCCCCACCATAAACTAAATGTAGTTTGTCATGATAAAAACATGAACAATTTAGGCTCCTTTTTGCAGGTGACTTCATAACACAACCTTGTGTCCCTGCGTTAAACAAGAAAAAGGAAGATACCTTGAAATCTTTTTTAGCTAATGTGAAGGTGAAGATTGGATTGTACCTCCTTTTATTTCACTGCCTCTTTCACTAGCATACAGACAGAGCTGCAATGCTATTCTGAGAGAGTTAGCTGCCTCAACCCACGCACAGAATCTGAGAAAGAGAGAAAGGGAGAATGAGGGAGAAAAGGGAGAAGGAGAAAGCACAGAGAAATAAAGGAGTTGGGCATAGAGACAGACTACACCAAGGTTTATTATACAAGCGGTCATGCAATGTACAATTTACAATGTAACATATATGCATGCACACACACACACACACACACACACACACACACACACACACACACACACACACACACACACACACTCAATTGCATGCGCAGACATGCACTACACTACAGCACTGCACAATTGACCAAACTTGATTTCCCCCTATTTAAAATGCCACCAAATGTGCTTTGTGTTTCTGGGTCATTTATGGTGTTATCTCATCTGGGCATGTATGTGAGGATCTATTTGGTGGTGTTTGTGTGCTCTGCTGTGTCGTATTGCTAAGTGCTGGGAGAAATGTACTTGATTCTGTGCCACCCACACACACAGCCCTCCCACTCATGGTCGTCTCTGCATCTATACCTCTGGCTCTTCCCGCTCACCACGGTTTCTTTGCTCGTTTAAATCCCTACCCTACATTTTTCCATTTGCTTCGCATGCTCTCTCTCTCTTTCTCTCTCTTCTCTCTCTCTCTCTCTCGCTCTGCTTCTCCCCCTGTCTCTCTCTTCTCTCCCCAATTTCTGATGTTCTCCTTCTCTATCATTGACTTTTCAGGAGCCTTTGCTTCTGCAGATGCACAAGCACACACACTCACTAACTCACAGTATATTCCCACGGCAAACGGACATGCATGAACACACACACTTACACAGCACATGCAAGTGTGAAACATAGAAATGTGAATGATTTACAAAAAACGACGCGTTTCTATCTGCGTATAAGTGTGTATAGATGTGTGGTGTCAAGGTTTACAGACAGTTGATTTGATTATTGCTAATGAAGTCTGTTTTCTATTTGTATTTCAGTGGATACAACTGATACATTCCAGCTCCCATTATCGCCATGTAACATTAGGACGCTCCTCGGAAAAAACAGGACGATAATTTACAGGCAACAAAAGAGTTTTCTCCAAGATTAGTCAGCCTGAGAACTGCTGCTTTGTATGTTTCATTGTTTCTCCCAGATGAACTCCTTGCAGAAGGTTAGAGGAACAAGCAACTGAAACAAGTGGATCCATCAGCACTTTCAACACTTTGTCTCCCCCAGTCGTGCCTACATTCTCTGCAACAGATAGGGCCGTTTTGATAATTATATGTAATTATAATTTCTGTGGGAGACAGATCTGCCTCTCTCTGCTATTGCCAACACCTCCAACACAATAACCTCACACATTTACATATTTCTCAACAAAAACTGATATTCTTTCAACAGCAGCAACCAATCAGAAATTGCACATGTAAATTGCTATACAATTCTTTTTTTTATTTGATCTGCATACAACAGAATTACAACTGCCGCATTTACCTTAAGTTAAGTGCAGTTACAATTTCCCTTAAATCTCAAGCAACCCATTTATCTTTTTTTCCAAACATAAACAATAATTGAATTTGAAATTCTTATATACAAACCCTTAAGGCAACCATTCATGAATGTGAATATAATTTGTGCCAACAGAAATTAACCATGAAGGTAACTCCCTTACATTAGGCAACCAAGGCCTCATCCCAGGTAGGCATTTAGAATCAGTCCTTCTTCCTTCTTTTGGGGAAGGGGGAAGTTCTATGCGTGAAATGTTTATTTTAACACGGTTTCAAAGAACAAACAGAACTATAGATTTCATATCTTGTTCAAAAGACAATCCCCTAATCATTTGCGAAGTGCCAAATCTGAATCAGAATCTGAAATAAAATCAACCATGATCAGAGACCATAAATAAAATTGTTTACATTTGAACAAAAATACTCTTAAAACCCCCTCGCCCCTGCTTTACAAGTGCTAAAATCAAGGGTTGTGGTATATAGGATTGTCCTATCCCACTGAAAACAGTTACCTCTCACCACTGTTGGCTTTAGTGATTAAAGTACATACGACGGCACAGCAGATATTTCTTTTGTTCCGGCAAGGTAAAGCGTGCTGCACTGTGAGCCACCTAGAACAGGCATGTGAAGCCTGTTTTTTTCCCTATCTTTGGTATGACATCACATCGCTTTGATAGTTGTAGGGATTGAGACGTGGCAGCATAGGGAAGAGAGGGACCTGATGTATCAAAGGTTCGTTCCGGTGGTAAAAGAAAACTGTAAATACCTCTGTCGCTAGTTATTGACATCATAAACTGACGTTACTCTGAAAACAGTTCCCGGTCTCCTCTACAGTAGGCTATTTAAATGATTTAAATAGCACTTAAGCAAGCATTCATATATTTACAGTAATAACATTATTATGAATACGATTTCCACCCGACAATATTATTGATTGAAAATGTTTTTGACATTAATTGACAGCAAGTCCAACATTCCACTGAAATGTTTCACATCCTATTTTATTGGTTGCACAGGAAAGGCAAACACAGTGTTGTAACCACATTGAATCATAGACAAAATAGAGCTCTTAGTCATGTAAAGATGACACCCACCACGGATCGCAGATTCCTCGCCGTCTCCCTGCTTCTCCTCCTGACTGCCCAACTTACCTCCGCCAAGGAGCCTTCCCACCCTCCCACTCCCCGGGACGGCAACTTCCTCGCAAGGCTGTTGACCGACAGACCAAAGCCCGCCCCGAGCCCCCCAGTCCTCCCCGTCGACATCCAAGCTAACCTGCAGCCAGCGGGGCTCCGGAGCTGGAGCCAACCGTTGGATGAAACCCCAGAAGGAGTTCTGGAGGCGCCCCCCAGACCCCTGCCCCAGGTCATGTTTACTAAGAACGGCACCGCCGCGGACGCCCTCGCCCCACCCTTGGGTGCGGCGCAGGTGGCGCCCCCTCCACGGCGGCTCGTAGACGTGGATGTGTGCCATGGTTACTACGACGTCATGGGCCAGTTTGACAGTGCCTTCAACTGCTCCAAGGACACATACATCTACTGCTGTGGGAGCTGCCACTTCCGCTTCTGCTGCCCGGAGCGCGGTCAACAACTGGAGCAGGGCTTGTGCAAAAACTACGATTCCCCGGACTGGGCCAAGACCCCGCCCATCGACATCAGTGCACAAGAGGACCTGGAGTCGGACCCAGACTTTGATCCCTTGAAGATGCAAAGCCACAACACAGGCTTTGTCATCGGTGGCGTCGTGGTGTTCATGGTGGCCGTTGCCGTAGGGATCAAGGTTGTGTTCAACAAGGTGCAGCAAGAGGCCAATCACAGAGACCTGAACATGCCCAGGTGGGTGTTTACCTGTCTGTCTATGTGCATGCTCTGACTCATGACTGTATCCGGGCAGGATAGTGTAGTGGGTAAGGTGGTTGACTCCCAGCCAAAGGGTACTGGGTTTGATTTCTAATATCCCCAACTTACCTAAGAAAGATGCCTAATCTAAGAAGCTGCAGCCTTAATATAATGTATCAGAATTCAATGCATTTAGCTTTCTAAGTTGCTTTGGACTGCTGAGTTACTAAATAAATATTATGTGAATGTATTGCATAAGGGTTATATAATTTGGTTTTCATCTATAGGCTGCTAAATAATATATATATATATATATATATATATATATTTGAAGGGTTATGCTAGAGCAAGATATTGCGGACTCGCATTTGCATTAGGTGTTCCCATGATGTTGCACATGCAAATTAGAGTACTGCCCTTTCAATCAAACAAAGGTCTATTCATAGGATATTCTAAACTCACATTCTGAAGTGTGCTGAATGTTTCCAATCCTAAGTAAAACAATATTGGGTAAAAGATTATGTGTGGCATATTCAAATTATCATCAATGACTTTTTAGAATGAAAATTCATTTTTTATATCATTTCAATATTTTCAATAATAATTTTTATATGCTTCACAATCTTCACTTAAAACAACCATGCAAAGATATACTTTTTTATGTAGTATTTTATATGATGTGAATATTTTGAATTATTGTATTGCAGAATGTGTCTTTCACCAACATACCAAAACAAATTCCTTGTATGGGTAAAGCTTCTTTGCTGGTTCTTAGGACCATGATGTATGGTGTGTTATGATGTTGTGATCACCTTACCTGCGTGTGCTCCTGCGTATGCCCGGGGTTCAGAGCCCTGGTGGACATGCTGCGGCACCAGTCCAGCCCTGTGCAGCAGGACGAGAGGAACAACAGCGTGGCGCTGACGGTGGCAGACGGACAGGGGACCCTGGGACGACCCCCCAAGAACCTCTACGCCCCCGGCCTGCCCAGCAAGGACAACAGATGTGAGCGCTCACTTATAGAAACAAGATGAGATGAGACGAAATGATGCGTTATACATTTTCAGAATTCAGAAGATACAACTTTATTTTTATAGAAAATAATTGATAGAATAGAACATGTAGATGCTTGGCCGTGCAGCATTTCGAAATGTTTCTAATTACTTATGGATTTTGATTGCATGTTTTGATTGTTCTCAGCCTTCCTTGTAAGTTGCTTTGGATAAAATACTAAATGTAAATGTAAAACTGTGCTTTTCCTGTTTGTGCCAGTCTGTGTTTAGTAATGCCTGGCCGTCAAGTGTTATTGGCAAGCTTCAATATCAAAAAGCTAATAACAGCAACGTTATCTGCACTGGAATGCAGAATGTTCAGCCAAATGTTGAATCCGCATTTGTCTCCTATTTCTGAAGGTGTTATCAAAATCATATATTTGAATAATCTGAAAATTCATTGCCGCACTGTTCAAGGTGCAAACTAAAATGATTGAATCTACGCATGCAGATATTTTAAATGTAAAACCCCTTCCAAACGTTGAGCTGATGATCACACTGGAGCATATCTAATCAGCTGATGTTGTTTGACTCTGACAGTGGGCAATCTGCAGCACAATTTCATCCATTCATCAGGCTCCAGCCCCAAACACACCGCCACCATTGGTAAGACATCTGGCAATCGCTACTCTCTTCAAACACCATGTATCGAAAACAAAGATTAATTTACTTAATTCAACCTCAAAAGTAGGCTCTATGGTAAAAAAATCAAAAGAAAAATGGTGATAATCACACATTTGATCAAACTCTTTCTTTATAAATGAACTTCGAATTTAGTGTCGCCACGAGTTAGCAACATGACGATGTTCGGTATAGTTGCAAATCACGAAGCGCTGGTGAATGGAGGCTTCTCATCATTTTGTCTTTGTAGAGCGCACCCCGCGGATGAACAACGCTCAGCTGGCAGCTGGAGGGACGCTGCTCTCCAGCAAGCACAACAACACCAAGTCCCAGCCCTCCTTCCACCACTCCCTGCACAACCTGGCCCAGCTTCCCCCGTCCTACGAGAGCGCCACCAAGCCCGAGCTCAACCGCTACTCCTCCCTGAAACGCCTGGGTAAGGAGCCCAGCCTGGGCACTTTGAGACTAAGACTCAAGATACACTGCTAATGTTTATATATTGAAAAGGTAAATGAAACATGATGGCACTTTTATGATCGGGTCTTATCCTTGGCAAGATTAAAAGTTCGAATTAAAATACGGAAATTATACCGTGGCCAATAACCCAAAAATAAGAAGAGCGTTACTCCCCTTCCTTTTGTGGTTACAGTGCTATTTGACTATACTTTATTTAAATTAATTTATATGCCATTTGCCATTTATATGCCATTCGGTTTACAGTTTTTAATTTTGGGTTTCACGAATTACGTCAGTGCGAGGACTGCGTCAATAAGTAAGGGGACTGCTTCATTAAGTAAGGGGACTGTTTCAATAAGTAAGGGGACTGTTTCATTAAGTAAGGGGACTGCTCAATAAGTAAGGGGCGTGCTTCATTAAGTAAGGGGACTGCTTCATTAAGTAAGGGGACGGCTTTATTAAGTTAGGGGACTGCTTCATTAAGTAAGGGGACTGCTCAATAAGTAAGGGAACTGCTTCATTAAGTAAGTGGACTGCTTCATTAAGTAAGGGGCGTGCTTCATTAAGTAAGGGGACTGCTCAATAAGTAAGGGAACTGCTTCATTAAGTAAGGGGACGGCTTCATTAAGTTAGGGGACTGCTTCATTAAGTAAGGGGACTGCTTCATTAAGTAAGGGGACGGCTTCATTAAGTAAGGGGACGGCTTCATTAAGTAAGGAGACTGCTTCAGTAAGCAATGCTTATTGAAGTGACTGCTTTTGTGTGACTTTCAGAGAAAGGTCTGGATGAGTACTCATCTGGCTACTGCACCACCAAGCGCCGACCTCACACTGCGCAGCCCGCTCTGCAGTCCTCCCAGCACCACCTCCACTGGGGTGGAGACTACACCCTCAGTGGCAGGGGAACCCTACCCAGGCACGCCACCCGCCCCTGGATCCCCCCCGCTGGCATGCCTACCTCGCCCACCCCTAACCCATACCCTCTGGACCCGCCGGAGCCCCAGTACAACCCCAACTATGACACCCTCTCCAAGCCTGCGAGGAAGGTCAAGTCCCAGGACCAGCTCCTCAACATGGGCGATGTGCCCGGGAACACAGGCACCCTCTCGCGACTCTCCAAGAACCAACAGCACCAGTACTACAAAGCCATGGCCGCTTCCAACAAGAACTCAAACACCCAGACCCTCACTCGCAAAACCCAGGAGAGGCAGGAGCGGCAGGAGAGACAGGATCGACAGGAGAGACAGGACCGACAAGAACGGCTGCTGATGTCCCCTGACCACCTGGAGGAGAGGATGGGCGTGGGGGTGGTGGATCCGTACGCCCACGGAGGAGGCGGGATGGTACCCACCCTGCCCCGGCTGACGCCCCAACAGAAGGCCCAGTCCCAGCAGAATGTCTGTGCCACCCCCTCACTCGACCGCCATCACATGATCAAGATGAACTCTCACCCCACGTCCGGCAGGGAGCAGGAGCGGAACCCGGGCACGACCGGGCACATGAGCGGGGGCATGGGCTGGGCGGGTGAGATGCCCGGGGCCGGGGTCGTCATGGGGACGGGGACACTGGGGGGGCACACTGCTAGAAGGATGGCTTTTGCCACAAAGAGGCAGAACACAATTGAGCAGTTACATTTTATACCAGGAGGGGGCGGTGGAGGCTCGGGAGGGAGTGGAGGAGGCAGCCAGGGAATTAGAACAGGAAGTAAAAATGAAGTGACCGTTTAAGGTTCTGTGCCTGCAGTTTCACCCCACATCATTTTTGGGAATAGGTGGCCCTTCTGCACAATATTACATAATATTATTATCAAATATAATCTCGATTATTTGGACACCCAAAGTTTAGTTTAGAGTAATATAATAAAGTGGGAAGCTGAGGGCTTACGGTATATAGTGTTTAGACTTTTTGAATTGATATCGTTAACTGGTAATTAGATAGCTTAAATACAATTACTATCAAGTTAATCATAGTAGAGAGTATCTGGTACAATTTTTGTTATGTGATTCTCTCATCAGCCATATTTTCATAACACAATTTGCCATATACATTGATGCCATGACATTAAAAAGACTACAAGAACGGATGAAAAAACACAAGAACAAAAGTTTTCATAACTTTTTTATGTCTTTCAAAAAAGAACTCAGGAGCCATATTAGATAGGAAGTCAGATGCTGAGATGACAGCAGTGAGAAGAGGAGACACGGAAGGAATTTTTAATGAAGCATTTAATGAAGAACTGAATCAATTACCGACCGGATTTTGTGACTTTCTAAGTAGTTGCCAACAGTGATTTCCAAACTCAAGCCCATGGATCCATAGCCTTGTGGACCAGATGAATTCAAATGAACTGGACATGGGGTGGGGGGTGGGGGATGGACCGGTTCTGTCTGAGATTGACAGAACCGGTTTATCCTCACACAGAGAAGACAGATTTTGTTGTGGTTGTTGTTGTTATTGTTGCTCTTAGGTGGTAGAGGTGGGTGGTTTTGGAATGCACGCTTTGCTCACTTCTGGACACAAAGATCCTGGAAGTATTCGGCTGTAATCAATTGCCCAGTTCAACTGCTGAGGTAACCCTCACAAAACACACATCAGCTGCCTGGGTTGCCTAACTTTCCATGTGTCCTTATAGATCATTCAACCAGGAGAGAGAGTTAACCTCAACAATGATCACTGTTCTAGTTGACAATTGTCACGCGCTAGAGGAATCCGTTTCCTTCTGACATATATATATATATATATAATTTGCATTAGCCAAGAGATAGATAGAAAGTATAGTATAGCACAGACGTTTCTATCCAGTTTACTGATTTTAAAACAAAGGCCGACTTACTTTAATGTAGGTTGCTCAGGCGAGCACAGGTTTTCTCTCACAGAGCACAAATGAATAGACACTGACGCAGGGGTTGCACTTACACAACTTGTCTTTCAAAGCCATTTATGGAGATTCAAAGAAGATACCACAGAAGAAGCTGGTCCGACAATCACCATTTTTGTATTCTCACCTGGTGAAAGGAGAAAAAAAACACATCTAACAACTATAGTGACATTTTGTACAGTCCAAAATAGGCATTGCCGTGAACAAACGTTTTTCTCTCAGAGAAGAACCACAAATGCCGAAAGAACGCTGGATGGCGAGGATGCCCTTTCCATCTGAAAAACCTGCTGTATCATAACGCACTTCAGCCATCCTGAGTATGAAAATATCTTCATCTTATATCAATAACAATGCTTATCAATACTAAGGGCTATCCTAACTCGATATAGTATGTGATATCTGTGGTACATATACGATGGTATCTTTCTCTTGATTTTGTGTTGATATTGTCATGTTGTATTAAGTATTAATGTGTAAAGAAAAAGATTAACAAGCGCAGTTTAAGAAACACCATTCAAGAGAACACTTTTTAAGACAAAACTTTGCACAAAGCTTCCCCCCCCCCCCCCCCGATATTTGCACCAGATACAAACATATATTGTATAGATTCCTTAAGGTTTACATTCAGTAGAAGCGAGGTTATGTGACAGGTCAATGAGATAGCAAGTGCAGGTCTTTTGTTTTTAAATGGTGATGATAGATGATAGAATAGAGGTGATTAGAGGTGAGCGCTATGACTTTGAAAGAACTTGTTTAGTTTGGGTTCAGTCCACCGAGAGGACAGCCAGATGTCATGCTGATTACAGAAACACAGATTTCATTTGGACAATCTTCCTATACACAGTGCTAAATGTAGTTGTTCTGAATATGATGCAGTGTTATTATTAATGATTATTATAACTGTTATTGTTATTATTAACAATTATGTTATGATGTGATGTTCTTTTACTCGGTGGGATTTAAGTGTTTATTGTTTTTTAAATAACTAGCGTTCTCACGAGTAGTTGGTTTTCGTTACATCTGATCATGAATCCGAGTTTCAAACAGACATTGTGAATCTCAACGCATGCCTGCCACATTTCATAAAGAGGCATTGAAGATATGCTCAGATGTAAAGCCAGCGATGGTAACGGCCAATGTCCAGCAGGATGTTTAATGCCTAAACACTGGCCTTATTAACTTTTTTTGTGATGCTTAGGTTTTCCACTTTGGTACGAAATTGTCTGTTAAAAAAGCACCTATATCCAATGCATGTGTGTTTATAAGGTTCTCACAAAGCCAGTGAAGGATACAGAATGGGAGCTAGGGGCCGGAAATTATTAATATGGCCAGATAAAGAGATATTACGAGATCTCTATGCCACTGAGCCTGACTGAATAAAAATGGGTTATACACACTACCCATGATGCCATAATGTATGTGTGTTTGGATGAATGTGGATTAGCCAGGTTGGACAGACCTTAATGGTAATCTGAATGTTTTGGGTACAGTGTCTTATTCAGGAAAATGGAACAGAGAGTGAACATTAATATTAGATTTGTATTTTTAAATAAAGCCACAAATGGTCTGTAGCAAAGTCTGTAATATTACACAAGCCATATCCATCGAGAAGTCATCCAGATTTTATAAATGGTTAACCTAATTTGTGCAAGTATTGTATTTTGTATAGCTAGTACAATCAGAATATTTTAATGAGTTCTCTCTTCGACATTAATTTGAAGATTCAACATAGAGATGTGTCCGTATTTAATGAATTGTACAGTGCCAAATTCATAACATTTTTGTTGTCTTTTTATTGTCATAGCCTATTATGTGGCAACAGGGATATGCTTTTTTCAGTATTTAAATCTTTGGCGTAGCCCAGACAAATTACGTGACTTTCCAGAAAGAAACGAATGAATATGGTGGATGTAACTGCATAGCCATTATGAATTCATTTAATATAATAATTGGTCATGGTGAGTTTATTATTAACCTATATTTGACCGAAAATTGTAACAATAGTGTTGGACAATGTCCCACAATGATTATCATGAATTTGTGTTCATGACCACAAAAATTCAACTAAACTTTTTGTTATTTCTGAACGCATTGACCCCCTTGATTATAACAGTGAATTATAAATAATTTGTATAATAAAGTTGGTGGAAAACTACTATTATTCATGATGGAATCTTATTTTTTCATACACAGGCCTATATTTAAATGTAAATATGTGTCAACGACTTTCCAACAATAGCATATATTTGTTGTTATGCAACAAACATTTTATATAGAAAATGAAAACAACCTACCATAAATAGATAGAAAATATGTAGGTGTGTCTAGTGAGATTTGTTGACACTGACTTAAAATCTTAAGTCGACATTTAGGCGATTACCATTTATCAATAAACCTAATGATGATTTGACGGTCAGCATCTAATAGTATTTTTTTTAAGGAGCCCAGTGCCAATTAACAGGTATCCTTCTTCAGTTGCTTTGCAGGAACGTGGGAGAGGCAACACAGTGCTATTTTAAATGTAACCAACTAATGCAATTTGTGACATTTGTGTTCTATTGAATTCCCACTGTATCGGTAAAAGCCATAAGCTACATTATAATTGAGGTAAGCATCGTCCATTTGGCAAAACATGGAATTAAGTGAATTAGACAGTAAAATATGAATACTATGTCAGAAAAAGTTGCATCACGACAATTCTACAGGTATAACAATGAAAAGAAAAACCAGACTGTATTTATCAATGAATCGCATCACAACCATCGCTGTGGTCTGGGATTAAATAACGTCCGCATGCTGAAATGGGGCTACCCGGAAATATTACAAAGGCCGGAAAGGGCCAATGGTGAGCGCACGTCACTCACTTTTACCCCCAAATTATTATTGCGGACTATCAAACTGTTTTTGTCGACGAAACAACACTACTGTCTGCTGTTTTTCCACACTTCCGCAGACACGTGTCGATGAAAGTGTTACAGCTTCCGTAACTGATGATTATAACGGCGTAAAGTGTATGCGTTCGTTTACCTAGCTCAGCATCAGTGAAAATGGCTCTGGCTGGCGAGTGGAAAACAGCACGCAGAAATGGAAGCGGATGGTAACTAGCTGGACGGGTAGAAGGCGTGACAGGCCTCATCCATCTCAATGCGTAGGTAAACATTTGCAGAATATACGTTACGCGGATATATAGCGTCAGCACAGCACAACATTACATTAGTCAGACTGTAACGGGTTGTTAATATAGCGGATGGGAGTATTGGCTAGCGTTAGCTCTGGTCTGTTATATGGTTTAGACGATAGCGTGTGGCACCTTTCATGCGGTTGAAATAATAACCAAAAGAAAACTCTGTGGTACAAAGTAAGATGCTTGTAACAACGGTGGAGTTTTGCATAGTCAACCAATTGAACAAGTGGGCATCCACAACTGCATGCATGATTGCAAGTGACTGTATTCATATTGTTTACACTGTAAATCCATTCAGTACAGATGTGAATGTATTTCTCTTCTTCAGGATCGCGTATTTCCATTAAAATGAGAGGCAATCCAATACGTGATAAAACATCCCCCTCTTCGGCCAGGGGAATTCTCTTCCACACAGTGCCGTTACTTTGGATTGAGGGACACGGTAAGGATGTAAAAGGTGAGCAAATTGCGTTGTTTATATGTTATGTACACTAGGAATAAATAATTGTATCTTAATACAACAACAATTTGGAGTTTTAAAGGTTATTGTCTTAAACGTATGAAGAATTGTGTTGTATGTTTTCAGTAGTCAGGTTTTTTTTGTTACGTTTGTTTATAACACGATGTAAATAGTCTATGATTATGATATTTATATTTGTAATCAGATTTGGTGTGGTGCAGCTCATGCGAGATTGAATTGAACATTTTTAATTTGACTACCCACTAATGACAGCCTATTCATTTAAAACTTGAATTCAAACACATATTATCCAAAAACCATGTTTTTTTTGTATCACTATTTTGTATTTTATAAGTAATGACATTTGTATTACAACTTTATTCTGATCCCATAGCAGAATAAAGGGGGAAGTTCAAATAAACAAACTGTTTTTCATATTTTATGATTATTAAAATCAAAAATCTAATAAATGTGTGAAATTTGAGGATGAAAGATTTGTTTGAGTTTTTTTGCTTTTTTAAAATGTATTTGTATTGATGATTGGATGATTGAAACACACATAATGCAGATAGTTTTAAGAGCTTAATTTTGTTAATGACAGACAAAGTATTTTTTTTATTATGGTATAAATAATGTAAGCTTTGACTTTGTTAAAATGTTATCCATAAGCACATCTCGGCCTATATGGGTGAACATTCACTCCTATCTTCTAATTATATACAGAGAAAGAATAAATAAAGAATAATTTGCGAAACAGTGACTTGCTGATATACATTTCTCCATATTAGTAACGTTCAAAATCTCTTCTTCTCTCTCTTTCTCTCTCTCTCTACATAATTGCTTAAGATGTTATTTTGAAAACAAAAATGTTTTGTGTGATTTCTTATGTTGGTCATGTTATCATACTTTCTGTAAACGGTGGACCACACCATCAACATTATTAATTGCATAAAAAGGGAAGATAGGTAACACAAATACAATGAATAATAATACCAAAATACCACAGCAAAGAATAGATTATGGTAATTGTAAAATAAAATGTACTTTATTAATCTGAGACGGAACATTTGTGATATACCATTTGGTGGATGTTTCTTTCTAAAGCATCTCGCAATACCACAAGTGCATACATAGAATGCTTCGAAGCCCTAACCATGTCAGTGTCAATCAAGCTTTATACAGTTTGTTATAACAAGTTGCATGGTGGAAAAGTAAATTTTTCTTTAGCAGTGTGCAGTTAGAAATAAAACTAGTCTAAGAATGACAGATTCAACTAAACCAAATACTTTAAGATAATAATAACAATAACTATAGTATTCAAATAGTAAGTACAGTATAAACTGTACTTACTATTTGTGTACTATAGTTGTTATATATTATTATTATATTATTTATTGTTATAGTAGTTATACTAACTGTTCATATGAACAGTTAATTTAAATACTAAATTGTTGGAGGTAGATACCCAGAGTGTTCCCCAAGCACTGACAGATGGTTCATTTTTCTTAGTGGTGAATAACCGTGGCCCGATTAACACATCAAATAACACATTTTGACATAAGAAGAATTTGTAAAAATGGTGCCAAAGAGTCAAATCTGCTAAAACGCCAATAATGGTTGTGTCAAGGTATGCTTTATGGATATCTGGCAGGTGAGTAGTGCTGTTTGCCAATTCAAATAAAAAAAATGAATATGCTGTCATAATAGGTTTTTGGAAATGTGGATATCTTGCTATGTGTTATAGAAAATGCGTGAAATGACTTTAGGGATGTTGTGTGACTAGTTTCACTGTTCCACTCTATGATTTTATCTGCCCTGCATTTGTCTTTTTGAGTTATAGGAACCTTCTGGCAGAATGGAGATGGTGAAACTTTCCTGGATGAAGGAAAACAATGGATTTGAACACCCTAACCAGTTTAGAAAAACTGCTTGACTGCTGGGCTATTTTGCAATAATATAGGGATCTGTCCAACTCAGTCAAAGACCTCTGTTAAGTCCCCTACAGACACTATTAAACAAAACAAGTCTCTTAGACCTTTCCCCTCTCCTTTTGAATGGAGAGTGAGGGCAGCGGACGCTCTGGAGGAAGTAGCAGCAGTCGAAGTAACCGTCCAGGAGCCAGTAGCGGCAGTGTCATTGGGAGGAGCTTAGATTCAAGCCGAACTGATTTCAGCTTTTCGAGAGGAAGTAGTAACATAGCATCACCGTTTGGACGGAGCGCCTCCGTAAGCAGCGGTGGGATTATCGTTGCCGGGCCAGGCGCAGGAGGTGTGGCCCCTACACCCCCATGTGCCAGTGAGTGGGAAATGTTCCAATTTGGAAAATACAATTTGGACATTATAGAGATGTTAAGTGGGCACCAGGCCCACCAGTTCAAAGGCCTTGGTCTAGACCGACAGCTGCAGCATCAACAGCAAGTTCAACTGCACCAGCATCAACTCCAACAGCAGCAGCAACAGGCTGAGTCTTCTGGAGCGCTTCTTTCCGGGCTGGGCTTGGGCCCCCTCCAGGGGTCCAGAAGCAACGCCTTTTCAGATTCAGCATCCATTTTTGCCAAGATGAGCGCCCCTCCTCCCCCACCTCTCCAACAACAGCCTTCCTCGTCCCAAAGCTCCCGCTCCAAGTCCAGTAAGATGAGTGGAAGTACTTCCAGCCACACTTCTGGCTACCCACAGTTCCTCCGCTCTTTTCATCCTTCTGAGAGCACACTAGCACAGGAGCAGCTGCACCCTGGTGTGAGCCGCTTTGAGCATTTTGCTGGGGGAAGCAGTGCTGGTGGAAGTTCTGGGGGTTTAGGAGGATTGGTAACATCTGCACCTCCACCCCCTCCTCCCCTACATCCCGGCCTTTCTGTCCCTCAAGCATCTCCTGGCCCCTCTTCATCTTCTCCGTCACCCTCTAGCTCTGTGGCCACCTCTAACAACCCTTCAAGCAGCAGTGCAGTCAGTACACTGGGGCATCAGCTAGTTGGGACGCAGTCTGATGCACGCAGCCTTCATCAACAGTTCAGTTGCATGCTGGCAGCTAATCAGTATTTCCTTTCTGGGGTGCCTGCCAATGCTAGTTTAGAGCAATTTCTCGTTCAACAAGGCACCCACAACCACCTGGGGATAGGTTTAAGTCAGTCAGGTGGGGATTCTAGTTCCGGCCTTGCTCCACCGCCAGCTTTGCATTCTTCACACTCCCACGGGCACACTACTCCCCAGCCACAGCCGCCCCCGCAGCAGCCTCCACTGCAGCAACAACTGCCACCCCACAGCCTGTCTCATCCGCACTCTCATTCTCATCACCACCTCCACCCAGGCTCCCAGCCATCTTCCCTGAGTGGTTTTGACTTCCAGGGCATCCCTGTCCTCTCATCTAATCAAATAGCTTCCCTAATGCAGCAGGAAGCTGGCTTGCCCCTCCCCTTACCACTTCATTTGTCCTTGTCAAAAGATGATGGTAAAGGGGAGAACAGTGGAGGGGGAAGCGGTAGCAGCAGTAGGAGGAAGAAAGCGATGGCGGGCTATTTGCCACAGAGAAAATCGGATAATGCTAGTAGTAATAGCAACGGTAGCCATGGCCATAGCAGCCACGGTGGGAATCCTAATGCAAGCAGTAGTGGAGGAGGGCTTAGCCATGGTCAACCACCAGCATTAATTGGAGGTGGGGTTGGAGGGGAGAACCCCTCCCTCCATGCGTCATCTTCATCATCATCTGTGGTTTCTTCTTCTTCTTCTGCCCCCTCTTCTACTGTGGCCTCAGTGCTGGTTAATAATAATTCACACCTTTCCAAACGAGATAACCAAGGGCCCTTGCAACACAATACCACGCAGCCCGATGCAGATTGCGTCTACAACTGTGGGGAGTGTAACAAAAGCTTTAATCACCTGTCAAGCCTTCGAAGGCATCTGCGCATGCATGAACCAACAGCAGCAGGTACAAGCAATACATCTGCAACCGGCCCAAATCCAATTCACATCAAAGCACAACCAGACCCAAGCCTTCCCCACTCCACACAAGACACGGCACCGCCCTCTTCTAATTCCTGTTCAAGCCCAGATAAGATGTTTAGTTGCTCTGATTGTGGCAAGGGCTTTAAAAAAAAGGGACACCTGCTACAGCATGGTGTAATACACTCGTCGGCCCGCCCATACGGCTGCTCAACCTGCTCTCGTGCTTTTAACCGTAGAGAGTCACTGACTCGTCATGAGAAGATTCATGAGGAGAAGCCATTCCGATGTCCAGCCTGTGGACGCTCCTTTAGGGAGAGCACCTCTCTTCTCAACCACGCTGCCTCAGGGACGTGCGGCAAGCCAGGTAGGGGTCCCAAACAGCGGTGTGACAAGACAGGCCCGGATGGGAATGACAGATTGGGTGGCAGTAGTGAAGCAGGAAGTAGAAGTGGGGAAACATACCAGGTTAACAGAGGTGTTATTTATGGAAAAACCGAAGATGATGACGGTGTCATCGTAGTGGGTGAAGGGGAGCCAAAATCTGGTCTAGTCTGTGATGATCTTTTTCAATCTGGGAGGGGAGGGAATCCAAATGAGAGAGACAGAGTAGATGGTAAATATCCCTCTGACTACTCTCGTAATCGTTATACAGGTTACCATGATGACCACCATTCTCAAGGTAACCCCTCTCCATGCTACTCTGGTGCCTCCCCGTGTGGAGGTGGAATGGGAGGCCCCGCACTGCGAAAGGCACCCTTGGCCCCAACTTTGCATCCTCATCCACCGAGTCAAAGCCAGCATCACCATCAGCAACAGCAGACACACCTGCCTCTATCCTCTCTGCTAGATGACTCAGAAGACGATGTGACCAGTTCTGTCAATCATGCTATTTCTGCCATAACAGCAGCTAGCAGCAGCGGAAACAGGGGTGATGACCGGGGAGATATTATTGGGGGTTTGTTAGGGGGTTTAGGCTTAGGTCCCCTGGGCTCACCATCATCTACGTCTGGTATAGATAAAAGCTTCAGAGGTGGGGGGAATCAGGGGAACATGAACAGTAACCCACAGAATGCTACTATCAAACCAAAGCGTCCCCGAAAGCCACGAGCCAAAAAAGATCAAAATGCTCCTGGGCAACCTCCTAAACGCAGACAATATACCCCTAGATCTGGACCCAGTGGTCTTCCCCGTCCTTATCTCTGCAGTGTATGTGGCAAGGGATTTGCACGCCGTGAGACACTACGTAGGCACGACCGTGTGCATACCGGCGAGAAGTCTCACCACTGCTCTGTCTGCGGAAAATATTTCAGAGAGGCCTTTCACCTGAGCAAGCATCAAACGGTTCATTCTGGGGCCAAAAATTACAAATGCGCAATCTGCGGGAAAGAGTTTGGCTACTCCCAAAGCCTCAGGAGGCACAACAAACTCCACCAGAAAGGGGAGATTGAAGAGGTTCCTACCACACCAGCTGGGGAAAATCTGAACAGCTTTAACCCAAACACCCAATGCAGCGGGTCCCAAGACGGAAGCCAGAATGAGGCAAACACCTCCTCCTCCTATTACTCATATGCTCAAGATGTAAAGCCTCAAGGCTCCGACACCCAACCCCCACCCCGGCTTTACACCTGTGCTATTTGCTGGAAGTCATTTCGCCATCACTTCCATCTGACTGCCCATCACCAGACGGTGCATGAAGGTGGTAGTGAAAAATTATTCTGCTGTGAGGTGTGTGGTAAGGCCTTCGCTTATTCCAACAGTCTCACCAGACATCGGCAATCACAGCACGGACTGACACGCACCGAACAGTCAAACCCACGAGAGGGTAGCAGTGGATCAGCAGACAGCAGAGGCGGGGCTGACGTGGGTCAGTCCTCATCGGAGAGTGAGGCCGCCACCAATGTGCTGTTACAAATGGCTCCGTCCACTGAAACCCACGGAGGACACAGTGTTGTAACTCACAGTCATCCACAGGCAACCCCACAGCCCCCTGCTGGTTACTCTCCTTTATTCTACGATGCCGCAATAGCCCAACCCCCAGCCTCTAATGCTCTGCCTTACTCTCAGCCTCTGCCCCCAAACTCCACCATAATACCCCCCCAGCACCAGCACTCCCCGGCAGGAGTCAAGGGGGAGCATATTTACCCGGCAGGCTCCCGTAGTCACACGCTTCATACCACAGCCCCGTTCCAACCCCTCACAGAGCTACCTTCCACTGAGCATCATCATCTTCATCATCACCATTCACATCATCATCATCATCATCATCCACCCCTCAGTACCCAGTCCCACCAACATCATGAGCCGAGCATCCAGTCTTCACCCGATGAAATAAAAAGGCGCACAGCAAAAAAAAAAAACTCCATCAAGAGGGGAGAAATGGGAACCAAGTGGGGATTATCAGATATAGCTAGAGTTAAACGGAATATGAGTGGAAGGAAGGTGGGGTCAGCGATAGGAATGCGGTTAAAGAATAAAAAGCCAGGCACTATACTTTTAAAGATTCGAAGAGGGGGGGAACACGAAGGTGGAGGCTATGAGCTCGTCACCACAGGTGGAGCAAAGGTACAGATTATGAGGTCACTTAAATCTGTCAAGAATTTTACCTGCCCAATATGCCCAAACGCAATGTTTTCTTGTCAAGCAGGGCTGCTAGTTCACAGGGCTCTAAAACACCCACAAAAAGCCTTGTCCCCCCAGGAGCGGCTGCAGTGTACCGCGTGTGGGAAGCAGTCTCACAGTCCTTTGGCAACCTTTATACACCGAGCGACCCATCGTGCCAAAGGGTCGTTCTCCTGCCGCCGCTGCTCGGCCTGCTTCTGGAACGCTACGCTCCTGGACAGGCACAAAGCCTTCTGCTGCCGCAGGGCCAAAGGATTCCAGCGGGGGTCCACAATTAGCCTGAAGCCGTTCAAAATGGCGGCACAGAGAGGGAACCAAGAAGATTGCAGCGAGAGCTCATTCCAACCGGAAGTGTACGGATACTGAGAGTATCTTTACAAGTCGCTGACAAAAATACAAATTACGTTTGGGAATTGTTAATGTAGAGTGGAGAGGAAGTTCAGAGGAACAGTTGCCTTTGGAGAGCTGTTGTACTTGCCTGGTTTCTGTATCGACAATAACACTGGAGTGTGTTAATAACTACTGTAGAGCATCCTATAAAAATGTCACTTAAAATTCTTCCAAATTGTATTGGAAGTGGTTTCAAATAAGTGACTTTTTCCATAGGAACATTAACCCCTTAAGTGCATTGCCACTGCTTGGCTGACACTGTGCTGTTACTAGAAATGTTTTGAGTGACATGACCTGCTAATGTATTTCTCGTCTGTAAATCCTCACTAGCATCCTTCTACATATTTTGCTGTATTATAACTCTCCTGTGTACCTTAACTTGTTGTTCTTCCTTTAGAAGCTCTGAGGATTTTCTTAAAAAATGTAAAGTGCATTAACTAGAAGTAGGGACATTGGAACAAATATATTTGTTGATAGAGTCAGCTTGTTGGTGCATGTTTGTTCTCTGGTCAGTTAAAAAAAACTGAGGTTGTGAAATCCCACCTGTGATGATGGTTTATTCTGTACATCCCTAAAGGTTATTAGTATAAACTTTTTGAAAAGTGCTAATTCTCTAGAATCATGATCACAAATAGCGTGAATTAGTAGGCGGTATATGAACTCCTGCTAAAATGAAACTTAACAAAAAGCCTTGCTTTTCATGTTCACTCAATTTAGTTTGTTTGAGATGTTATAGCTTTTATACCAAGAGATTGAAAACAGGCTAAATACGTCTACTTATGTTATCTGTATGGTCTTTTTAGCCGTGATTGTCTCTACTGCACAGTAGACACTAAGACAAGGACCTATCATAGAAGCAATGTATGTCAACATGTATGTATGTGTAACTCAGTCTACATGCCTCATGTGTAGCTCCTTCTGTGTTTAATCTTTATTTTGCTGAACTGCAATCATGTTAAGCCTTGTTTTGTTTCAAACAAAATAGTTTTGTGTACATTACGTCACTTTATTCACATTTGTAATGTTCACACCCTTTTAAAGCCTTGTTTTTTTCTTCTAAAGAAAAAAAAGATAGTTCCAAGTAGATTTATATCACTTTATTTACTGAGTAGTTGATTATATTTCAGCGTTAAATAAAACCATGAGTGTTCTCAAGTGTTTCCACTGTGTTCATAATTTAAACTGATATATTGTTGCTCTAACAATGCGACAATAGGCTAGGTATTGAATACAATTGTGTCACAGAAGTGTATTTTACTGTTTGATAATGTAGTGGAAATATCAATAAATACCATTTGAATACAGTGGTTAGGAAAATGTAATTGGAGAGATGTATAATCGTGAGTAACTTTGTTTATGGTGATGCTACGTATATTTTCAATGTGTGATTGCCTACCATATAAAATACGTGTACAATCTCTCACATGTAGGCTATATAAAAGCCACAAGATGGCAGTAGGTAGTTCATTTCTGCCCTGAGTCTCTGCTTGTGTGGTTGAGTATACCAGTCACATGTATTTCACGGGGGGGGGGGGGGGGGGGGGGGGGGGGGGGGGTACTTTAGGTGACACAAAGCTTTGTGTGGTGTGCTGTTTTTTAATTTGAGAAATTACTAACAATTGTGTATTTTATTCTACCTAAAGATTATCTACTGAATGCATAGGCTATTCTTGATTAATGGTAGGGCATGTGCAGCTTAATTGACAGCATATCTAATAAAAAAAAGAGTGTTTATCTCCATTATTCCATTTATCAAACTGATCATCACAGCATCACTTGTCATTAGACAGGACAACGTTGTAATGGCAGCATTATGAAAAGTGTGATGTTGCGATATATTTCTTTAAAACTCAAGTTAATAGTTAATTCGTCAGCCATAAAAAACAGGTAAGCTATACCCTCACTCTGAGCCCCATTCTTGCATTACGGTATGTCCACCTTTACAAAACGGGACTTCATATGGCGCTTTCTTTACCATGCGCGTGTATTTCTGTACAGTAGCCCGCGACACCTCGCGCTTTTGTGTTTCGAACTAGTCTCACGCGGCAGTAGCATTGGGGAATCCACGGGGCGGAGAAGTTGACCTAGTTCTGTCCAATGGGAGCTTGGTACAGGCGGAGACACGTTTTCTCTAACCAATCAAAACTAGAGCGGCAAGCAGACAGGCTTCATAGCCGCGTGTCTGGGACACGTGCCCTGGAAAAGCTATTTTACCGTGGCTGATTCGGTCCAAGGAGGCAACGTGCTGTTGCATTCCTCTCGCCTGAAAAGCGGCACACACTCACGTTTTCTCTGGATTACTGAGAGACATGGAATATATGCTCCTCTGCCTAATTACTACACAGTACAGACCAATAGAGTAAAATATTTAACTAAATCTGAGGTGTTTGTAATAGCAGTTTACACACACACATATATATGTATATATATGTATATATATATGTATATATACATATATACATATATACCTATATTTAAAAAAAATTACATACATATAGAATTTCCAGCCAAATTACTATTCATACATGACAAGAAAGCTTACTCGCCACTACATGACATGTTTCAATGTGCGTGGAAATGCATTGTTTTGATATCTGTCAACTTGATCACAAGAACAATAGTACATGGGATGCCTCCTCGAGGTGTGGCACGAGGGTGGGTGTGTCTCATAAATATTGAGAATCATCTAGACACGCCCCACTTGCGATTTGGCTTGCACGATGTGACGTCACGTGAACTGCCCGTGTTCATTCCAGCTGAGAGGACAGCCGTCGAGCGGCCCAAACTCAAGACCGTGCCCGTGACTATATGTGTCGGATGCAAAAAAGTACAGAGAAACAGGAAGGACCCCCCTCCTCCTCCTCCTCCCAACAAACTGGAAAGCGCGACAGGATAGAAGGTAAAGAGTAATACAACTTGTCATCTGACCAATAGCACCACAGAAGCACAGCTCTCTCCGCTGCGTTTTCTCTTTACGCGTTGTTTTCATTTGGTGTTTTGGACAAGGACGTTGTTTTCTTTGCTTTGCAATTATTTTTGGTATCGTATCGAACAGTCGACATTTAACTGGTGATATTTTGATAAACTTTTAGAATTGTCGCTCAGCCTACGGATTACGTTTTTGGCTGTATGTTTTTTATGGACTCGTACGAAAATTCAGACCAAACTCCAACATTGCTCCACTGAAAAGGAACGCTTATCTGCACAGAAGAGGATATTGCACACGAACTTTAATGGAATAGGCTGCGCGCATGAAAATTATTCTTCATGGAATTGAGCAAACATAACTGCCAATAAGGAAAAAGGTAAAGTCGCACCTGATACTAACACGTTAAGGTTTGGAATTGTTTCAAATGTTTATTCAACTTATCTACTACACAGTAATACGCTGTTACAGATAACTATTAAACAACAACGCGTATTATATAATTTAAATTACTCTGTTGGCTCATGGTACTACACTAAACTATTCCTCTCTTTTTCTCTCACGCTCTCACGCACATGCAATCACGCGCGCGCGCGCGCACACACACACACACACACACACACACACACACACACACACACACACACACACACACACACACACACACACACACACACACACACACACACACACACACACACACACACATGCTTAACACATTTAGTCTTCTTCTTTTCTATTCGGTAGGTGTTCCAGACTGCTTTACTCGAGCTCCTTTCCCGACCAAGTTTTCATTCTACGGCTCCATCTGGCCAAGGATGTCCAGGCAGCTCTCACAGCTCCTGACCCCCGACCTCCCAGCCGGCGCCAACACGCAGTTCGGCGGTTGCCCTCAGCCTGGAGCCTCGCTCTCAGGGGGCCACCAGAGCTCTATGGCCGGT
>JACYXH010000826.1:922500-930000 GCA_026745465.1 Lota lota
ATGGTGATGATGATGAATGTATGTTCAAGGAGATGGTTTATATAATGAAGCTCAGGTGTCTCAGAAAGATGTAACTATTGTGGGTTTTTGTTAATGGAGAATTGTATATTTTTATAATACTGGAGTAAAAACAATTTAGAGGGAGAGCAAATTTGGAGAATAATTTTTGTATATTTTCTACATGACTTGGATATTAGAGACATGGAACACACTCAGAAATATCTGCAGGGTGGATGAGTCAGGAGGCGGGGTTTAACACGTGGTCAACCAATAGCCAGGTATTATTAGATGCATAGGAAGTGGTGGCGCGGCCGGGTTGGAATCTTCAGTTGTAAAATAGAAAGCAAACATGGTCTTTAAAGTTGTATAGTTCAACCTTTTATGTGGATATTACTCATGCACCTACCTTTTTATTGATTGATTGTTATTATGTCATTGGGATGGGCATGGGGAGAGACTCAACCAAATGTGGATAACACTATGTATACGTTCTACTCATAAGTATTCAGAACCCACTGTTCTTTAGAACCTTCCAGATACCAACAAAAACCGATAGCGTATTTTATAATGTACAAAGTATGTTGCATACTGTACAACTTCTTTGTCCCCATTTCAATGTAGTCCTGCTACCACAATATAATGTATTTTTAGGATTGGTACATGGTTGTCCAACCAATGTTGTCACTCTGGATCTTTGCATGACTTTCTCTATGAAAAAGAGATGCAAAGATGTGTGTAGGAAATCATGATGTATGAAATCATCTTACCTGATTACAAAACACACAGGCTCCTTCAGGATCTCTTACACAAGCTCCCATGTCCTTAGGCTCCCTTGGTTTCCTTAGCCAAACCCCTTAATTTCCACAAAGCTTTCCACACAAGCAGTTATGAACGCTAAACCATCCTGCCCTCCTACCTTTTTTCCCTGTGCCTCATTTGCAGATACTGCATAACATAGATCTAGTGTTGTAACATATTCTCAAACAGTCCATCAATTTCCCATAGAAGCGCACATCGATTTACTGTAGTGTCTAATGAAAAAGTATTTCTATATATATTTTTGGCTTCAAGATAAAATTGTGTCTTTATTGAGGGGGGGGGGGGGCGTATTTGATAATGAATTTGATGGGGGTCTATGAGAAGCGTGAATGTGGTGAGATATGAGTACATGAATGCAAATGTAATTTAATTCCAGGAAATGGGGTATCTTTTCTAAATCCTATCGACTGGAATGGTGTTAATTTCTCCGATTTCTGGGATGAACAAAAGCCAAAATGTCCTATGTTGATATGCAGCGCTTTGTTAATACGTCACTTGCTTTTCCTCTTCAGTAATACATCCCTTTGCTGTTGACCGTGTTAAATGAGATTCTCTGTGTAACGCGCATCACCTTCACAAAGGCATGGTACACTACATATTATGATGTTTTTTTTCTTGGAAGAGCAGAAGCTCGGTCAAACCAGTGATATAATGTGCTTTTTATCCCTTAATGGCCATGTTGAATAGCTATCCATTACTACTATTATTATCCTTGTTATGATTATGATTGTTACCCCTTCCCCCCCCTTTTTTCGTCGTCTTATAATTTTAGATGAATTTTCTTTCCTTTCCTTCGTTCTTTTGGACGAACATGATCGTCTGTTGCATCTTGAACACTTTTGATTTGAGGAGAGATGGGGATCACAGACTGACTTCTCAAAAAATGGAACCCCCCTCTCGATTGGAAATATCTACCGTTGTGTGACCATGTTCGCTGGTCCCGTGGACTTCACACACACAGCAAACGTCCCACCCTCCGTGGGGTGCCGCCATCTTGGTTTCTTTGTTGACCATGGATTCCACAGACATTTAAATCAAAAAAACTGTTTGATTTAATACAGCCCAGGAAATGACTTGGCACAGACTTTATTTACCTATTGACGGTGACGTTTCTTTTTTCTCCATAGCGTATGCACACGTTATATACATGTCCCCCCTATGGTTTTCCCCTCA
This sequence comes from Lota lota, assembly GCA_026745465.1. Lineage (NCBI taxonomy): Eukaryota > Metazoa > Chordata > Actinopteri > Gadiformes > Lotidae > Lota > Lota lota. Next base: position 924,493 of record JACYXH010000826.1, read on the forward strand.
GTCTATTTTGACCTCAATCTGGTGGTTGTTGTCCGCTCTCCTGACAGGATTTCCTCCATGATTTGTGATTCCTTGCAACGGTGGTTGATAACTCTCATAGTGACTCTAATTGAACTATCCTGCTGCATCGGTGGTGTCCATGGTGCCCAGCCTGTTCAGCGCTGGTTTTTTTGGATGTAGTTGAGGATTTCCCGAAAAATACAAATAAAAAAGGTGTATTCTAAACTCACTGCTCCTAGTTACTATGTTGTTGTTTTTTTGGGCTTTTTTGTGGCATTTTTAATATTTGTTCAGTAAATTGAGATTCTGTAAGAAAAAGGTGAAGGTCAGATGTAAGGCTGTGTTTAGGTTCATGTCTTTAATCAGCACACAATTCCATCCATTTTATCTAACGGTTCAGCAACACAAAATATAGAAAATCTCAGTATCAATTGTGAATCACAATGACAAACATTGTTGTTTGCAATACTATATTGTATAGATTCTGTTATGGTATGGAGTTTAATTTCAAAACGGTATCTTAGTATAATCTCTGGTTAATGTCAGAAGAAGGGTTGGACCAGCAGAGGAAGGAGCGTAAGAAGTCTAATTTGGCAGAACTACTTTTGTTTAGACGCTTCTGATTACATGACTATCCAAGATAACAGGATTTTGGTTAGGCTTGCAATCCTTTTCTCGTTTGTTGCAGTCTTTCCCTAAACAAAACGGTGTGAATATGCTATCTTACACAACAGGCACACGTCAGAGAGCCTGTGAACATTTTTGCACTGCACATATTTGCACTGATTGCACACTATGTGAGGGGATCTGAAAATCAATAATACAGAAAAGGCACATTGCGATTTACTGTGAGCCCTTCAGGGCATGCAGAATAACATATTTCAATTTAAATCTACCAAAACATTTGTACTCCATATAAATTAGCAAATTAAAGAAATAAGTACAAAGGCTATGTTTTTATAATGATATGTGCATGTACTGTATTTCTGTAAATCAGTGGAAGATGTGCATTTTAGGCAAACACTGAAAGCTGAGCCATCTGTTTATTCAGTTGATTGTGTCTCTTGTTTATTTATTTGTTTGTTTGTTGTGGCGGAGCAAGTGCATGCAGGTCCCCCACCCCCTCCCCCTACTGTTTTTTTTTCTTGTGTTGTCTTTGATATGTTGAAATGGGTGAAAGGTCCTTCACAATGGAATTTTACCCTCAGTGTTCTCCACAACACAAACCAGATGTGAGCGTCTTTCTGGGCTGTACAAGTTACGACCCCCACCCTACCCCACCCCATCCCACCCTTGCTCCAACCAGCCAACCCCACCCTCCCACTCGCAATCACCACTTTAGACTCACTCCCACCCCCTTCCCAACCCACCCTCCCCCATCTCTACCCTTTTGCCCCCCCCCCCTACCACCCTTTTGTTCCCCCCCCCTCCCTCCTCCCTTTCTCTCCCCTCAAAATGCAGCGTGCTGAGTCTGCCTCCCACATACGGTCTGAGGGCCAGACTTGAAGGATGGACTTTGGGCTGCTGTTTCTGTCTCTGTCCCTATGGCTCCTGGCCGCCGCTGGCCCACTCCACGCTTCGGGTAAGCTCAGTTTTCTACACTCTGGTGCCCGTTATCGTATGTGTGTGTGTGTGTGTGTGTGTGTGTGTGTGCGCTAATATACATCTGTCCTGTATCCTGGATGGACAGAGCTGCCCCAAGACTTTAAATTGTGTTATTTTTGTTTTATTATAATTTATTATTGTTTTAACTTGTTGTGGAGAGCCTCCTATTGGCGCCACCTGGGCCACAAGAGTTTTGAAAATGTCCCCCATTGTTCTGGGGAACAGTAACTGTTGGGCTTCTTTGTGTTTTTTATCTGAATGTTTTTAATGAAGATATATTCTACTACTTTTTGTCGGATAGAAGCCTGCAAGCAGGTCTGCCTCTGTGTGGTTTTGTGTAGGTGTGTGTGATAGACGGTATGATCTCATCTGATCATGCGTATAAGCACAATGTGTTCGGGCAGTCCAACGGTCACATGTATCTTTACTCCAAGTGATTGCACATATGTTTTACTTTCTAAAGTGTCGAAACCATTCATAAATTCAGTCTCCTCCCTTCCTCTCACCCCCAGCACCTAATGTTCTCTACGTGATGGCTGTTTCCATAGGTGCAGAATGTTCCTTGGCGGGGTTCAGCCAGGGATTTAATGTTGGACTTGGCACATATTTTATTCTCTACTATATTCCTTATGGTCAGATGTATATAGCAACGTGACATTGATGTATTACACTAATGCTTTTACTCTTTCCACTGCCAAATAGTGAGACCACACACTGAGCAGAATGTATTATAAGAAGGGGGGGGGGGGGGGGGGGGGGGGTATTAAAACAAAAAAGAACTCCCAGGTGAACCCCAATACTGGGTATTTGGTCAGACCACCCAGAGTGTATTTACTTGGTAAACAAAACAAAAAAAGTCCATGTGTTTTGTACCCTTAACAACCCCTCTCTTTGCGAGGGGTTGGCTAACAAATGCATGGAGGCAAACAAATGGCGCTCTTATTGTGAAGGTGTGATGGGTCTGTGCTAACAGGATCCACAGATTCCTGTCCAGAGAGGCTGCTGGGAGAAGAGCGGAGTAGGACCTGTCCCCGACCTTGTAAAGTAGACAAAGACTGTGGCAACAAGCGACAGTGTCTGTGTGACGGACAATGTGGCCTCAGCTGTGTAGCTCCAGGTAACCGTGTGTGTGTGTGTGTGTGTGTGTGTGTGTGTGTCCTTGTCTGGGAGTGTGTATGTCCCAGTTTCTGTGTGTGTGTCCTAATGTGTGTGTGTTTGTGTGTTTGTGTGTATGTCCCAGACCATGTGTGCTTTTGTTTGTATGTCACAGAGTGTGTGTGTTTGTGCAAGTTCGTACACAGCTTTTCCCCATGTCTCTAGTTGTGTATGTGTGTGTGTGTGTGTGTGTGTATGTGTGTGTATATTAACTAACCCTGAGCCTTCCCCAAAACAAAGGTAGAGCCAGACGCATCAAAACAACAGGGAGGTTTGATGTTGTGGCTCAACACTCACCCAAGCTCCTTTCCTACACTGTAAAACACCGAAAAACAGAGCCAATCTACTGATACAGACTCATTATAGAAGACCTTTATCAAGAGGGTTCTGTGCCCTTAACAGACAACCAACCAGCCTGTTCAGATAACGTCTTTGATAATTCCCTCGCTCTCGCTCTCTCTCTCTCTTTCTCTTCTCTCTCTGTGTTTCTCCCATCCTCTCCCCCCCCCTCTCTCTCCCCCGCCCCCTCTCTCTCTTTTCCCCCATCTCTCTGATGTGTGTGTGCAGGTCGTACATGTCCGTGGCCCCTGGCCCCGGGGGGCCACTCAGCCTCTCGTCTGCTGTCTCCCACCCACTCCTTCTCCGCCCTGCTGGAGGTGCGCTGCAACCCCGGCTTCATGCTGCCCAGCGGCCTGGATGCAACCATCCGCCGTTGCCAAGGCGACCGACAGTGGAGCGGAGATGAGCCTATCTGCACAGGTGGGTAGGAGAAGTGCTTTCCCACTCGTTGCTACTCTGGGAAATATCCACACGGTATGTTAAAATGAAACACATAATAAAAGATAGTCAGTAAGGACACACTGCAGGCAGCGCCTGCATCCAAATGAGCACCGCAGTGGTTATTAGTATTTGTGTGTGTGTGTGTGTTTGTGTGTGCGCCTGTGCTTGTGTGTATGTGACTCAGTAATACCCCCCCCACACTTCTCCACTGTGATTGTGTCAACTAAAGCGATACTGACTTCACAACAGAGACTGGATTTAACTCATCGCCATAGCAACAAATGTTGTGTTGTGATGTTTGTGTTCAAATCAGCTGTGTGAAGATTTGTTCTCATTCTGTTGAGCATCAAAGGCCTCAGGTTGGCCTTGTCAGCATGTATTCATGCTACAAAAAGTCTAAACCAGACTGAATGAAAGACGAAGGAAGCCAGCCAAAACAGAAGCGTGACCGCCGTGCTAAAGTGAGCGAGAGCACATTGATGGTATGAACAGACCCATCGTTCACTGGATTACATTTGGACTGTATGGTGAATATACTTTTTATGTAGACGACACAAAAAGTACACAGCAGAACTGTCCCCAGCTGTTAATGATATGGACTGTGTAGGCTACCCTATCATAGACGTAATGCATCCCTTTATCAAATGAACAAACAAAAAGGCCTTTATGGTTCCAACCTACTTACTTATCTATTTTCTAAGTAGGGCTCAAATCATCGTTCTTTTCTAGCCCTGCAATGTAGGTAGATGGGAGTTCAATATGCTTGTGTATTGTGTGTGTGTCTTTGGTGCATTGTGTGTACTGTGTGTGTATTTTGTGAGTGTTGTATGTATTGTGTGTTTGTGGTGCATTGTGTATGCTGCTACTGTGTGTGTACATTGGTGTTAGCTAGAGTTGGTCAGGCTCCTTCATGCCCATTGAGAGCCGGTGGGCGGTAGATCACTGTCAAAGTGGCTCAGAGCCGTGTGCATAAGTGTGTGTTTTTCTGTTTGTGCGTGTGTGTATGGTGGGAGCTAGAGAGGTAGATTTTTTGCATACGTTAAATGTGTATATGTGGGAGGAAAATTGCACATGTGTCACAGTGAGGTGTGTGTATGTGTGTGAATGTCTAGGTGCATCTGTGTTTGCATGTGTTTATGTGTGTGTCTGTGTAGATATGTGTGTGTGTGTGTGTGTACGTACATACGTGTGTGTACATGTGATTGTGTGTGTGCTTGTGAGTGTGTACATAAGATTGTGTGTGCTTGTGTGTCTTGAATGTCCAGGTGCATGTGTGTTTGCATGTGTTTCAGTGTGCATGTGTGTGTTTTTGTGTACGTTTGTGTGTGTGAGTGTGTGTGTGAGTGTGTGTGTGGGCGACAGATCACAGTCAGGAGTCAGCTCTCTTGCTCATGCAGCTTTAGGCGTTCTGTTCCCTGTTCTCCTCTCCTTTGCGCTCCACTCTCATCCTCCTTTCCTCTCATCCCTGCCTCTTCTCTCATCCCATTCCATCTGAGCTCTCTGATAAGGTCTTCCGCAAACACAGCCAAGGACATGCTAGCTGCTCCAGGCCAGAGCGTTTGTGCTGTGCCTTTGTGTTTGTGTGTTTGTGTTTATATAAGCGTGTATAAATGTGTGTATGTGCAACATTTGTGTGCATATCTTTCTAAATGTGCATCTGTAAAAGATAGGATATGAGTGAGAGAGGGAGAAAGAAAGTGAAAGAAATAAGGGATAAAGACAAAGAGGGAGAGCGAGACACACACACACACACACGCACACGCACACACACACACACACACACACACACACACACACACACACACACACACACACACACACACACACCAAAACAACCTTTTAAATGCCCTTTAACAAGGTTGGCCTGACAAATAGAGCTTTAAATCGCTTCACCAAGGTTCCTCGTACCCCGCAGAAACGTAGAGCGTCGCAGATCTCCGTCGCTCTGCACAGCTAGCATAGCAGCTC
>JACYXH010000826.1:937500-985000 GCA_026745465.1 Lota lota
CAAAGCGTTGAACCTTTAAAGGCTGCAGAACCGTCGACGGGGGCACTAGCGACAAAGAAATCAGAGTCCTCCAAGGCGGCTGAGCCATGCGGTACCTCCACTGGTGAGACTGGGGGAACGTCTGCAGTGAACCAAACCATGCAGATCCTAACCAACTCATCGGGTAACACGCCTATTCTCCTCCTCTCTTCCCCTTCCACCTCCACCCAGTTCACCTCTTCTCCAATGGGTCTTTCACTTCCCCTTTCCATGACACAGAAGTCCACCCCTTCCGCCACCCCGATGCTCCTCCTCCTGTCCTCTGCTTCTTCTTCCGCCGGTCAGTCCCTCGCTCTCCTGGACCCATCTACTGGCCAGCTCTCCCAGATCACTGCAGCCAGCTCCGGTCCACTCTCGTTCCCTGCCATGTCTGCTGGTCAGCTCAGCAAACCGGGCTCCTCCGTTCTCTCCTATCCCATGATCCAGCTAGGCCCTAACAACGCCTCTGTTGTCCTATCAGGAGTGAGTAACAACCTGACCACTAACCCGGTCCCCCTTACCTCATCCTCCTCCACCACCATCACCACCATCACCCCCACCCTCCAGACCAATAGCCTCATTCCCTCCGCTGGGGCCCTCTGCAATGTGGCTCCCCTCGGTCAGACTCAGACCAAGTCCTCAGACACCAACGTGGAAGCAGAAGTCATATCTAAGGAAGGAAACACCAAGCCATCCACCTTTACGTCAGGAAGCCCTCCTCCGCTACAGAACTACGACGTGACCGTTGACATTTTAGATCCCCTGAGTCCGCAGGCGGAAGGTGACCCCTCCTCGGGATCGGAGCCTGGGATGGACCCGTCTACCTGTCACGGTATGGACGCGGCTCCGGTACCGCTGGAGGACCACCTGTACTTCTCCAGCGTGGGGGCACCACCTTCCCCGTCCATCTTCACCAGCAGCCAGCTGGACGCCATGGACCCTCTGGACCCCCTGTCCCCGTCCTCCTCTCCCAACTCCTTGGGGCCCCGCAAGATCCTGTACTGCCAGCTGTGTCCACGGGTCTTCTTCTACTCATCGGACCTGGAGCGCCACGCCATCACCCACTCCCAGAAGAAGCCACATGTCTGTCAGCAGTGTGGGAAAGCCTTTAAACGATCCAGCCATCTGCAGGTCTGTGCAGACGCAATATAAAAAAACGGCTTTATTCTTAAAACCAATCATTATACCTTGACGTCGTAGGCAAGCAAAAATAATGTTGTCTTCTTTTTATAGGCACCTCAACTATTGGCATCAAGGGTGCAGTGTGTAAGATTAAGTGGCATCTAGCAGTGAGTTTGCAGAGTTTGCAGATTTCAACCAACTAAATACCCCCCCCCCCCACCTCCCCTTTGCCAACCGTATGTAGATATAAAGGGCTCATTCTTATGTATCACAAAACCTGCAATTCTTATTTTCATTGGATTATACACTATTATGAAAATACTTTTGAATATAACATTCCATATCTGCCACGTCTGCTCCGCTAGATGCCACTAAATTCTACACACTGCACCTTTTAGTTGTTACTGTTCAGTATAAATAAGTCATATTCCATGGTGTACATAAGGTGTGGTCTCAGCAAAATGATGTGTAGTAAACACAAGCCTCTACCTTTTGGTGGTGTTAGCGTGAACCTCAGGTCCCTTGAACCTAGCCTAAAAGACTGTCCTGGAATATTGTATGCTACTGTAATGGTAACTTCTGATGTTAATTCACTGTGGAAATACATTTTCACCATGTTTCATTGCCTGTATAAATGTATTAATTTGCACTGAAATCCAATCACTGACACATGTCAACGGTTCTCTCTTTTTTTCTTTACAGCGACACAAACACATCCACACCGGCCAGCGGAACTATGTGTGCCCGATCTGTGCCAAGCGCTTCCGGGAGGCGGGGGAGCTCCAGCGCCACCAGCGGGTCCACACCGGAGAGAAGCCCTACCAGTGCCAACTGTGCCACACGCGCTTCGCAGAGCGCAACACGCTACGCCGACACACCAAGCGCAAGCACCCATACCACCAAGTTGCCATGGAGATGCTGAACGAGAGGAGAGGAGCAGGAGCTGGCGGGGGAGACGATGGAGGTGGAGGAATTCATCAGGAGGAGGAGGAGGAGAGCGCCGAGTGGTACAGCTCCACCGTCTCCCACTTGGACAGCTCTGAGTCTTATATGGAGATGTGAAACGCGGCAGGTAGTTCCTGGGGAAAGGAAGAGGAGGTTATAGGTTGAGAGAGACTGCAGCGGCTTGGGTTTTCGGGCGGACTTTACCGACTTCCATTCAGACTTATTCTCTCTTTCCTCTCATAACATGTTCAGTGATCATCAAGGGAGCACTTGCAATATTTATATATATATATATACACATTCATATACATATATTATTTAGTTGTTCTTTATTTATTTCATGAATGTATTTATCTTTTCCATTCCATTTGATGGTCCAAAAAAGTCATTACTACGTTTGACAGTGTTTTTGTTTGTTTGTTTTTTATAAACTACCTTCAATGAGGAGAGCCCTTGGGCAAAAATCCTGCTTAATTTGCAAATTGCCCTTGAAAATATGAAAATGAAATCAACATTGTTGCATTTCCATGTAATTGTGGATTTAAATGCGGAAAACAAACTACTACAAGTTTCACAGGCTCTATAACAGCTCACAGTATATATAATCGAAGTAATGTTGTAAGAGTTACACTGCTGCACTGTAAATTATACTAAATATATATAATTTATCTTTCTGACCGTCAGATACACTGTGAGTCGTTTGCACTTGATAATTTTCACCTTGTTTTAACGTTGTTATTGAAAATGCTTTACTTTATTATGCTGCCTTCTGAAGGGTGATATTATGTATTAAATACATATCATAATGTTTTACGGTTTTGACCAAATGTTCTCAGTTATCCTACAATAAAAAAACGTGGAAGCCTTCGATTACATGATTTATGTTGATGACAAATTTGAAGTACACCTCACCGTGTAATGTGCTACATTGAGCCTATTATACTTTCTTCTTCTAACATTTTATTGATTTATTTAATTGAACGTATCAAACAGCCTTCCCGGGGCATGTTGAAAATGTATGCCATAAAAAGAGCTGTTAAAGGTGTAGAACTGCTGGCCTTACAACCTGATGGCTGGAGCTGCTCCACTTGCCTCCAGGGGGGTCATTGAATTATCAGGCAGCCTTCTGTCCCCCCCCCCACACACACCTATTTTCTGGTAGATTGAAGCCGCTGAGCCAAGTTGAGCATAAGTTATTAAATACCATACTGCCCAAATGGCCTGAGTAGGACCTCATGGCTACCCCTTTGTATTTTATGATATGCTTTCTTGGTGAAACGACCACGTGTATGTTTTGGGGGCCATGTAGAGAGAGGTACTCTACTGCTGTTGTAATTTCCTTCATTTTCACAGTTTTACCATTTAAGGAAACAATTTGATCCAAAGGGACTTACAGTGGCTTCAGATCCAGGTAGTTAAGAAGCAGGTGGAGGTCAGTCATCTGGCTCTAGGATGCCTAATGGTGAGTCTGCGGACACTGGGGATGAAACGCAGTACCTTTCTGCTGGGAGTCTAAACATTCTAACCCCCACCCTATCCGGTCCCTTTTCCTTCAGGGTCTTGTACGGAGGTAAAGACGATGAAGAGTGTCTGACAGTTGTTAATACACACCTCCCATGGACCAAAGCCAGGTTTGTCGTCTGAGGTAAACACATTTGCCTTGGTAAACAACAGGTGGGGCTTTCCCATTTGCATACATTTGTGTATTTCCTTCATTGAGTCTCTGCCAGGCAAATCCTTTTAAGGCTCCAGAAGCAGTGCAGTGGGCTATGCAGCAGAGTGCAGCACTCTGCATGAAATCTTGTGTTTGGCTGCAACACAACTCTCCTTTACTTCCCCTCACCTGTCGCTGCAGATAGACAGCCTTGTAGGCTCTGCTACTTCCAAGATCTGACGCCACTCCAATGTCTTGATCATTCATTCTCTATCTCGATTTTATTTTTCGACCAAAAAAACAAACAGCAGTCCCCTAATTGACACCGCCGGGCCGGTACATTGGTGAACATAAAAGGTCCTCTGTGTGTGATGATAATGAACATTCAGTCTACCTGGTGTGTGAAATCAGTGCAGTCCAGCTGTAGGTGTGTGTGTGTGTGTGTGTGTGTGATTGTGTGTAATTGTATATATGTGTGTGTGTATGATTGCATATAATTGTATGTATGTGTGTCAATGGGGGGGGGGGGGGGTGGTGTGTCTGTGTGTGATTGTGTGTGTGTGATTGTGTGTGTGTGTGTGTGCATCTGTATGTGTGTGTGTGTGTGGGAACCATCTATACATACTTGGAAGAGCTTAAAAGTAAGGAGTTTGACAGAATCCGATGCGTGATGGACAGAGTGAGGACATAAGATCTGCTGCTCCAGTGTGCAGGCCTCAGCGTGTGTGTGCGTGTTCTGGTGTGTGTGTGTCGCATCGAGCAGCAGCCGGCACAGTGACTGGCACGGGGCATTTGGCCAAGTGATTGAAGTGATAAAGGTAGGCGAGTGGCGAGGAAGGGTAGGGGCCGATGGTAAACACACAGGAAGATGGAATTTGGAGCATGTTTAGCACAACTCACCCCAAGACACAGACACACATTTGGGCATGTTTACTGTAGTTTCTGCTTTGATGTGTCAGGAGCAATGAAAAGATGGACAACAAGAAGGTGTTGAATTAGCTTTGGCCAAAATGCAGCTGCTGTTGCATTGTGCGGCCACGTGAGGGCACACTTGTGCTTATGGTTTGTTTCATGTATTTGCCTTTCACTCTGGTGCGGTTTTAGACACTAAAGCTAAGGGATTTTGAGGCTTTGATTCTTACGTATAGATGTGCTTATGATGTGTCATTTATGTAATGAATATAAAGTGGTGCCACATTGCCATGAGCATATTACATTCACATATTTTTATTACATTCATTCTGGGGTTTGAGGGACAAAAAATATTATTTGAGAGTGTGAGTGTGTATATGTGTACGTGTGTGTGTATGTAAAAGTAGAGTGAGCCTAAATTGACTGGGAGGGATTGGATACCATACTTCTCTGGCCAGACACAGTGTAGGATTAACACTTACCGTGCGAGTGTGAGGGAGGGAGAGTCAAGAGAAGAGTAACAGGTGCTAATCAGTCAGGGAATCCCAGCTCTTGATGGGCACATTTTAGACAGCCTGGTGGGGGTGGGGTTTGGGGTGGTGGGCGGAGCAGATAAAGTAAAAAAAGGAAACGATGACGTCACCTGTTCTTCAATAATGTGGCATGTCGTCAGAGTAAATTTGAGTGGATGGGTGGGAAAATGGTAAGAATATAGATTTTATGTAGATGAAAACAGCTAGTGGGAGATATTTCTTTTGTAGAAGCTGTATGTTTCAACTAACACAAAAAGTATTGGATAAGGTAAAACCCAGAGGCGATGACCAATCGATTATTATCATGTAGCCTCTGACATTTTTGCTTCCCTGTGAGTTTCTGTTGCATTAGCCAGGCCGTGTTAGCGCTCAGACATCATTACTGGCCCAGCGCTTCTCCTCTCTCCATGTTCCCTGATAAGTGGATCTCTAGATCAATGTCATTGGTCCTCCATCGGTCAAAATGGCTGCAGCCAACCCTCTCTCTCTCTCTCTCTCTCTCTCTCTCTCTCTCTCTCTCTCTCTCTCTCTCTCTCTCTCTCTCTCTCTCTCTCTCTCTCTCTCTCACTCTCGTTCTCGTTCTCTCATAGATGTCCTCTCTTATCCCCTTCCCACATTCTCTATCTCTAATGTGTGTCCCCACATTTACCTCTACCTCTCTCTCTCCCTCTCCACCCCTCCCTCTCTCCCTCTCTCTCACCCCCTCTCACCCCCTCCCTCCCTCGCTCAGTTCTTTTATGACCTGCTGAACCAGCACACACAACTTGTCCGTCAAAACGGCAGAACAGGTGCTCCTGCAGTAACCCCCCCACCCCTCCTCCTTTCCTGTATGCAGCCTACACACACATACACACACTCACACACTCACACGCATGCACACACACACAGACACACACGCACGCACGCACACGGGTACGCACACACACACACACACACCTGTAACCTATGTTGCATGGTGTCCGTGCACACTAGCATATTGAGCTGGGGCCAGTCTGTGTTTTCTATTCACTCTGACACATATACTTCATTGCTATTACATCGGCCTTTGTAACAGAGACATGAGTTTGAGTTCAGTTACATTACTCCCATTACGTGACAGTCAGATGACATTACATGACACATTTGTACTAAACGTTTGACTGTATACACACACACACACACACACACACACACACACACACACACACACACACACACACACACACACACACACACACAGAGACACACGTTTTCAACACTTTAATCAACTGGATGTGTGTAACAATAACTTCCTCTGTCAATCAATCAGTCAGTCGTTCAGCAGATGTCTGGGGCAGTCGCTGGCTGTTGGGGGGGGAGGGGGCGTCAGACGAGATGGCAGGGGGGAGGGGGGTCGAGAGGGGGGGGGTTCTGACAGTCGCTCACAGTTGGCATCAAAGATCCAGGATGCTTTGGGGTGGACAGGGAGAGGGGGGCAGGGAGAGAGAGAGAGGAGGAACAGTCTGAGGTGTGTGTGAGTGTTAAGAGAAGGAAGGGCTGTACGTTCGTTCTCCTTTCATTCACCTCCGGCCAACCGCAGGACATAAACAAGTGTGGAAAAGGAGAAGGAAGGAAAAAGGTATGAGAAGAACATGAAAGACGGAAATCGTCATTAAGCGCACTACAAAGTTCTCTCTTGCTCCTTATTTTGCTGCTCTTCCTCCATCTCGCTCCTCTCTCCATTTAATCTTTACTCTGTTCCACACCTCCCCTAGGGCCGACTTCATTCTCTCTCTCCCTGTAAGTATTCGCTTTCATTTTCTCTCCCCTTTTGTTGTCAGGGAGAATGTGCGTGTTCCCCCGCATCCTACTGTAAAGTCAACTTAGTGCCAGGGGTGAAATCTCAATCAGTAGTTGTGTTATTGGATTGCAACAATGGCTGACTGGATGTCCTCATATAGTGAATTAGTGGAGCGTGCGCGTTTGTGGCTTTGGGAGTACCGAGAACACTGTGGTGATTTAATATGCATAACTGCGGCTATTGCACGGCACCTGGTGTGCGTGTGTCTGTGTGTGTGTGTGTGTGTGTGTGTATGTTTGTGTGTGTGTGTGTGTCTGTGCGTGTGTGTTTGCATAGTCTCCCGAAAAAACTGTTTTCCTTTGGGGTGTTCCGGGGTCTGGCAAAATCAAATCAATATTGTTAATAAGAGTTGTGCGCTCCTGAATGCCATGCAAATGCATGCTCTTTCCAGATTGTTTGAATTCATTGTTTTTTTCTGATTGGGTTTTTTCTGATGTCTCACCGCGGTTCTCTATTGTGCGCGTCATTGTGTGTGTGTGTGTTATTATTGTGTGTTATGACTACATATGTGTCGTACTGTACCCCTAGACCCTGGGCCCCGGTGGGCTTCTGTCTCTGTCACTCATACTGTTTGGCTCTCCCCTTTCTCTTTCTCTCTGTCTCTCTCTCTTCTCATCCCTTCGTCTGTTCGTTCCCTTCTTTCTTTTGAAATGCCCCTCTCCCTTCGTCACCGTGTTACTCTGGGAGTCACTTGTTCTACGGGTGGCCTCTGGTGTGGCTATGACAGCCTCTCTATAGGCAGGTGTGTGGCTGTCACTGCTAATAGGGCCTACTTCAGCCTATAGCATGTAGCCTGTAGCATGTAGCCTGTAGCCTGCCTGGTGCTCTGAAAAACCCAGCAACAAATCTGTTTCTCCTCCATTCTTTAATCTCAAGTCTACTCTGGGTGCCTCTTATAAATTTGTTTAGAGTCACTTGATTAAATCCCTGCTGCTTCCTCTCTTTCTCTCTCTTTCTCTCTCTTTCAATCCCTCTCTCTCCTTTGCCACAGGAAGAGGCAGAGAAATAGAAGAGTTCATTCCTCCTGGTTGACTGAAACCAGGAACTAACTTTTCTTCTCTGCTCTGCGGCCCCTGGAAGCCCTCTCAGACATGACACTGCTGGCCTCCGAGAGGTCCCTCCTCATCAGGAACAAGTTCCGCTCAGGTGAGCTGGGTCAAGCTGATTGGTGTAGCCCTGTGTCAATCAATCTTTTTATTTTTTACTTTTTTTTAAAACTTTTTTACAATACTATAATTTTTTACTATTATAGTATTGTATCCTTATGGCAAATTGTAGTGTAGAAGGACATCACAAGCGGATATTTGGTTGGGTTTATTAGTCCCCCAATTACGCCATGTAATGGACCTAGAGGAAAGTAAGGCCTTGAGAAGAGGGCACCCATGAGTGTTCTCCTCCGGCCATGGGAGAGCTTTAAGTGCTAGGCTGTTAGAATATAAAGGTCCTTCCATTTTACTGTTGTATTCTACCTGCCCGTTTTGTTGTGCGCTGCTTTGTGCTCCGCTGTGTCGAGGCTCAAGTGTTGACAAGTAATAATTATAATGATGACTAATTATAATAGGAACATAGGAACTTCTTAAGGAATATGAACTTCTTAAACAGCAGTGACAAAAGTGCTGCATAACGATACGAGAAAGAAGAAAATAAATAGAGCAATTTACAATAAAAATGCAATGAAAACCTTAAAAAACACATTTAAACAAGTGTTGCTTTTAAAAAGACCCTAACACAATACAACATGGCACAGAGGACCTCATTTAGGGCAGAATACGGCTCCATAGGGTGGGTGGCCCTAACTGAAAACACAGTGTTGTACAAGCAACAAATTGGCCTGGATTTGAACATCACAGTGTGCTCTCATGGTGGCCCACAGTTTGGATAGTTGTGATAGCTTAGATACCGTATGTCAGGACTAGAGCATGTGGTGCTTTATAGCTAATTACAACCATTACAACATCTTTCCACTATGTTAATGGGGAGTAGGAGAGGAGGAGGGGGGTTGGGGTGGTGTAGGAAGTGGTGTTTCCTGCTTCCTGTTCAACAGCAGCAGCCCCACAGACCTCTCAGGCCTTAATAGGGAACGTTGAACATCAGGCCACCTTAGGTGAAGTCATCACAAAAGGTGATAGGCTAATATATTAGGTTTTCTGTCATGTGATTGATTAGATTGATTTAAGGATCCCTCTGCCCGCAGATAGAGATGTTTTTTAATATTGTGGTGTGTTTGCGTGACTGTCAGTGTAACTTGCTTGTCATTTAGCCATGGGATAATGATTCCAGTGAGATATTGGTTTTTAGCTCGTTTCTTCCTACTGATTTGTTTTGTTTACTGGGCACACAACATACAAATAGTTGTCCACATGAGTCCTCAAAACATTTTTAACAGTCACCCATTTGTTTATGAACAACATTGTAAAGATTGTTTACATGAGGGGAAAAAGCTCACATGCTATATGCTTTGCTCGTCAATTCAATTGACATCAGGTGTGAACTCTATTTATAGGGAATCTTTTAATTAAGTACATACAGCTAGTTAATATAGAAACGAATGAATGATGTAATAAATGTACCTTCTAAGACTACAGTTGAATCATGAATTCCTTTTGAACATGCACTAAATTATAATTCAAATGATAAAATTAATTGAAGTCAACGCCACATTCATTAGGAGAAACGGGAGAGCCTGTTGCTCGCATTTAATGGATGGCAAAATAGAAACAATAGGATATGACATCAGTCCCGTCGGTTTGTAAACACCTGCTGGGAAACGTGAGCCAGCTCGTCAGCTGTTGTATTGAAACACAGCAAGACCACGTCTCTGATCTGTGTATGCACATATGAATGTACATGACGTGTGTGAGTGTACCATGTACTATGGACATGTATATTAAATGGATCTGGAATACAAAACAAGAAGGGCCTTGAATCCCAAATGAGTGTTTAGGTACGTGCTCAATGTGTAAGGGTGTGGCTGTGTGGGTATGTGTCTAGGTAACATGTAAAAGAATGACAATGACTCGATTTTCTATCGTGAAAAAATAAGTTAATAATACATGGTTCATGATAATTACTGTGAACAATAATAAGTTAAAGATCAGAGACGAGAGCAGGTTTATTATTGCCCCCCCTACCCAACAACTAACTTTCTCTGAATCTTCATTTAAAGTGTTTAAAATGTTGGGGGCAGAATAAATGTATCCAACTCTCTCTCTCTCTCTCTCTCTCTCTCTCTCTCTCTCTCTCTCTCTCTCTCTCTCTCTCTCTCTCTCTCTCTCTCGCTAGACCTCTGGAGCCCATCTAATGAGAAAACTTGGTTGTTTTCCACTTTCCTGAGCAAGCAGGAATAATTTAGTGAACAGCATAAAGCATGCAGCAGGCTCTGGTCTGTTCTAGGTTTGGGGGGGTGGGTACATAAGAAGGCCAGCGATAGTGTCAGAGAGGGAGAGAGACAGCTGAGAGGGGGGGATGGGGACGACTGAAATAGATATACTGATGAAGAAATAGGCACTGCCTTTAAACCCTGAACCCTCCCTCCCCCTCCCTCCCTCTCTGCCTGCCTCCCCCATCCCTCCTCCCCTCCTTCCCCCCTCCCTGCCTTCTTCTCTGCCTCCCTCCCTCCTTCGCCAGCAGGGCACTGAGGTCTCAAAAGTCGCTGCATCCATTCGGGTCTGGCTGTAATGATCTCAATCTGTGTGTTAGTGTGTGTGTGTGTGTGTGTGTGTGGGGGAGTCTGTGTATGTGTGGGAGTCTGTGAGTGTGAGTGTGTAGTTTCCCATCTAATGTTACCATATTGAAGTTTGTTACTATTACTTAGTATGCAATTGGAAAGTTCCATTTCACAGGCTGCTTCCCTTTCCAGACTTCAACAACTTTTAGCTTCAGCGAAGAAAGTTGTTCAAATGTTCCACGGCTTGGAATAAACATAATTACCGTCACCATGCCACCAATTTAAACTTTGCTCTTGTCTTTCAGTACTGCAGTTGAGGATTCAGAACCGAAAACAGAATGAGATCAGTGCAGACTCTGGTGGGTCTTTGTGTGATTATCAATGTAATAACCCTTAGCAAAGCGCGTGGTCTGGGCGATGGAGGCTTAAATGAACACGTTCATATTGCCTCACTTTGAAAAGTAGATTCTCATACATTCTTTACTGTACTGCACTCTATACACATCACTTTTATACCCGCTATAATGTATTGATGAATGAAATGTAGTCATTTTTGCTAATATTCATACAATCTGCGAAATAGTAGACATCAATGTGATTCAGGACTATGCATATAATAATGTAAGTAAAAGATAAATACACATCTTTCTGTTTCTTCAGGGTTGAAGACAACCTGTCCTTCTCGGAAAGGAGAGGGAGACCAGAGTGAAGCTCTGGTGGGTGCTGCCATTCTCTCAACTCACACACACACACACACACACACACACACACACACACACACACACACACACGCACCACATGCACCACATGCAAGCAAGCAAGCACACGCACACACACACGTACACAGGCACATGCACAAAACCCATATAGAGAGCCATATAGAGGCCATGCCCCCTGTGTAATAACTCTCTTTTCAGAGGTCCATGTGTCATTACTCAAGGGCTATTGCAAAAAGATGGGAGAAGAAATGACATTAGAAAAGCCCCACTGTTGTTTCCTCGGCCGCAAGAGTCGGTTTCATCTCACTGAGTTCATAAGACACTTGTTTAAATGAAAGTTCTGATCTGAGTTAGTGTAGATTCCCCCAACCACAGAATATATTGCGTGAGTGTAATTTCTCTGACTTAATTAACTGATGCCCCTGTGCTGTGTTGGGGGGGGGGGGGGGGGGGGGGGGGCACCCCTCCAACATTCCTGTCTGGAGCTGGAATGCTGTTATTTGCTTTCACTAGATTGTCTTTTAGTGTGCCAAATAGTCTTAAAGGCCCACTTCAAAGGACACCCAACCCAACCAACAACACTTGTGTGATTGTACATTCCAACCGGCTTGTGGAGAATAGAAACAAAGAAACAAGCCAGATGTATTGAACTCCATGAATGGCCTGCTCTATAATGGATGCCAGTACACTGCTTATTGGTCTGACTTGCTTTTTTTCTCGTGTAGCGTCTCCCTGAAAATGGAGCCACTCAGACGTCGCCCCCTAGTGGTTTGCACACGGATACTGCAAAAGGTGAAAACACTGCTTTATACACTACCCTGCTGTTGCTGTCTTGTATGTTCTGCTTTCCGCTGTATACACTACCGGCAATCCTTGTTTAGTATCAAACTTAACTCAATTTTACATTAAAAACATTTATCCTCCATCCGTGCACACATCAATCAAATGTGAAGGGGCCTTGTTACACCGTGCCTTGTCATACTCATTACAAAGCACTTTTCAAATCAGCACAATATAATGCTTCAGTGATGTATTGATGGGACAGGCTAAGCATGCCCATCAAGGGAGGCAGGATCAATAATTTCCCCCCATAACTCTTAACTCTTTCTCCCTTGATCATTCCCATTACATCTACATCAAACCTACTGGTCTGTGTGTGTGTGTGTGTGTGTGTGTGTGTGTGCATTTATGTGTGTGTGTGTGTAGATATGTGTGTGTGTTTAGATATGTGTGTGTGTGTGTGTATGTGTGTGTGTGTGTGTGTGTGTGTGTGTGTGTGTGTGTGTGTGTGTGTTTGTCTGTCTGCACGGGGTTGTCCGTCCCTGAAGGCAGCAGTGTTGGCTATTTTCTGGGTTGAACAATGTGATCGCCTTTGGCAACAGTGTTGTGCATTCTTATATCATATGTATTCAAAAAGGCATTCTATTATTGAAAACTCAGTTCTCCTCCCCCCCACACCTTGCCTCCCACAAATGGTCCAATCTATGTCCTTCCCCTCTCTCTCTTCCCCCTCTTTCTCTGTCTCTGTCTCTGTCTCTGTCTCTGTCTCTGTCTCTCTCTCTGTCTCTGTCTCTGTCTCTGTCTCTGTCTCTGTCTCTCTCTCTCACTAACTTGATCTCTCTCTTGCTTTCTCTCTTCTATCTCTGTGTCTCACTCTGTATCTCTGTCTCTCTCTTTAATTCTCTCTCTCTCTCTCTCATAGACAGGAGTGTGTGTGGCGCTCAGAGACGGACTAAGCCGCAGAAGACAGTCATCCTCAATGGGAAAGCCCAATATCCCACCAAGTCCCAGGAGCAGCAACACAAACACACACTGCCCCCGGAGAACTGTGAGCCCCCCCCCCCCACACACACACACATACAAAACACACACACACACACACACACACACACACACACACACACACACAACAGGCGCTCTACTAATACATAACATACACAAACCACCCATTAACACAATCCCATTACAACCCTCCCCTCTTGTGATTCGCTTCTCTCCTTCTCGTTCACTCCTCTTCGCCAGGTCCTGTCTTCCTCCCCCTCTCCTCGGATGTCTTCGAAGAGGACATCTCCTCCCCCCACTCCTCCTCCTCCCCTGAGCGCCACGCCCTTCGCAGATCCCCCCCCTTCTCCTCGTCTCCAGGGCTGGCAGGGGACCAGCTGCTGAGGGACGTGTCTCCCGTCGGCACACCGCCCAGCACCACCCCCAGCACCACCCCCAGGCATGCGCAGGTAACCCACCCTACCCTCATCCACCACCGCCACACCTCCGCCAAGATTTATTTGAATCCATCAACTGGAATAATTAAGCGTTACTTCCAGTTCATCAGGATTTCAGGATGGATTAAATGCTCTGTTCGTCACTCGCAGTATTTTCTGTATTATATGTTTGAATGAGCTTTCATTTATAATAGACTGCGTAATTATACTGTCACAGTGTTTTATGGTGTGCGGCTTTCTTGGGATAAACATACACATCTCACAGTGTGCTGGATGCACATGATGATGCTCACACAGACTCACTTATATGTCTCTCTGACATTCTCTTTCTTTGCTGCCTTCAGTCTGGTTTGGCGTTGCTCCCGGCAACTGAGGGCATCAGCCAGCCAATAGGCATAACACTGGGCAAATCAAACTCCATGGCAACGCCTGGGAGACCAAACGGGATGTATTTGACCTCTCAGCATTCCCCCCTGCTGCCTAAGGTAATATGTGGGTGGTCAAAGCAGTCGAGAATGCATAGTTTACTGCTACTATACTACTTGCATATGTGAGACATTAACATTTAAGGATTTAATTTACTATTTGTTATTACACTAACCAGTTCTCTTTTCCATAAGCCTTGGGCTTTATAAGATGCATTGGATATTCTGATTTACAAAAACACGCTGGACCTCCCCCAGAAAATTACCTCGTTAACAAAGATCACCAAACAAGATTACATTCGTGCACGGCTCAATATTAGAACAGCCATCGAATACCTTTGATTAAAATAATCATAGATATACGCTGAAACATGTTAACACAATCATCCGTCAGGGAATCATGTTTTAATTTCTAAGTGTGTATATGCGTACATGCTTGTATGAGTGTGTGTAGATATGTGTGTGTTTGGCTATGTGCACACATGCATGTCTGTGAGGGGGTCTATGTGTGTGTTTGTGTATGTGTATATGCCTGTGTGTGTGTGTGTGTGTGTATTTTTTGCACACACACATGCAGACATGTGTGTGTGTGTGTGTGTGCATGCTTCTGTGTGTGCACACACCTGGGAGTGTGTGTGTGAGATTGTGTCATCCCTGGAATGTGTTTAACCTTGCCGCATGGTCACCGCTACACGGGCTGCCTGCTCTTTAAGCTGCGTCTGCATTCATTAATGTCCTCCCAGCCTGAGGAGCTCTCCGCGTGCTGCTCTTTAGGTTAACACCGCATGCCTGCCTGTCCCTAGCAGCAACACACACTGTCAGCAAGAGACTCTGTGGTCCACAGACCCCAATCCACTGTGGTGGATTGGGGTCTTGTCGATGGCGCTTTGTGCACGGGATCTCCTTCCTTCCTTATTTAATGTGTGTCCCGTCCCATAGTTCCCATTGTATCACCATTTGAACGTGAAATGACCCATAGACAATCCACAGATGTTTAAAAGATGGGCTTAGTATGGTGGGAGCCATGATAGATGGATGATGATATTTTTCATGGCCCGTCATGGCTTTCAGGAACAGGATAGTCAGGACAGGGGGTTGAAAGAGAACGGGAATGACATGTAGCATAGGTCATTATCCCACCTGGCTCGCTGAAACTATCAGAACAGTATTCTCACCTACTCTTCTGCCTGTGTGTGTCTCTTTGCAGACAGCTCAGTCCCCCAGCCCGTCCTGCGCCTCATCCCGCTCGCCCCCCGTCCTGAGCTCCGGCCACCTTCCACGTCCACAGAAACAACAGGACGCCAAGCCCAAAATGAGGAAGCTCAAATATCACCCCTACATTCCTCCCAACCAGAGAGCAGCAGCGTCCTCGGGTACAGCTACCACCTTCACACCCCTCCTTGTTTTGGGGTTTTGTGTTGTTTCCCGTTGAGGAAACAACATACAAATAATCAAATGAAACGTATCAAGCCAGCCCCCTTTTGCGTTCCTCAGTTGTCGGGGCCCAAAAGAAGCAGCGATTGTCTCTGGACGCACCCAGGTATGCTGACCGTTTGCTACTACGAGAAGGGTCATGCTCAGACGTGTTCATTTGGAATGTTTGAAACGGTCCAGATCCAGCTTATGGCATTGTCTTTCATTTTCTTCAGTGGAGAAACCGATCAGAATGTGAGGTTCTCTGACGCCGTACCCCAGAGTACCCTCGCCGTCCCCGCGACGCACCCCCACTCCATGGACACGAGTCCCAGCCTCAAACCGGAGCTCCTGCCTCCGAACCTTGTCGACCTCACGGTAAGGAAAGGCGGATGGTCCTTTAGAGGGAGGACAGGTGAAAATGCACACAATGTTGAATGTCAAAAACTTTATTGACGTGAAAACTCCTGACAAGCACCGCCCCTTCATCTCCATCCACCCCCCCCCCCCCCCCCCCCCCCCCCCCCCCCCCCCCCCCCCCTTTTTAGGTGTCAGAGTTGCGGCAGCAGCTGCGTAAGCGTGGCCTCCCCGTCTCTGGCACCAAACCCTCCCTGCTGCAGCGTCTGCAGCCCTTCCAACTACCCCGCACCTGTCTCACCCCTGCCCCACTCTGCCAGCTGGGTACCAGCCTGGAAACCTTTACCACCTCACCCCTGCTACACCCCAACCTCAGCCCCAGCTCCAGCTCCGGCTCTGGGCCGGACTCGCCGAGCGACAGCGGCGGCAGCCCCGACCAACAGACCTACATACGGCATAGCAGGGTCCCCGGTGGGGCCATCCTCGGCTCCCCCGACCGCCTTCCGGAATCCCGAGTTCCCAACAGAATCCTTAATGAGATTCCGAATGGCTTCTCGGATGTCGTTTCAGTTAGCGCGGCCCGCCAACACTGCGGCCCAATTGGTACCGCTGTCGTCTTCATGGACCCTGCCACCACTCCCTCAGAGACCCCGAGCCCCAGTCTACCGCTGTCCTCCTCCTCCTCGTCCACCTCGCCCCTGCAGAGCAACGCCTCCTGGAGGACGGATCAGGAACTGCACCGCCACGAGCTGAACGTGGTGTGTGAGATCAGGGAGAGGATCAGACATCGGCCCCGGGACCGCAACGGCGGCGCAGACAACGTGGTGAGGACAAATGAGTCGGAGCGCCGGTGAATATTGATCTATGTAGGACTTGTCATTGGAAATGTATGTTCAACCAGATTCTTTACCTATTTGCAGTTTTGTGGAGGACCTCTCCATCCGTTCCTACAACAGGATACACGATGTTCCAGAGGGAAGCTGGAGGCAGATGGACTGCCCGAGGTTTTATTTACCCAGGTAAACACAGCAAGAGCAGCGTAGAAATGCTTAAACCAACAATGCATAATTGATGTATGGACTAGCTATGCTGTTGTGTCTTGGTCTGGGTCATGCAACTCTTACAGCTACTGACACCAACACTGTTGTCCTTTACATTGTTGTTGGGGTTATGGCTGCTGTTGCTGTGTCAGATGATGTCAAACACCATGCCAAGAAACATTGGACCATTATATACATGGTTAAATTCAATGTTACGGCTCTTTTCATTCACCAACATATTTGGTTCTTCTATCATTGCCCTTCTAATTTATGTTTAATTGTCAAAGAAATTAACTAGCTAAGTAACGAATGCATGTTGTGTACAATTGATTCACCATCATCTTATGGCAAAAATATATATAAAATATTATAATACAGTGATACTCTGCCACACAGGCCACAGGCATTCATGGATTCAAGGTTTAAACAGACACGGGAGTCCATTTACGACCGCCACCCAAATGTAAATGTCAATGTCAATTCCCTGGCGTCCCTAACAGGTTTTCTGCTGCCAACCCTGTGAGGCAATAGGCCAGGATTTGGAGCTGCCAGTGCAGATTACGGCCAGTCCTGCTCAGTCTTCCCCTAGCGTTCGCAGTCTGGAGGAAGAGCTACAGGAGGCCATCCAGAGAGCTCAGGTTCGTGTCTGTAAATAAAACAACACGGAGGCATTGTAACCGGTCAACGATTTCTCTTCTACCCCAGTGAGATAATGGCAGCAATAAAGTGTTTCTTGGCCGTATCTTGGTGTCTTAGATGGACCCCAGCCAGTCCATAGATGACATTCTGGATGAACCAGCCACTTGTTTGGGTGAGTGTGTTATAATGAATGGAATGCTCCACCTGTAGTGCTCTCTGTGCTCCAGCCTGTGTCTGACAGTTATCTTCTCCTGTACCTCCAGGGTCTGTCGTTACCACTGAACTCAAACCCTCTGAGCACTTAGCTCCTGGCCCCTCAGACTCCCCCCACGGGGACCAACTCCTACCGTCTTCCCAACACGACAAGGATGACAACTTCCTGTCCTCGCCTCTGTGCTCCTCACTCCTCCTGGAGCTACCGCCGTCTCCGGCGATCTCAGCTTTGAGTCATATGACCTTGGCCCCTCCCCCAACTATCCTCTGCTCCTCCCCGCTGCCGCCTACTGGGTCGTCACGGAAACGAAAGGCGGCTTCCACTCTCGACGCTGCCGATTGGCTAGAAATGTTGACATTTGGCTTCCGTCCACTCACGCCACCGACTGCTCCGTTTGTGGAGACAGATTTTGGTCTGGATTCCGATCTGAACGTTAACAGGGTTTTGGATCTAATGATAGAGCAGTGGTGAGGTGTATGTGTGTGTGTGTGTGTGTGTGTGTGTGTGTGTGTGTGTCTGTGTGTTTGTGAACATTTTGTGTGTTTAGGTATGCGTGTCGTTGGTTTTCCTAGTCTTGACTGGAGCACAGAATACACACACCAAGGAAATTTCAT
Organism: Lota lota; assembly: GCA_026745465.1. NCBI lineage: Eukaryota > Metazoa > Chordata > Actinopteri > Gadiformes > Lotidae > Lota > Lota lota. Next base: position 955,811 of record JACYXH010000826.1, read on the forward strand.
CAAACATTTATATGGTCATCCCTTACTCCGTTCATGTGTTAAGTCCATCAATCCATCCGTCCATCTATTCATCTATTCATCCATTCATCCATCCACCCATTCATCCATCCATCCATCCATCCATCCGTCCATCTATTCATCCATTCATCCACCCATCCATTCATCCATTCATCCATTCATCCATTCATCTGGCTCTACGCAATGTCGGGGGCCAAACTCATTGCGGTGAACAAATTTAATATTGCGCTGAAACACACACACACACACACACACACACACACACACACACACACACAGACAAACACCCCACATGGACCGGTTGAAAAGCATTTGTGTTGGACCAGAAATGACAAACAAACATGCCATTGTGGACTGACACACTTCACAGCACAATGTTTGCAGTGTTAAAGACTGCATATCCAGTGAGACATGGGCCCATTCACTGCTTGGTTGGATGGGCTGTATTCTGACATAGCTCCAAAATCTGCTGTCCAGCCCAACCAGAGAGTCTGTAGGCAAGAAGGAGCCTTCTTTACACTTTAACCATCGTCCCAGGTACGCAGGCTGGCGGAAAGCTGGCACACGCTTCAAACATGCTCTGCTTGTGTGTATGAGTGAACATGGGCATTTATGTCTGTGTGTGTGTGTGTGTGTGTGAGTGTGGGTGGGTGTGTGCACGTGTGCATTCATGTGTGTATATCTGTGTGCGTGCATATGTACTTGTGCTTTCAAGTGTGTGCACGTGTGTGCGTGTGTGTATACATGTGCAGTGTACTATGGTTTGTGGCTGCATACTTAAAGTTCCATTGTTTTTTATGTGTTCATTCACACAATGCTTCCATAATAGACTGCATTTATCTGCATATTGTCAAAATGCACTTCTAGCTTTTTGTTTGTGTAAGTCTAGCTGCGTAATTGTAGACGTGTACATTTGATCAGGATAGTAGATGTGAGAGAGCGAGGGAGCTGGGAAGAGACCGATAGCAAACTGGCTCTGGGTTTCTGTTTCCTCATTTAACATCTATTTTCATTGTGGTCTTACTGGCAGCGGTCGGAAATGGCATTCATGGTTGTCTGGTGCAATCACCAGTACAAACCAGGCTAAGTGCCTTGTTCAACTTACTAGTTTTGAAGACCAATAATGCAAAAACATAGAAATGAATGCCAATATATACATTCATGTACCAATCAGATACCTGGGACCTACTCATCATTGTAGCAGAACAGGTGGTCCGTTTGTTCCGTGATTATCCCCCAGAGGTGACAGACCCACCGTTGAGCTGTACTTCCAGTTCCAGGTTTAGTGCTCTTTAAAATCAGCTGTCACGGTCACACCTGCTCAGTCTGTGTTCATTTATTTCGTGAATGTATTATCAATTTAAGAAAAACTGCTCTGTAAATCTGTGATGACAACAAATGTACGGCATTGGCCAGCCAAAAGCAAGATTTTTCCGATTCAGTGTTGATTCTCTCAGACCACAGCCTCTTAATAATTGAAGTGACCTGGGGGTGTTGTTGCTGTCAATAGAAAGCTGAGCTGTGTACGGCGTGAATGGTGGTAGAGCCGTCATGATAACAAGTTTTTCTCCTCACACTCTTTGTGATTGATCCGTCATAGTGAACTGTTTATTTGCATAATGCATATTCAGTGAGTTATGCCTATACTCTCCATGTCAATATATATTGTACATTTCTACCTGCTCAACCTCCTCTCAGAAGAAATCAGGTCAGCCAAATGACCCAGATTGATGACAGCACTGCCACCATTAACCTTCGCTTTACCAGATTAATGTAATTCAGATCAAATATCTAATTTACATATCATTACCATGTCACCATAATTGGCTACATGACCCATCAGTCATGTGCTGAGGGTTCAATAGATGTCATCGATGGGGAGGAAGAAACGTGTGTCGAACGGCTTCCCGGCAGATATCTGACTGCACGACCCATCCTTTAAGACCAGTAGATGCTACTAACTGTGATCCTCTTCTGTTCCCCACACTCCACAGTACACTGTATGTTATGTGCAATACGCTTTGTGTGTGAAGTCATCAGAGAACCATGAGCTACCCACCATTTCTTTATTCCTCATGGACTCACAAGGAAAGCAGTTACTGGGTGCTTTCTCCTTGTGGCCATTGCGGAGAATAAACTTAAATCCAATACTTGTAGTATTTACGTTGAGGCGTTTCACATGCATTTTGTAGATGTAGACCATTCAAATAAAAAGAAAAAGGTGTCGCAGCGCATGGTGGAAGGATCGCTCTGATAATCACTGTGATCCGTAAGCTTTGCTCCGCGGCTCAACGCACCATGTTATACAACATGGACCGGCAGGAGAGTAAAATGCTACCTTCTGTGACTCTGATGCTTGAAGGCCTACACTAGTGTCTGTTGTCGTGTCGTCCTAGCGTCCCTTCCCGTACGTACAGGGAAGGGTACAACAATTCCTTGTCAGGGATGCGGCCACTTGAACCATGTATTTGTGTATTTATTATGTAAGTTATTCATGCAAAAAAACGTTCCATTTCTTTGTTGAAATGCCCCTTAAAAAACATGAACAAAAATAAAGTCTTAATAGATTTTCTATCTGGTTATGCTTATGTGATTTTTAAAAGAACTATTTCACAAGTTTGTTCCTTAGCAGATGGTTTTGTCCAGAGTGCCTTACAGTGATTTCAGATACATGTCATTAAAGAGCATGTAGGGGTTACATTCTTGCTATTGGAGGCCTTGAGGACATCGGGGTCTTCTTCAGACCCCAAACATGCACTTAATTGTTGTTTCAATTAACTTCAGTCTTTATATGCAATCACATCTCAGATAAAACAATCACTTATTTAGCTCAATATGTGTTCCTAATTTTGGTCATTGAGCAAATTGAATATGCATAATCACAGATTACATTTTATGGCACTATATTCAAAAAGCCCTGATCATATTGCAATTTTCCAGCTCTGATTTCTAGAATGAAACAGGGTAAACAACAAAACAAACAAGAAATATAAACACACTGAAAAGACATTTGGTAAAGTTTATGCGAATGATAATCAGTGAGTGAAGTATGTCATCACCGCTACTTTTCTTTCTTTTCAATGCATGAAGTATCTCCTGAGTATTTCAAGATTTTCTACTTCATTTGCATTTATTGTATATACTCTTTGCAATGCTCATTGCCAGGAGCTTATTGAATGAAACAAACCAACACTGACTCCACACTCAGTTCCCCACCGTGCGCAAACGTGAGCATACAGTGCAGCGCTGCAGCATTTTGCCCAGTAGGCTCACCTTCTCTTACCGTTAAGTTGTATTTTGTCAACCTATTTCAGGCTTAATGGTTCAATCATTTCAATCAGCATTATAAATCCAATAATTACTAATGAGCCAAACATAATAGCAGCTTGCAATAGCAGTGAGGACCCATCTTGTGAGGCTCATGTTCCCGGACGGAGATGTGAGCCATACTGTGTGCCCTCTCTCAGCACGTCAAAGCACAATGTGTGGTTTGAATTAAAAAAAACAGAACCCTGAATCCACACAACAATTAGGAGGCCCTGCACCGTCAAATATGATTAGACTAGATCTACTTTCTTTGCTGCCCAGGGTAAGACCATATCTTCACAGGGGCGAAGCTGTGACCAGGGTGTAATGAAGTATTTTCTTTCCCTGAAAAGGTCCCTCTAGCCGTCTAACCCCTCCCCCTCACCCCCCCCCCACCCCGCCCACACCCCATCTCCCATCTTGCATTTACTGCTTCCTAAAGGATTTCATGGGAATTAAAGGAGAAAGGTGTGTTTCACATGTAAGCTAGGCCAGGCCTTAGTGATGTCAGAGATGGCTTGTTTGGACTCTCTCTCTCTCTCTCCATCAATTCAACCAGCACTCTCTTTCTCTCTCTCTCCATCCCTCTTCCCCGCTGTCGTCTCTTGAGGTGGGTGGCAGGGATGGTGGTGGGGGTGATGATGGTGGTGGTGGAGAAGGCTTTGATCACTGGCAGAAGGTCGCTATGGTTCGATTTCAATGGCACTCCGCTGGGAGGTTGGCTCTGCAATTATAACCCATGGGAGAAAGAAGGCAGAGGATGGTGTTAATTTCTCAGCATCTATGCTTCCCCCGCCGCTACATCTCACTTTCACAACTGCTAACTCTGATCAAGTTTTGAACATCGGGTGGAGAATGGGTACTTAGCATTATGGCAACAAACGTAATAACAGTGTACGTAGTGGAGCTGTTTAAAATCAATTAATTTACAATGTTATGCTGTAGCATAACCACCCCTTGCAGAAAATCAAATATGACGGACAATAAAGCTAATGTGCTTGTGTGTCTCTGCCAGCACTTGAGGCCTTACAACCGACAGATCAATATCAAATATTCAAACAACAAAAAAATGCCCTACACCTGTTTTGATCACTTGAGAATATGCTGTCACAGTCATTCAGAAAGGTGAATCAATGATGATCATTTCACATTTTTACTGTTATATTGTTATCTATGATAAAACATTAACATCGTACAGATATGTATAATTTACTATCATAAAATATTGTACGTATCGGCTTCCCTTAAAAGCTTCTGCTTATTGACTAAATCAAAATATTTTACTGGACGTATACAGTACGTATATATACAGTATCTGTTACTCCATCCTCTGCCTCCACCTAGCTGCGCCGGCTGCTACTACTCCATGTGCCTCTGTTTACTTTCTGTCTTCAATCTCCCACGTGCACATTGTCTTCTCACCGGTCTTCAATCTACAATCAGCGCACCCTACTTCTTCCCCATTCACCAAGCAGCCGGCGCCAGTTCGTTGTTACGCTTTCTCAAGTTAGTACCTCGTTCCAGCGCTCTAGTTCTGTATTTAGCTTCTGCTCGTTTAACCCGCTTGTCCTTCTTCCCTAGTCCTCCTGATCCCTGCCCGACTTCCATCCTGCTCGTCTGTTTGCCTTCCCTGCCTTCGACCACTCGCCTGCCTGACTACCCGCTCGTCTTCGACCCCCGACCTACAGCTACCTGCCTGCCTCCAGATCCCTGCTCGTCTAACTAACCGCCTGCCTTGCCCTTGCCTGTACCTTTGCCGAATAAATCCCTTTCGACCCCGCTCCATCTCTGCCTCGGTGTCTTGCGTTTGGGTTCTAGTCTCGTACCTTAACAGTACGAACTGGCCAAACATGGACCCAGCAGACATCCGTTCCCAAGACAGGGAGTAATGCTCGGTCGTCACGACCAGGAACTGGCGGAGATGAGGTCCACCGTCCAGATGATTTCCACCGCCGTCCAGGGATTGCTGGTTTCTGCGGCAACTCCCGGTCAACCGCCGCTACCCTCCGCCCCTCCCCAGCCGATTGCCTCACGTGAGCCATACATTCCAACCCCCGAACGTTATGGAGGAGATTTGGGTACCTGTCGGGATTTCCTTCTCCAATGTGGTCTCGTGTTCCGGCTCCAGCCCCTAACCTACCCCACCGATAGCTCCCGTATCGCTTTCCTCGTTGGAGCGTTACGTGGCAGAGCCCTCTCTTGGGCGACCTCCGTAATGGAGAGAGGGGCTGAATGTTGTTCCACTTACTCAGAGTTCGTCACGGAGATGCGGAGAGTGTTCGAACATCCCGTTCGAGGTAGGGAGGCTTCAATGCGTCTTCTCTCTCTCCGTCAGGGTTCCCGAAGCGTCGCTGATTTCGCTGTAGATTTCCAGACGATTGCTGCGGAGAGTGGGTGGAATGACGTGGCCTTAATGGGAGTATTTTTACACGCGCTTTCCGATCCCCTCAAGGATGAGTTGGCTGTTCGGGATGAGTCACCCAATTTAGACCATCTAATTTCCCTCGCTATACGACTGGACAATCGTCTGCGCGAACGACGTCGCGAACGCACGCTTCGTCCGTTTCCTGCTTCTGTCTCGTCTTCACTGGATGTTCCGGCACCACCTCCCCCTCGGCCCAATCCTTTCCACCCTGGACCAACTTCACTACCCGACCCGGAACCAATGCAATTGGGACGAGCCCACCTATCCCCGACCGAAAGGCAACACCGGCTGGCAACTGGTGCTTGTCTTTATTGCGGTCTTTCGGGACACGTTATTTCCTCCTGTCCAACCTGTCCGGGAAAAGGGTTGGCTCGCCAGTAACCCGAGGGATTCTGGTGAGTCGAACGCTTGATCCCTCGGCTCCCCGTCCCATGTTGGATTCCGTCCTGCTTTGGCAGGAACATTCCCTTCCTTTGTCAGTCCTCGTGGACTCAGGTACAGACGAGTCATTCATTGATAGGCAGTTGGTCAGGCAATTGGGAATCAAGACAACCTCTTTGGATTCCCCCATTTTTGCCCAGTCCCTTAACGGGAAGAGACTCGCCCGGGTCGATCGTCGGACGGTACCGTTAACTCTAATTGTGTCCGGGAATCACCGTGAGTTACTTTTGCTTCACGTGATAGACTGTCCTCTCACCCCAGTGGTCTTGGGATTTCCTTGGCTGCAACGTCATAACCCCCAAATGGACTGGAAAGAGAGTAGGATTTCCTCATGGAGCTCTTTTTGTCTGGCACAGTGTTTACGTTCCGCCCAACCTCCTCACACTCTGGAGTCTAAGTCACCACCATCTATTCCCTCTGATCTGTCTTCTGTTCCTGAGAGTTATCATGACCTGAGGGAGGTTTTTAGTCCCGTGCCCTATCTCTGCCTCCCCACCGTCCGTATGACTGTGCAATCGATCTCCTCCCCGGGGCTTCCCTGCCTAGCAGTCGGCTCTACAACCTCTCCCGTCCCGAACAGGAATCCTTGGAGGAGTACATCCGGGAGTCTCTCGCTGCGGGGATAATCCGGCCGTCTTCCTCTCCTGTTGGGGCGGGGTTTTTTTTTTGTTGGTAAGAAGGATGGCTCCCTCCGGCCGTGCATTGACTACCGGGGCCTAAACTCCATCACGGTAAAGAATAAGTACCCCTTGCCCCTTATTAGCTCCGCCTTTGTTCCCCTCCATGGAGCCACGGTTTTTTCCAAACTGGACTTGCGCAACGCTTACCATCTGGTCCGTATCCGGGAGGGGGACGAATGGAAAACGGCCTTCAACACTCCTGTGGGCCATTTTGAATATCTGGTCATGCCTTTCGGACTCACCAACGCCCCTGCGGTTTTTCAGGCTCTGGTCAACGATGTTCTTCGTGACATGTTGAACCACTCGGTTTTTGTGTATCTTGATGATATTCTCATCTTCTCGGGTTCGCTGGAGGAACACGTGATTCACGTACGGCAGGTCCTCCAGCGCTTATTGGAAAACAGGCTGTTTGTCAAGGCAGAGAAATGTGAGTTCCACGTTCCGTCCACTGTCTTTCTGGGGTACATCGTTGGCCAGGGAGAGTTGCGGATGGACACTTGCAAGGTTTCTGCAGTGGCGGAGTGGCCTACACCCACCTCTCGTAAGCAGCTACAGCGATTTCTTGGCTTCGCCAATTTTTATCGTCGCTTGATCAGAAGCTATAGCCAGATCGCTGCCCCCCTCACTGCCCTAACCTCCCCCAAGAAGCTCTTCGATTGGACGCCGGAGGCTGAGGCCTCGTTCCGGAACTTGAAGGAGCAATTCACTACTGCACCCATCCTCATCCAACCCGACTCTTCTCTTCAGTTCATCGTGGAGGTTGATGCGTCTGATTCCGGGGTGGGGGCGGTGCTTTCGCAGCGTTCCACCAAGGACCACAAGCTTCATCCGTGCGCCTTTTTCTCGCGCCGGTTGACCCCACCCGAGCGGAACTATGATGTCGGGAACCGCGAACTTCTTGCTGTTAAATTGGCACTCGAGGAATGGCGTCACTGGCTGGAGGGAGCGGCCCAGCCATTTATCATCTGGACTGACCACCGGAATTTAGAATACATCCAGTCAGCCAAAAGACTCAATTCCCGGCAGGCCCGATGGGCTCTTTTTTTTGGACGATTTAATTTTTCGCTTACCTACCGCCCCGGCTCCCGAAACATTAAACCAGACGCTCTTTCCTGTTTGTACTCCCTCAAGGACCCCTGCTCGGAGCCTGAGCCCATTCTGCCGTCTACCTGCCTTATCGCTACGCTCACCCTGGAGGTCGAAGCCGCGGTCCTCCAGGCGCAGCAACAACAGCCCGATCCCGGCACCGGTCCGCCCAACCGGTTGTTCGTTCCCGACGCGACGCGGTCCAGGGTACTCACCTGGGCTCACTCCTCCAGACTCACCTGTCATCCTGGCACTACCCGCACTCTGGACTTTGTTCGGCGACGATTCTGGTGGCCCTCCTTGGACACTGACGTCCGGTCCTTCGTTGCGGCCTGCACTGTCTGCGCTCGCAATAAGACCTCGACCCGACCCCGTTCTGGCTTGCTCCGACCCCTGCCCATCCCCAGTCGCCCTTGGTCCCATATTGCCCTGGATTTTGTCACCGGTCTTCCCCCTTCAGAAGGCAACACCACCATCCTTACTGTCATCGACCGTTTCTCCAAAGCCGCTCACTTCCTAGCACTCCCCAAGCTTCCCTCCGCTAGAGAGACTGCGGATCTCCTGGTGTCCCACGTGTTCCGGCTCCACGGCATTCCGACGGATATCGTGTCGGATCGAGGTCCGCAGTTCACTTCCCAGGTCTGGCGGTCGTTCTGTGCGGCCCTGGGAACTACGGTCAGTCTGTCCTCCGGATACCACCCACAGACCAATGGACAGTCGGAGAGGGCAAACCAGGAGATGGAGGCTGCACTTCGCTGCGTGACCGACTCCAACCCCTCCTCCTGGAGTTCACAACTTCCCTGGGTTGAGTATGCTCATAACACTCTAGTCAATGCGTCCACCGGCCTGTCTCCATTCATGTCTTCCTTGGGCTATCAACCGCCTCTGTTCCCTGCCTTGGAGACAGAGATCACTGTTCCCTCTGTCCAGGTACACCTGCGCCGTTGCCAGCGCACCTGGAGGCGCACACGTGAGGCTTTGCTCCGTGCGTCCAACCGCTCCCAACGCCAAGCTAATAAACACCGGCTTCCGGCTCCACAGTATACCCCTGGACAAAAGGTTTGGTTGCGGTCCAAGGATCTTCCTTTGAAGGGTGTTTCTCAGAAACTCGCCCCCCGTTTCGTTGGCCCTTACGAGATTGATTCCATCATTAACCCTTGTGCCATTCGCCTGAAGCTCCCTTCGTCCCTTCGGATCCATCCGACCTTCCACGTCTCCCAAATCAAGCCCGTCTCCTCCAGCCCGTTGTGCCCTCCCGCCCCAGTTCCACCGCCTCCCCGGATGATTGACGACAACCCGGCTTGGACGGTGCGTCGCCTATTGGATGTACGTCGTCGCGGTCGGGGTCATCAGTATCTGGTGGATTGGGAGGGATACGGTCCCGAGGAGCGCTCCTGGGTTCCCAGGAGTCACATTCTCGACCCCTCCCTCATCACGGACTTTCACCGCCAGCACCCTTCCCACACCGTGCGTCCGCCTGGAGGCGTCCGTAGAGGGGGGGGGGGGGTACTGTTACTCCATCCTCTGCCTCCACCTAGCTGCGCCGGCTGCTACTACTCCATGTGCCTCTGTTTACTTTCTGTCTTCAATCTCCCACGTGCACGTTGTCTTCTCACCGGTCTTCAATCTACAATCAGCGCACCCTACTTCTTCCCCATTCACCAAGCAGCCGGCGCCAGTTCGTTGTTACGCTTTCTCAAGTTAGTACCTCGTTCCAGCGCTCTAGTTCTGTATTTAGCTTCTGCTCGTTTAACCCGCTTGTCCTTCTTCCCTAGTCCTCCTGATCCCTGCCCGACTTCCATCCTGCTCGTCTGTTTGCCTTCCCTGCCTTCGACCACTCGCCTGCCTGACTACCCGCTCGTCTTCGACCCCCGACCTACAGCTACCTGCCTGCCTCCAGATCCCTGCTCGTCTAACTAACCGCCTGCCTTGCCCTTGCCTGTACCTTTGCCGAATAAATCCCTTTCGACCCCGCTCCATCTCTGCCTCGGTGTCTTGCGTTTGGGTTCTAGTCTCGTACCTTAACAGTATCTACATATAATTATAGATTGTTGTAAGATCATCGATATTGATTATTTTCCCAAGATGCAATCCAACATTGCAATGGATGTTCTGGTATCCAACTCACTATAGAGGACAATCAAAAGCATATATATTTTTCAGTTATAACAGAATAGATCAAATAATGCAGAGTGAATATAGAATGGCGGAAGATTAATGCTGGAGAGATGCACACTAGCTCTACATCTGACTGGTACAATCACATTTCAATTATTCCTAACTAAGATTGTTTCAGGATAACTAAGACTATCTCTACCATTATATATGGGCTACCTCTCTACGAAATTATGCATGCTTTCTTGCAAAAAAGATTTGACACAGTCAAGGAGAGCAATAAAATCTCCCTTTTTAAAAGTCAGACCACACAGCGAGAGAGTCGGCCCCTCAGGGACCTAACTTCCACAATGCGTTTTTCAAAGGAAATTCCATAGATTAGATTTGTTCAATGAAAAAGGTGCCTTTAAACAATGTCTGGCTCTGGAGATAGAGGGGGGTTAAGCACATCTTTCTCCTGCCACCATACATTCAAATTAGATTTGCGATTTGTTCAATATCAGCCAAAGCGGTGCTGCTGGTTGTTTAAATGTGGCAGAGAAGTAAAAGGCTAATTGGACTAATTAGTTCCAAAATATAGCCTCAGCCAGCTCCCGTTCTGTACCACAGCTGTTTACGCTCTCTCTCTCAGCAGACAAAAGAGGTGGATAGAGAGAGGGGCAAGAGAGAGAGGAGTGAGTGAGCAGGAGAGGGAGAGAAAGGGGGAGAGGGAGAGATAGAGAGTGGGGATAGAGAGAGAGAAAGGGAGGGATGACGGGAGATACAGCAAGAGAGTGAAAGCAGGGGGGAGAGAGAGAAGTGAGAGAGAGAGAAAGCATCTAACATAGACTACTAAAACCTAATTAGGCATTATTGGGTGCTCTGCTGTCACACAGCGGAGACACGTTTCTGATGCACTGGTCTTTAACTACCCACAGTAGGAACACAAACTACAGGTCTTCATGTTCACAGCAGTCCCCTCATTACTGTTGCAAGTGAGGAACAGGCGAGTACACTTTCAACAGCATTTTCCTCGCCAAAATAAACCACCTCACCAATGAAAATAATGACATCAACATGATCTACATTTTATTACCAAATTTCTTCCACCCCATTTTTCATCCCGGGTAAGTTAATTGTGGCGAAATGAAAAAGAAAAGAAAGAAAAACCTTAGGAGGAGGATTTGTTCTTTTGCATATTTTTAAACACACTAGTGGTCGAGAGTCTAACATAAATCTACACTTGGAAATGTATTTTCTTAACATTCGGGAAATGAAGCATTTGTGGTAGTTAACCTGTACTTATTAAATAATTAGCACTTTAAATCAGTATTCTGTAACCAAACCTCCAAAGATTGCCTAATAAAATAAATGTATTTAAAAGATGTAGCCAATCGTTTTTGCTGAAAGGACTCAGCCGTCTTGCCTAGACTCAAAGTGCGACGTCATGGGTCGAACAAGTCTACCTAAATCAATTGATGACTCAGATAATCAAATTAGGGCAAAGGAATTAACATTGACAACTTTTTTGACAAAGTTGAAATCCTCCTAACCTGTGGATACGGGCGTGGTAAGGGACCCTGCATTTTGGACATTTTGAAACACTGTGATTACCTCAGGTATTGGTGAATGTTAATTATGGTCTGAAACGAATTGCCTTCACATAACCTAATGATCAAGAAAAAAAACGTGCCATGATGCCGAACAACATAAATCCCCTGCTGTGCTTCAAAGTAAGAGCTTCATCAACATCCTGTGTCTTTCTAGGTCCTAGAAAGACAAACAATGTAGAAGTCTATTTTTGCTGAATTATGATTTAAAGTGTAAATCATTATCTTCCTCTCATGCTTGGATCAAAAAATTTATTTCCCCATGAATGCAAAACAGGTTCAAATAGACCTCTTCACAGAGGCGTCATCACACTATTATAAACCAAAACCCTGTTCCTTAGCCTCGATTTCCAGTCGCTCTTGTGACCCCTTCCATTGTACAAGAGAGCCTGGAAGACCTAAACAATATGGGCAGGTTAATTGGGTGACCCTTGAGCTGTGGTTGGGCAGATTGGTTCAAAGGGCGGGACGGGAAGCTCGATGTATCAATGGCATGCTGCTAACAGGAATCTGATGGCAAGCGGAAGTAAGGGAGTTAGGCCGGTAAAAGCAACGCATTGGGTCAGACTACCCTATCCCTCACACCAAACCCTATTGCTAAAAACCTGGGTTTTTTCAGAGACACCTCTGTGAAAATGTTCTAGGGTTAGTAGTAGGGCAGGTAATAGGGTTAGGGTTAGTTGGGGGGTTAACAGGATTTAGGGTTAGTACTAGTGATAGGTCTAGTAGTAGTAAGAGGGTTAGGTGTTAGGGATAGGGTTAATATTAACCCTGAGGCTTATTGACGAGTTCGCACATGTTTTAAAAATGTATCGTAATCCTGTGGGCTCAGAGAAGAGTAGATGTTATTATATGTTTAAATATAGTTAAAAACACATTTAAAAACACAAGAGATGCATTGTGACCATTTTAAAAGAGGCTGTTGTCATGTTTGTGCGCATGTGCGTGAGTGTGTGTGTGTGTGTGTCTCAATGAAGTCAATGAAGGTATTTAGTCATAGACTCATGACTAAATGAGTCAATGAATCACATTGACCCAAGATAGAATTTTGGCTCATAAATTGTCAATACCCAATATTTACCAATGATGTAATCGCCTGATGTGTAATGATTTGCTGTCATCAAAGTCTCTCTCTCTCTTTCTCTCTCTCTCTGTCTCTCTCTCTGTCTCTCTCTCTCTCTCTCTCTCTCTCTCTCTCTCTCTCTACCCTGCTCTGCTCGTAATTCTCCTCATCTTTTCATCCAAACAACTCAATATTCATACGTTGCCCCTCCTTCTTACAACACAGATCAATCCGTTAAAGCGGGCACATCGGAATGATTCCAACTCGGAATTCAAATCCATACAGCTCAGAAAACGTGTGGGTAATTGAGCACAAAGGCAGGTTAATGAATAATGGGATTTCTCAATTGATACAAGCTTAGGGAAAATCGTGGCAAACAAACAGCAAACTAAAATATTTGCTGTGGCAAAGCCATCTCTGGTGCCTTTGCTGACCTACTATGACCACACCAAGGACAGTTGGTCAGATGTTGAAGCTATAGAGGCTACATCTCATTTCCCACAAGAAACGAGCTTTTCTACCAGTCAGCTACTGTGACCTACATTAGCTTCTGTGTTGATCAGAAAATGAAGATGCAAAATGTATCCTTTTATTTTCTACACAATCATACAAGGACGCAATAACCACTCCATAATTGCAGCAGAAAAGAACAGTAAACAGAATTTGTCAAGAACACATTCTTTGTTTATTTATGCAAAATGTACTCTTGTGATTTCAAAGTGTCAAATAAGTTTGAACATAAACCAGCTGTGTGTGTGTGTGTGCGTCTATGTGTGTGTGTGTGTCTATCTGTGTGTCTATGTGTATGTGTGTGTGTGTGTGTTTGTGTGTGTGTCTGTCTATGTGTGTATGTGTGTGTGTGCGTGAGTGCGTGAGTGCATGTATATGCACGTGTGTGTGTGTGTGTTTGTGTGTGTGTTTGTGTCTGTGTGTCTGTGTGTGTTTGTGTGTGTGTGTCTGTCTATGTGTGTGTGTGTGTGTGTGTGTGTATCTGTTTGTGTATCTGTTTGTGTGCGTGTGTGTGCGCGCGCATATGACCCTGTATTCATGTATGAATATTGAAGTGAGTGAGTGCCTGGTTGAACATACGCTCTCAGCAGGCACACTGGTATTCAGAGCGTCCACAGCTGAACTCCCCCCGCCATGAGCTCCTTTATGTACTTTTGGGAACACTTATCTTTAGAGGCCAGTGTCAATGACGTCCCTCCCTTTCCCACAGACTGTGTACGGTCCTGACTCAGCCAGACCTTGCTTCCAGCCGATAGCACTGTAATAATGATGAATAGATGTGGAAGGCTTGTGCATGGTAGCACGCTGTGCTTTTGCATCCAGTTGTGCGCCTACATGCTTGTGTGTGACTACCACCTGTACGTGCTTGCGTATGCCTTCGGGGGGGTGCATGTATGTATATGTGTGTGTGTGTGTGTGTGTGTGTGTGCAAGCATATTCGTGTATTTTGTATGCTGTCAGATCCTGTGGGCGTGCGCTTTTGTGTGTGTGTGCAGGCATGGGCGTTTATGTGTTGTACAATGTTGTGTACAACATTGTGTGTGTATGTGTGTGTGCGTGTGTGTGTGCGCGTCAGTGTGTGTGTGTGTGCTTGTGTGTGCATGTCTGTGTATGTGTGCTTGTGTGTGTGCGTTTGTGTATGTTTGTGCGTGTGTATGTCTGTGTGTGTGTGCTTGTGTGTGCATTTTGTGTGTTTATGTATGTCTGCACGTGTGTGTGTCTGTGTATGTGTGCGCACGAGGAGCCACGATGAGGTGGTAGGTGTTTGCATCCTCTGGCCACGCTTCATCCATGTTGATGAGGATATAAGGGCTCACATCCCTACAAGGTCATACACACTTAGAAGTGCTGTACTGTGGGGATTAACAACCCCCTGCATGCACATCCAATATGTTCTGCATTAGGGCATGGACCATCCAACGTGACCTCCCCCATGTGTCTCCTGTGTGCTGCTATGAATGCATATCTCTACTGCATTGCACGTCTGTGTGTTTGGAATTCTTGTTTACACACACACGGACATTCGTTCTGCACATTTGTGTGTTTATTGATAGTCGTGCTCAAGGTGATTTTTCAATTCCTATCGATTCAGAACATCGTTATGTATGAACAGAGGTACACCTGTTAAATATTAATTATATGATCGCAGCGAATAAACCTGGTATAATTTGGATCAACCGTTAATGCGTGTGTTGATGGTGTACTAAATCAGAGTACTGAATTGTTTGTGGAGAAAACATTGATTTGCAATATCTGAACATTCATATTATAATTTATGATCTATTATACTAGGAAACACAATCATACCAAACTCTATGTCGCAGGTGACAATAACCAGGCAGAGCTGTTGCTGTTTAATGTTGACTTGGAACGTGTTGGACTGTGACCAAAATATTGGCATGTCGCCCGTTCATACCAAAGGAGAGCTTCTGGTTTTTACGGTGGGCTCTCTAAGCCCTCCGGAAGCGCTTCCAAGAAGATACGGCCATGCCTGAGCTAATCTCAGAACCCAGAACCAAATGTTGTACCGAAGCGAGAGCGAGTGGATGTCTGTCAGGAGAGAGTCTGCCCCCTCTACCTTAACAACCCAGCCAGCAGAGCATGACTCCCCTCCTCTCCTCCAATGGGAGCTGCACACAGGGCCAATAAGCCTGTCCTGCTGTCTGTCTGCATGGCTGTCTGCCCTGTCTGTCTGCATCCTTCCTGGTCTCAGGAGGAGTCTTGTAATCCAAATGGATACACGGGGAAAGGGGGAGATGGAGGGACACAAGCGTGAGAGTCATGTGTCCGGACTCAAGACTCGAGGACCTATTCCAGCAACTGAGTGGTTTTTCTCTCCGGAGGAAGTTTGGCCGCTTCCTCCTCCTGGGAAAGGGCGGGAGGGGGTACAGTGTCTGCCTGGATCCACGGTCGGTGCTGCCATGTTGGTGTTGCTGTCACCACGCGCAGTATGAGCAGCATGCCAGGTGCTGTGCCTTACCAGCATCACCCCAGTTGAGTGCTGTGCACTTGAAGGAAAAAAAAAATACACACAGCTTGAGCAATATGCCGCCTGACATTAGCCAAAAATGAGGCAGCCTGAGTGCTATTGAAACAGAGCATGTTTTGCGAGTCGGTGTCGCATCATGGTGCATGGGATCTCGGTCTTGCTGTTTGTTCTTGGACACAGTCTGGGGTTCAACGTTAAGTAGAAGTTACAGGACCCCCCCCCAAATCTTGGCTTTAAAACACCTGCCAACAATAAGGGTTTAGACTATACTCTGACCTTCTGGTTGCATGGGGCCTTTCTTTGCTCAC
The DNA here is from genome assembly GCA_026745465.1 of Lota lota. Lineage (NCBI taxonomy): Eukaryota > Metazoa > Chordata > Actinopteri > Gadiformes > Lotidae > Lota > Lota lota. The sequence continues at coordinate 971,840 of JACYXH010000826.1, forward strand.
TTTGCCATCCGCCCAGGTCGTAAAACTCTCAAAGGTATTTGCTTAAAGGGCCGCCTCTGCTCCAGTTGATCCTGTTTTGAGGAGGTTAAATGTATGGAACAGCAGAGCCTGTGAAGAGGTTCCTATCCAACAGAGTGTGTCTGAGACGGACGATATCACATGTATGCTGAGGGATGTAAAGGGTCGTTCTGGGTGTCATCCATCTCAATGGAGAAATTAAGCGGAACGCTTACACACAAATAATGCATGGCAATTTTATTGTGTTCAATTTAGACACGTTCAGCCTGCGAGCGGCAGATGAGAAAAAAAAAAAGACATACATGATATATATTATATCAATATCATGATATAATTATTATTGTTATTATTTTTCAGCATTGCACAAGTGAATGTATTTCAAATAGATCTTAAGTAGAGTCTAACTGGGCCTCCAGAGATGCTTATGCATGCCTGCACTGCCTTCTCACAAACACGCTCGTTCACCTCGTCCTCCTGTCCCTCGTCCTTTCCCTGGTGTAAAACACCTCACCTCTGCCGACAGAGACGTATGGAGGGTGCAGTGACGCTCCTCAGCATAGCTCCTGTGATTAATGCCATCCCGACTCTCTCACGCACAGCCGTATATGCACGCACCCACACCCACATGCACACGCATGTGCATGCGTGCACACATACATACATGCACACATACATGCACGCAAGTCCACATACCTGCGTGGAAGCATCACGCATGCATGCATGCACGCACACAACACACACACACACGCGCATGCATGTGATTACCCACTGATAGAGAAGAGATGCACGTTCGCTCGGGGGTGACAAGGGGCTGCACACATGTGTGCGTCGTGAAGGCTGACTGTTCAGCGGCGTCCTGCAGGGCTGCTCTGAAGGACATATCTGCTTGGTTAAAGCAGGTGCAGCGGCTTCTCACTTCATTCGTCCCCCCTCGATGACAGCTAAACAGCATTGCGCTGTTGATGTGGCCTTTTGAAGTCTCACACATTAGTCAGGTGAAATGAGCGGGAGGCTCATTTCACCTGACTTCAAAAGGCCATATCATCGCGGTACGGCAGTATCAAAGACTGGTGGGGGAAAATATTGTAATATTGTATTCCCGTTGTTTAATTCAATGACAAAGGAGCAAAACGAAGTGAAGCCTAGCAAATTAGAACATGGAGTTTCTCAGGAGAGATGTACGCTTGTTTCAGAGCGTGTGTTTATGTGCATGTGTGCCTGTGCATTTGTTTGTGTGTGTGTGTGTGTGTGTGTGTGTTTGGTTACGCTCTTGTGTGGCTGTGCACGTCTGTCTGTGTGCATGTGTATATGTGCCTGCATGAGTGTCTGAGTATGTGAGTACATGTGTTTGTTTGAGTGTGGGAGGAGTGTATATTCATGTGGTCATGGTGGGCTAAGAGCTGTGTTTTGGTTGGTTGGGTGTTATCCAACAAGGACACGAATAGCGAGTGAGGTCGTTGCAAGTGATGGGATTCTCTCAACCCCCCCGCCCCTTTCATATTTATCCTCTGTATGTGGGGGGGGGGGGGGGGGGTGCAGGGGTGTGTGTGAGTGGAGAGAGAGAGAGAGAGAAAGAGGGACAGAGAGAGGGAGAGAGAGAGAGAGAGAGAGAGGGAGGGAGAGAGAGAGAGAGAGAGAGAGAGAGATGGGGGAATAGAAAGCATTAGGGATGGATGTATGGAGAGATTGGGGGGTAAAGTTAGAGAATATACGAGGGGTGAGGGTGTAGCGGTGGAGGGGGAAATGGTTTATCCTCCGGTCCAGGTGAGGGTGACCTGTTTGTCTCTGTCGGCCTGTGTTACCGGGCTGATGTCTCTGTAATGGGCCACTAAAGCAGGGAGACACGGCGACACCCAGCAGCAGCTCACAGCATCATGAAGCTCTCTCTCTCTCTCTCTCTCTCTCACACACACACACACACACACACACACACACACACACACACACACACACACACGCACACACACACAGCGTCCACTTCAATCTCACCCCCACCCCACTAACATGCCGACCATAAGTCTGGTGAATGAAGTGCAGAAGAGGATCCAGTTGATCCTTCCCATGGAGACTAACATTATGTCAATGTTGGATTCACATCAAGTGATCTGCTTCTATAGTCTTCATCCTGGAGCCTTCACCTTATAGAATGCATGCAGCTCATTAGCATATACACTGTACCTGGAGAATGTTAGGGTTAGAACTGCATAGGAACGAGAAGTATGAAAAGCAACATATTAAACGTAAGTGAGCAGATCACTAGTATTGTTCTTCAAGGCGGTCACCTCCTAACCTGTTTAATGTTCCCCGATAGCCTGTATCAAAAATTGCCAGCAAACAGTCCTTTCTTGGCTTTGATTATTCTAGAAAATAGAAGTGTGGTTAAAGGTGTGTGTGAGTGAGCCCAGATAAGATGGAGGGAAACCAAGCAGGAGATAAAATGACAAAGTGGAGGAAGATGTAAAAACAGACAGAAAGTGCTAAGCTAAGAGAGAGAGAGAGAGAGAGAGAGAGAGAGAGAGAGAGAGAGAGAGAGAGAGAGAGAGAGAGAGAGAGAGAGAGAGAGAGAGAGAGAGAGAGAGAGAGAGAGAGAGAGAGAGAGAGAGAGAGAGAGAGAGAGAGGAAGCTTGGCCTGCAGCTATGGGAAGTTGTAATCGATGTTATATGTGCTGTGAGAGGCAGAGAGTGTAAAGCACCCATGCTGTTTTTTATGGAATTAACACTGGGGGGGTCATTACCATATTGTCTGTTTAAGGCTTCTGAAGTATTCAGCAGATTTAATTAGTTCGTCATCAAATAGTGGGTCATTTAAGATGTTTTTGGGTAAATATACCATTAGATGATGGCTAGGGAAAAGGACATGAACTCACTGTGTGTGTATGTCTGTGTGTGTGTGTGTGTGTGTGTGTGTGTGTGTGTGTGTGTGTGTGAGTGTGTATATGTGTGTATGTATATGTGTGCGTGCGCATATATCTCTGTGTCTATGTGTGTGTGTGTGTGTGTGTGTGTGTGTGTGTGTGTGTGTGTGTGTGTGTGTGCTTGTGTGTGCTGACTAGTTTATAATCTTATCATCATGCAAATTCTATAGGACAATGTGAAAAATAACACAGTTATGTTTCTTTTCCACTAAGTTCTCATATGAAAACTATCAATCCGGCAATCCCCTAACTGAAGAGAAGAAATTATCTCAACCCATAATCCAGTCTAGAACCAGCAGAAATGTTTTTTATGGATTATGAGTCAAATTTACTTGTAGAAATGCAAATCAAATGATTATTTCTCTGCCAGGCATTTTGCATTTCGTAACCATTTTCCCCTTTATATAAAGATGTAGCAGTACATTTAGTTTATATAGCCAAGACTTTTCTCAAAATTGCGCTTCATTAATCAACATCTGGTATCTTTTTTTCATCAAATGAGCCAATGAGTTTAGCTTATCCAAAATATATGCTATTTTTTTTAAAGTTTAAATGTATACAATGACTGTTTTGTTCTTCATTTTGTCTCGGTGTTATTGAATGCCCCACCACTATCGGTTCTATTCCACTGCTTCTGCTTCTGTCTATTCCGCTGCGTGTTTATATTCGTTTTGTCTGGGAATGGCGCTTTCTATCTTCAGCAATGTAAACATGAATATGAAAATGATGAATGGCTATTTCTACAAAGATACAACACAGCATCAAATACCTTTTTGTGAAAATATGTATAAGGAGCTAATGCAAACATTTTACGTGATTGACCCTTCACACACTTCAACAGGTGGCCATTTGGTGAAGTGTGTTATTATTATTATTAGTTATTACTGATGTCTATGTGCACAACACACCAATTTAAAACCATCCTTATTAACTTCTGACTCACACAAAATCCAACTGCGCATTTGTTTGAAAATGAGGAGAAATCAGAGCTGTTATTCAAGGCTTAACTACTGGTTTGAGTTTTTTTGGTCTCTGTATGGATATTCAGGGGATGAATGGAAATCCCATCACCACATTCTAATCCCATTAGGTTTATAAGTGGCACTTATGCCTCACAAGGACTGCTGGTCAAGGTGCCTGCTGTCTTTTGCAGCAGCAGTAGCAGCAGCAGCAGCAGCAGCAGCACCACCACCACCACCAGCAACAGCACCACCACCAGCAGCAGCAGCAGCAGCAGCAGCAGCAGCAGCACCACCACCACCAGCAGCACCAGCAGCACCACCAGCAGCACCAGCAGCAGCAGCAGCAGCAGCAGCACCACCACCACCACCAGCAGCACCACCAGCAGTAGCAGCAGCACCACCAGCAGCACCACCAGCAGCAGCAGCAGCAGCAGCAGTAGCACCACCAGCAGCACCACCAGCAACAGCACCACCACCAGCAGCAGCAGCAGCAGCAGCAGCAGCAGCAGCACCACCACCACCAGCAGCACCAGCAGCACCACCAGCAGCACCAGCAGCAGCAGCAGCAGCAGCAGCACCACCACCACCACCAGCAGCACCACCAGCAGTAGCAGCAGCACCACCAGCAGCAGCACCACCAGCAGTAGCAGCAGCACCACCAGCAGCACCACCAGCAGCAGCAGCAGCAGCAGCAGTAGCACCACCAGCAGCACCACCAGCAGCAGCAGCAGCAGCAGCAGTAGCACCACCACCACCAGCAGCACCACCAGCAGTAGCAGTAGTAGCAGCAGCACCACCAGCAGTAGCAGTAGTAGCAGCAGCAGCAGCAGCAGTAGCAGTAGCAGTAGTAGCAGCAGCAGTAGCAGTAGTAGTACCACCACCAAGCCCTTGTGCAAATACACAAATTGAATGAAGACCGACTCGTAGTTACTGCAGACATGCTGTCTCAACTGTACACATTATCTAAGGAGGGTAGATTATTTTACATTCTACTTTGCAATGTATTTTCCCTGTGGTACTTTTCTAGAACCAGGACAGCAACAGCAACAATTTCATCAGTTCACCCTTCGCCTACCATCTATCTTGCTATAGTACAATTATAGCACCTACAGCACCCTCTTTCAATTCACTGCAACCTACCATCATCCCAATCAATTTCATGTACAAGGTTTAAAGAGGTACACAAGGTCCATTGATCTGTATTTCATGCATCTGCATCATACCCTAGCTGGTGTAGACCCATGAATACAAACCAGTGTTGTTCTGCGTGATTATCTGGAATGTAACAGGCACACCACGGTTACTACACGCTGTGGCCACATTGCTCCTCACGTACAGGCCCAGAAGAGTGCTTCCTCAGCATCATTTGGTCTTTCTATTTCATTTCAGCCGCGCAAGCTCGTACGGCTTTTTGTGTGTCACCCAGCATGAAGAATCACCTCTGCCCACTCCTTTTGATTGGAGTGGGAGTAGGGAAAAATCTCCCTTGCTTGTGGTCCCTGGTGGACATGTGTATCCAGAAATGTTTTTGACCCTCTCTGGTCCCTCCATATGCACAATATTAACGCTACAATCGATCCATCAGCACGACAGAGCAAAGCGTGTTTACTGTGTACTGCGTTCCTTGTATTATATGCCATGATACTGTGTGAGTCACGTGTCTCTGTGCAGCTCCGTACCGTACAGGGCACGTGTTTGATTAACATCCGCCAGAGAGGACATGTTACAAGGGTATAATCACCAGTCCCCCTTTGTGGATCAACTAGCCCCTCACTGTGCACAAAATGTATTTCTTTCACTTTTGTTCTAATCTTTCCTTTCCTATTAGCCGACATGCGGGCATGCAGTGCTGTAATGACTGTTATGTAATTAACAGTCATGGCGGGGCAATTTAAATTGGGGAGGAATGTTTTATGGGCATATTGATTAAGATATTTAAATCAGGAGCTACAGTGAAGCCAACTCCCAAAGCCAACTTGAAATGTCAGTGCATTTTTCTTGCATGTGTGTATCTGTGAGAGAGAGAGAGAGAGAGTGAGAAAGAAAGAGAGAGAGAGAGCGACGCTGAATGCAGGACGAAGCAGTTTTATCATTTATCTTTGACTTTTCTTTTAACCCCATGAAATTAATTACAGCCTCTGGAATCAGTCATTACGACCCACCCTGGACCAAAAAAAAACACATCAGTGTGAACGCTGCATACAGTCTGTGGGACAGTTTGGCTTCCATGTATAACACCCAAAGCTAGCCTTGCCCATCCATCCATTTTAAATGACAGTCATTATCGCATGAAGACAGTGCTAGCGGCCTCGGCGTTCCAGCAGGATGTGTGTGTGTGTGTGTGTGTGTGTATCTGTGTATCTGTGTTTGTGTGTGTGTGTGTGTGTGTATTTGGATGTGAGTGTGTGTGTGTGTGTGACTGTGTGCACAGTCCCTCTGTAATCCATAGTCACTTCTATAATTGGTTCAATTAGTTCTCTCAGATACTGTATGAATTCACCATTCTTTCCATCCCAAGATAAAGTCCAGAGAAAGTGGGACCAGGCAGAGGTTACAAATTATGCTCCCCAGTGGTGAGGTTTAATACACTCTGGATTAAAAGCTATTTATGCTTGAGCTGACTTAAAATTGTATTGCTGACACTGTAATGAGGGAACACAAGCTTACGCCCTCATTGGTTATTCCTGCGTGAGAATCACTCTCCTGGAGAATTTCTAATGCAAACACAACACACACAAAAACACTTACAGTATACACAATCAATTCTTAATACTATGCATCCTAAACCGTTTCCTTACAATACAAACCGATCTCTAATGGAATAGATGGGGAAACGCAAAGCATTGGCGCTTAAAGTGATCCGATTAGCAACATGCTGAACTAGGTGGCCTAATGGTCGCTCATTCTTAATGGTGTGGTTTCCTGAGACCTGACTGCTCGCCTACGGTAACTGGGCAGACGGAGGCTCATAAAGCAAGGAGAACATATGCACACTCGGCCAGATAAATATGCCGATTGCATTACTGTCCGCCTTGGTGGATGGGGAGTGTGTATTGATCGGCCCGAGATCTCGTACATCAGAGTGGTTAGGCTGAAGGCCATTTCATTACATGCAGCAGACTAAATATGGACAGACATTTAAACAGCGCCACATTCATTCATACACAATGGTGCCTGGTCTTCTTTATGGTTTAGGGTGGCTTTTCCTTCTTTATTTCTTTCTTAAACTCAGCCATTCGTTCATTGTTTCTTTCCTCCTTTCTTTCCCTTTTCCTTTCATTTTCTCCTCTTTCTTTCATGTTCTGTGCTGTCACTGGCCCGCCGTATCATATCTTGTATCATACTTCTTTTCATCCGAGCGTTTCAAAGTCTCTCTGCTGAGCAGCGAGGGGGATGTGAGGGCGCTGTAGTCGACTGCGGCTGCTGAATCGAACAGGATCGCCGCCCCTCTCTTTCTCCTCCGCTCTGCTCTCCGTACACCACTGACAAGGAAAACTGGGAAGAGCGAGAATGATTTAGCGCTACAGAGTCGGGATCTGTGATAATGCACCACAGGGGACCGTTCCATGTAATGAATCCACTATGTCTTCTTTAAAGAGGAACAGCGAAGCCGAACAGATAAAGACGGAGAACGCAACACAACGAATAGAGTGAGAGGAGAGAGAGAGAGAGAAAAAAGCTGGGATTAATGAACGAGGATGAGAGAAAGAGAAAATTAAGGATGAAAAGGGAAAGAGGGAGTGGGGAGGTGGGGTGGGGGGGGGGGGGGTAAGGGGGGTGGGTATAGGGAAATATTGTATGAGACGGATTCAAAGAGCTGGGGTTTAAAGGAATAGACAGAGGAGAGGTGATATTAATGCAGTGCAGCCAGAAGTCTCACAGCGTCCCACCGTAGCTCTGCAGCACTCCAGGCTGTGTTGAGCACTCCCTCTTTCATATCACCCCCCTGCTGCTACTGTAAAGAGAGAGTGTGTGTGTGTAAGTGGGGATGTGTGTGTGTGCATGTGAGTGTGTGTGAAGTTCTTTGTCAAAAAAGCTAATAACAAATGTACATGTTGAAGCATGAGTTGTTTGAATAAAAAAAAGCACAATGAATACCATAATATTATCTACTCCACAATTTTCAGCTACATGCAAGGCTTGTCTGTACCAATCAATCAATAAAAAGAAAATGGCTTTTTTCAGCCTAAAGGACGAGCATCAAGGAAGAATGTATTGTTCAATATATTGTTCTGCGTAGATTAGCCGCCATAGTTACCCCATTGGCCTCTGCTATTTATGGTTCAGCGTCGGTGTGTGAGGGTTTAGTCTGCCAAAAGTCCCAAATTCTCTGACATCTGGTGATCTTTATGATGTGTCGTACGAATGAACAAGTATGCAAACCTCATGCAACAACCACTGATACACGACAGAGAAAGATACTCTGCTACTCACAACAATCCCTCATCTGTCAGTACTACCCACCTGTCCACTGTTCAGATGGGGGATGATCTGACCCGGGCTGGAGCCAGCAGCAGTGGCTCTGTTCAGATGGCACAGCCCCCTCTATCGTCTCAGGAACCAGACACAGGCGCACTAGTGTGAAATTGGTGACTTGATTAAATGTGAGTCTAGAGCTCTGTGCCAACACCTAGTGTGACTTCCCAAACCCAATACTAATCAGACATGGTTTTGTAATGTGTGTGTGTGCACTGAGTCCGGGCTCAGACATCGGATCAATGGGGAATCAAAGACAAGTGGAGAGAAAGAAGTGTGCAGAAGTATATATGTTTTTATTGATATATGCACCCTGAGAGTTGATCAAAATAGCTTTATAATATATCTTCCATATAAATATTTACATTGTCTATATATTTTTCATTGGTGCATGTTCAATAGTTTTTTTTATTTTACATCTTGATTGGTTGTTATTTTTCATACCACAGTTGCTCTTCAATGGCAATGGGCCATTCAACCCCCCCCCCCCCACCCCCCCCCCTTCAAAAGATGATCCAAATCATAAGCGGTTGTATGATTGGCTCATCATTTAAGGTTATCCCTGGCCTGACTCGGGCAGAGATCACGGCAGAGCAATCAAGGAACCAACACCCCCCCCCCCCCCCCCCCCCACCCCGGTCAATGGACTGGCCTGACCTATTAGCTGGGGTTGGTGAATGGTACAGATCCATAACATTGACAGCATAAACCTTGGATGTTGCTATTGGATTTGGATTAAATTGTATCAATCTACCGGGTTTGGTCTCATGGGAAATGTTCACATTTGTATATCTGTATACCTGTTTGTGTGTGTGTGTGTGTGTGTGTGTGTGTGTGTGTGTGTGTGTGTGTGTGTGTGTGTGTGAGACATCATTGGGGGGTTGAATGGAGGCGCATGGGACTGCAGGGATGAGAGGAGCTGGAGTCGGCCATGGTTGTGTTCTTCACTCCCATCTTCATCAGCGAGCGTTCATCGGTCACAGAGATAGAGCGCGAAATCGTAGGGCGAGAGGCCACAGGTTGACCTGGGGGATATGAAGAGAGAGACAGTTTGTGGAGATTGAAGATATAAATGAGTGAGGAACTCAGCCATTTCCCACTTTACAATGGGAACGTCTGGAAGAGATCGAGCAACAGAAAAAGCACAATGGTAGAAAGTATGACTGTGCTTGTATTTCTAACATGGGAGGACTTCAGATTTCTCTTACATGTATTTATCTGTTAGGTAATTCTCTTATTGGTATTAAGCAATTGTCACTATGATTCTGTTTCTATGATTACTATAACTTTCCATAGAAGACCATCCATTTAATTATATCACAGCGGATTAATGAAATTATATAGGACTGTGTATTAATTTAGACAACATGGTAAAAGAGATGTGTGCACTATGCAGTTACTGCATTTGTCCAATAGGGGTGTTAGAATAGCGCAGCATTCTGCGGCACGTTGAGCAAAGACTGCAGATCCACCTCTCTCTCTCTCTCTCTCCCTCCCTCTCTCTCTCGTTCTCTCTCTCTCTCACTGTCATCTCTCTCTCATTCTCTCTCTCTTATTTTTGATCTCTCTCACACACACACAAACACACACACACAAACACAAACAAACACACACACACACACACACGCACACACACACACACACACACACACACACACACACACACACACACACACACACACACACACACACACACACACACACCCTCTCACATACACACCAAATGCAGCCTACAGGCCACGTTGTGAACTCCAACTTTGAGATCAGCTGTATCCTGATCAGGTTCATCAGACACGCCAGCAGGGGGCAGGGTGACCACACACACACACACACACACACACACACACACACACACACACACACACATGCACACACATGCGCACACACAAATACGTGGATCCCCACCAGGGCTGACATTTGCAGTTAAGTGCTGCAATGGCTGGTTATTTATGTTGAGAGGGATGGTGATGTGAGGAGTTCAGCAGGTGGCTGCGTTACTCTGTTTATCATAGTGACGCAGTAATGGCATTATCACTTCACCAGCCTATACTTATATTCACTCACCACACTGTTTTGTCTTCAGCTCTCCTCTCTACCTTAGCATGCACGCTTCTCCATTCAGTGTTTCTCTCTCTCTCTCTCTCTTTCTCTCTCTCGTTGTCCTCCTCCCCCTCTCTCTTTTGCCTTCTCTCTCCCTCTCTATTGGTCTCTTCTCTCTTGCCTTCTCTTTCTCTCTCTAGTTCCCCCCTTTCTCTCTTTCTCTCGCTCTCTCTTTCTGTTTTCCCTCCTCACTTATTTGCATCTATGGAATATTCGTCTCTTGCCCACCCCTTTCTCTCTCTCTCTCTCTCTCTCTCTCTCTCTCTCTCTCTCTCTCTCTCTCTCTCTCTCTGTTTACCACTTCACATATTCGCTTCATATGGAATATGTCCTCTCTGCATTTCTGTTTTCCCGCCCTCTCTTCCTCCCCTATATACACATGAACCCTGGCGTGGCACTGCTGCAAGAATAGCTTGCTTCATGCACAATATAGCTTTCATTGATGCCCTTATGCAGCAGATACTGCTGAATAACAACCCAAACAATATCTACGTTTCATTTTTAATATCTTCTAGCGACCTTCAAATTTATAAATTTTGTTTTGTTTGGTAATTTTATAACAGGATTGTGTGTGTGTGTGTGTGTGTGTGTGTGTGGGCCTGAGGGTGTCTTTGTGTGTGTGCGTGTATGTGTGTGTGTATATGTGTGGGCCTGAGGGTGTCTTTGTGTGTGTGTGTGTGTTGCAGTTCGCGGTATTCACCATGCCTTCCTCCATCTTCCATTTACTCCATACCATCTGTACTCTGGTCTTATTAAATATAAGCCTCATTACCATAGAGAAGAGAGATACATTACACACTTATTGCTCTATTTACCTCCATGTCCCTCTGTCCCCTCCTCCTCCTACTCCTCCTACTCCTCCTCCTGCTCCTCCTCTTGCTCCTCCTCCTGCTCTACCAGCAACTCTCACAACTCTGTCCTCTGCCCATGTCCACACTCGATCCCCCACCCCTCCACACGCACGCACACACACACACACACACACACACACAAACACATACACGCACGCATGCATGCACGCACACACACGCACACACACACACACACAAACACCCACCCACACGCACGCACGCAGGGACACGCACGCAGGCACACGCACGCACACACACACATGAACACTACTACCCCCTCCCTCCCCCCCACCCACACTCCCTCTAGGGGGCATTTTTTTAATATCAGAGTCGGATTATAACCGCGCCCTCTCCCCCACCATATTATAGCGTGATGATATAAAAAACAATGTATTTCACCCCCCCCACACACTTCCACACCTCCTGTTCATACTCTTGGCCCAGAAGAGAGTGTAGGGTGCAGTATAGTGTAGGGTGGAGAGCGTAGTGTAGGGTGTAGTATAGGGTGTAGTTAAGGGTGTAGTGTAGGGTGGAGAGTGCAGTGTAGGGTGGAGAGTGTAGTACGGTGTAGTGTAGGGTGGAGAGTGTAGTAGGGTATAGTTTAGGGTGGAGAGCGTAGTAGGGTGTAGTGTAGGGTGGAGAGTGCAGTGTAAGGTGTAGGGTGTAAGGTGTAGGGTGGAGGACCCACCTGTGCCGCAATGGCTCGATTTGACTTTGCTGTTGGTCTCCTCCTGCAGCACTCTCTCATACTCTCTCACCTGGTCCAGACTCATCCCTGAGGGGGGGACAGAACAGCGATGAGCACATATGTGGTGTGTTTGTTGGGCTCCAAACTATGGAGTCATATTGATGGCAAAAGCATTGTCAGAGTAAAAGAAAAAGCGCCTATGATTTCTTTGGCCACTCTGCTTTTCTCACATTTTTGGTGATTTTATTGGTCAGCTGCACAAATGAGTCATTGTTATGCTCCGGGTTTACCTCCCTGACTGAAGGAATGCACTATGGCACAGGGTAAGGGTAACAATTGAAACTACTGAGAAGCTGGCAGAGGCTAGATCCTTGCTGAATCCAGCTTCTGATCTGGCCAGTGATACGCCGGCACTGGTCACTGAGAGGCCGGCGGTGGGAGATGAGAAGCCGACTCTTGGTGGTAGCCAAGGTGGTAACGCATGTGTCTGAGCACCTCAAGGCTAGCAACCCGCTGGATCAGCTACTGGCTTGGCTGGTCATTAGCTTCCGAGGTTGGTAACTAGCATGCCGGGCTGACCCAGTGGGTTGCTGGCCTTGAAAGCTAATGACCAGCCAAGCCAGTAGCTGATCCAGTAAGTTGCTATCCCCTGCGTGCTGGTTACAAGCCCCGGAAGCTAATGACCAACAATGCTAATAGCTGATCTAGTGGGTTACTAGCCTCAGAAGCTAATGACAAGCCCAGCATGTTGAGTTGCTGGCCCCGGTGTGCTAGTTACCAAGCCAGCAGACGATGAAGTAGGTTGCTAGGTCAGACGCATGTGTTACCACCTTGGTTGAACAAATAGTCTACTTCTCATTTCCCAGTGCCGGTGTATCACTGGCCAGATTAGTTGCTGGATTCGGCAAGGATATAGCCTAGGCCAGCTTCTCAGTATTCTTGTTACCCTTTACCCTTACCCCCCGCCATAGTGCCTTCAGTCAGGGAGGTAACCACGATGCAACAAGGGTGAACAATAAAGTTGCCCCTTTCCCTTCACCCTGCCTCCACATCAAAATCGTCAAAACTCCAAGCGCGAGAAAACAGAATCGTAATCGTTCAAAATTCAATTGTACCCATAAAAATGTATTGTAAACATGAATGAGAAAAAC
>JACYXH010000826.1:987500-997500 GCA_026745465.1 Lota lota
AGTGACTGTGTAGAATAGTGAGGTCACACACCATCAACACCCATCTCTAGATCCCACCCTGGGGGCCTGGGAGCCAATCACATGGGGCCGCAGAGAAAGAGAGAGAGAGAGAGAGAGAGAGAGAGAGAGAGAGAGAGAGAGAGAGAGAGAGAGAGAGAGAGAGAGAGAGAGAATGAGAGAGAGAGTGAGAGAGAGAGAGAGAGGGAGTGAGAGAGAGGAGGGAAGAGCAGGTGGAAGACATGAGAAGGACATAGAAGGAATAAATAAATGAGGGATGTGAGTCAGAGAAGGAGGGAGAGGTGGGGAGAGGGGAAGACTTATGGAAGTCAAAGAGGCATTTCCTGAGAGAAAATCTCATGGGAGAATCTTTTTTTTTCTTTAATCTGTGCTTGTTGCAGGATTCATTACGATGCCGCATTGAAGCCGTTCATTCCTCTGCTTAAAGCTAACAAATTAGCGCTCCACACACCAAATCCCTGCTGCAACATAATAAACCACCAGGCCTCTTGTCAGTCTGTCTGCCCTTGTTTTGACTTGTTTCTGCTGTGCATTGTGTGAGTCAGACACGTCTGTGTTTGTGTCTGTACGTTACATGACCTTAGTAGAGACGGATGTTTGAGGGTTTCTGTTTTTGAGGATTTACAGTTGTCTGTCTATGTGCTGTAATATGAGAGCGGATCGTGGAATCCAGCTGCAACCATGAATGAGGGTTTTTGTGGGATGAAATGTAATAATGTTAAGCCTCAGGTTAAAAGGAACAAGGTCCACCAGATTTTTTGTATGTGTCTTCTTTAAAGGCAGCGGGATATGGCATTTAGAGTGTATCGGATTTTCATAACATAACGCACTTTCAAATAAAACGCATAATTAGTGGGAGGCAAATCGTGGGTGGAATGGGAGTTTATCCTCGAGGATTTGCTTGGATGGAGTGAAAAGGGACAAAACACGTGATAGTGTGTTGTTTCTGCAAAGTGCCAAGAGGAACACAAATACGATGTGTATTTGGATGTACAATAACGAATAAACCATTTTCTTCCCCTTCTGCTTGGTTTGGCAAAGCTTACTTGGATTGAATAGGTACATGATAGGACAGTGTAAACTGAGCTAACAAGGTGAACAAGTCTATTTTCATTCCCTGGTGTGTTTAAATAACAAACAAGCCTGGGAGACTCTTACAGTGAAATAAGCGACTCCCAGTTTGAAGGCGAGTTGGGTCTTGTCGCCTTGTTCTAAGACGTGGAATATCCCATTATTATGTAGGGGTTGACAACAAACAACCCTGCACGCACCACACACGTACACATGCACACAGGTGTGTGCATGTGTGTGTGCGTGGTATGTGCATGCACATGCGTGCCCGTGTGTGTGTGTGTGAGTGTGTGTGCACGTGCGTGCGCGTGTATGTGCGTGTGTGTGCGTGTGTGTGCCTTGGAGCAGGCATGGAAGATGTGCTATGTGTCCAGCATAAGGATCAATCCAAACAACATTTTGTGCGTTGCTTGTTGTCATTGTAATAGGCAAATCAATTTGAAGTGTTGGTTTGTGTTTTTTTTTCTTTTTTTTCTCCACTTTCTCACCTTCTTCTCCCCCCACCCCTTCATGCACTCCCAGTTCTACTCACATTGCCATTTTCTCCATTGTTGTTTTCGAATTTGGTATCGATACGGATGCTGAACTTTGGTATGAAGGAGACCTGCGAGGTTGTGAAATGGTTGGAGAGAGAGAGAGAGAGAGAGAGAGAGAGAGAGAGAGAGAGAGAGAGAGAGAGAGAGAGAGAGAGAGAGAGAGAGAGAGAGAGAGAGAGAGAGGGTGAAGGTCAGGTTGGCAGAAATTTACAAGCAATGAATTTTCATTTACAAGCACAGCGCTACTGTGATGGTGGTGAGGGGTTACTTACTGAATACTCTGCAGCCACAGCCGTGATCAATATGGGCGGGAATGGACATGATCAGTAACACACACTTGGTATACACAGAATACACAGACCAGCACACTGCAGAAGTGCACATTTACATAGTCTCTCTCCAGCTCACGCACAGACAGACACACACACTCACTTTACTTCCTTCTTTTTGACATACACAGACACAAAATAATGGGTTTGTGGCAAACACTTTCTAAATAGTATTTCTGAAATGTAGGTGAGGATGTTATGACAACTTTGCATCATAGACTACAACACACACACACACACACACACACACATACAAACACACACACACATCCACTTCATTTAACTTCCTTCTTGGTTGCAAAACTATTGGAACACGTTGTAAATACCATTTCTGAAACGTATTTAGGTGTTATGATGTTTGCACAATGACATATCATACACTCCAACACACACAGCCACATAGACACACACACACTGACACACAGAGACACACACACACACAGACACACACACATAGACACACCACACACACCACACACAGAACACTAACCTGTGATGGTGTGTGGGTAAAAGTTCCAGGCCTTTTCTGTCACATAAAAGAATCTCGGGACGAATGTTTTTGCCCAGGATGGCAGTTTGCTAGGAAGACAAAAACATTAAAAATACATTTAAGAAGATACAGTGTCTGGAAACAAGTGACAAAGAGTGAGAAATAAGAAACAATGGAAAAAGACAGCGACATACGGTAAAAAATAAAATAAACGGAGAAAGTGAGCAGTGGGGAAGAGATGGAGAGAATTTGCCAAAAAAAGAAGGAGAAAGGGACAGAGGAGTGAGAGAATGATGAACAAAGACAAAGAGATCTTAAGTGCTTTCCGTGCCATTTGTAGTGGAATTACCTGTAGGCTACTCTCACCACAACATTTGTGTGACTCATTCTGAATTACACCCATGGTGATAAACTGTACTGTTTCTTTTAGGTCACACTAGAACCTCTTGGTTTTGCTCCATGTGTATTGTATATTGAATGTGTGTGTGTGTGTGTGTGTGTGTGTGTGTGTGTGTGTGTGTGTGTGTGTGAGAGAGAGAGAGAGAGAGAGAGAGAGAGAGAGAGAGAGAGAGAGTCTGTGCCTTCTTGTAAAGTTCAATAAAGGACTAATAGTTGAATGAATGGGTGGAATGAATAAATGAATGAGGGCAGGTGGAGTAGAAGAAGGGGGTGGGGTCTGTTTCATCTGTGATGACGAGCATCCGAGCATATGAGCATGCACACACAAGGCACACAAAGGAGAGCTTCAATAAATAAAAGAACAAAATGGCGGCGTCGTGTTTGTGTGTGTATGTGTCTGCATGGCTGTATATATCGCATGCATGTGGTTGTGCATGTAGACATGTGTGTGTGCATACCTGCTGAGGTATATGCGCTTCTCGGTCACCTGTCCCAGGCCATGCAGCGGGTGTAGCTCAGGCTCGTTCTGCACCACCTCCACCCCCTCCCCCCCATCACTCTGCTCACAGCTGTGCTTGCTGATCATATACAGCTGGCCGATCCGGTACTGGAAAGACAAGATTCAGCGGTAAGTTACAAAGGGCTGGTGTGGGGCGTTTTCGGGTAAATCATTCAGTCTAGAGATCTGGATGATTGTAGAGACACACAGGTGTTTATTAATTAAATAACAAAAGAAAGAAAGGAAATTAGTAAGAAAGAAAGAAAATAAATAAACAAAATAATGAACAAGAGTAAGTATGAAAGTAAAATTGAAAGAAGAACAAAATATATAACTAATTGCAAGCAGAACAGAAGGAAAAAGAAAGAGAAAGAAAGAAAGAATGAAAAACAAAATAAGAAACAAAAGAAAGAAGTAAAGTAAAAATGAAAGCAAAACAACATAAATGACTCGTTGAAAGTAGAACAAAATTAAAAATTGAAAGAGAAAGAGAAAGAAAGAAAGATTAAAGAATACACAAGAAAGAACGACAGTAAGAATGAAAGTAGAACAAAATAAATAACTAATTGAAAGCAGAACAAAAGAAGAAATAAATGATGAGATATATCCACCCTTCACTGTACTCAAACGACATCATGAAACTCCTCTTTCTTCATCCAATTACACGTGGAGTGTCAATATTTAATATTTACCCCTTGGTTATTCATAGCTCCTAATTAATCAGGAGGATGGATGCTTTTACACACCGTTGAGACAAACATCCTGTGGAGCAATGTGAGGAAGGAGATCTGCTCCTGCCAGCTTATCTTGGGCTCAAGTTTAAGTGATGTGTTGAGAAACACTGAAATGTCCATTAACCGTATTTGCCATGGATTCCATCTGGCTTTCAAAGAGCTGAGACGGCAGCTATCTGATCTCAGCAGGGTGTTGACTAACTGTGCCAATACCGTAAGTCACTAGGACAATGCTTTTGACTGAAAACGAGACACACACAGACACACAGACACACAGACACACAGACACACAGACACACAGACACTCAAACACACAGACACACAGACACACAGACACACAGACACACAGACACACAGAACCATGGCCATTCATAGCATTCTGTCTGATGACCTATCGCCAGGATTAACAAGCATACATATGAGATTTGAAGCTGTTCATTGTGCAACACAGTTTGGGATACCTCCGTTGGAGTTTGCATATTATTATTTGCACTTTTATGATCATGGTCATGAAGTCCTACTAACTTAAGATAAGCTGGAAAGTTTTGTGCTAAGCAATAAATGTGAAGGCGGTTTATTGTCCTGTTTAAAATTCCTCTGCTCGCCGAAAATCAATAAAAACATTTTAATACAATTCTTCCATGCCACAGGGACAGGATAATCTTGTGGTTCGGGTGTCTAACTCACAGCCCAAAGGTTCTAGGTTTGAATGTCAATGTCCACAGCCTAGCTTGAGGCTCCTGGAGCCTACCTGCTGCTTCAAAAAGAAAAAACGTGAAAGAATTCAATGTAAGTTGCTTTGGATATAGTGTCTACTAAATGACAAAATAGTAAGTAGTAAATAATAAATAGTATGCCCTATGCAATGCATCCCTCCCCAGATCCTCACGCGGTGTTGTGGCCAATCACACGTCTCCACTGTATCAAAGGTGTGGTAATGCTGAGAAATTGTCTAGAGGCCAGAGGACATGACCATTTAAAGGGGCTTCAGGGTGCATATCTCCCTCATCCACCTCCCATTGTTCCCCATAGTATTTTGCTTTGTCCTCAAAACCCCCCGCTGGATACATCGCTTCACCCATTAAAGCAAGGCTCAGCGACAACCGGTCCGACTTGTTTGTGCACAGAGACTATAAAAAGCGATTGGAGGAGGGCCCTCTCCCTCTCCCTCTCTCTACAGTCTGATTGCTACCTGTTGGCTGTTGCAGTCAGGCAGGGTGGGCGCATGCAGGTACATGCTGCGACCTCCTTCGCTAAGCTTCTTATAGTGGGCTACGCTCGGTGTGCCGGGGCCCTTTAAAACTGTGTGAGGTTCTCTGTGCCTCCTCTCTCCCCGGGACTATTCTTATCAGCACCTTTACACTTTTCCAGATTACAACCCATGACGTGGTCACTTTTAAACAGACCCCTTCTGTCATTCTTTCACCTCCACCACCCCCACCAATACACTTTTGTGTCCACATTAGAAAAGAATGCCAGGTGGTCCACTGTGTTTGGTGTGTTTTGCGAGTGTGTGGGGAAAAGTGAAACACACTTACCTCATCCACGGTCAGTGGCATGCAAATGCGGTACTCCTTCAGCAACATGGTGCGGCTGCTGGTGTAGATAACTGTCTGAGTGAGCTATGTGTTCCGCGCGTCCTGTGTGTCCCCCCCCCCCCCCCTGCTGTCTAAATTACATACAAGACCCTCGCTGGAACAAGCTACACTGATCCTCTCACCTATGTTCTTTGTTCCCCTGTGTCAGCAGTCCATGTAGTCCAGTTCACTCTGTCAATGTGTATGTGTTTTTGCTCTTGTTTTTTACTTTTAACCCCCCCTCCTCCTTCTCCTCTTAGATCGCTGTTCCCTTCGTCTGTTCCACTTTAAGAGTTCCTCTCTCTTGACTTGTCTGTCTGAACGCTGGGCAAACAGTCAACTGTCAACCTTTGCTTCTGTTGCCTTTGTTCTGCCTGTGTTTCTGTCGGTCTGTCTCTCTCTCTTCCTCTCTCTTTGTCTCTCTCTGTCTCTCCTTCTCTTTCTACGAGTGGCAGTTATAGCAGCGTCTTTTGTTTGTTTGTTTGTTTTGTTCTTTTATTTTCTCCCTCCCTTGGTTTTGCTTACTGTCTCAGGTAATTAATAATCGTAAGTAAATAAAAAAAAGATCCTCACCTTAGCTGCTCTACCTTTCACTTGCATACGCTCTCTCTCCCTGTTTCTCTCTCTCTCTCTCTCTCTCTCTCTCTCTGTCTCCCTGTGTGTCGTTCTCTGTGTGTTTCTCCTCTGCCAGGGCTTTTTGTTGTCTGGCCTCTCATGGGTAACCTTGGCCCTAGCGCTCCTCCCTTCCCCCCACCCCCCCCCCCCCCCCCCCCCCCCTCCCGCCACCACCCTTGGCTGCTCTCAGTTCCTCAGAAATTCCTTCGGTTGCTGCTCTTATCACTTTTTTTCCCTCTCGCTCCCTCCTTTTACCCCCTCCCTCTACCCCTCCCTCCCTTGTCCTTTCCCCGCCAACTCCTTTTACCACCTCCTCACCTGTCCTATCCTCCCCCTTCTCCTCACACGCCTCACACGTCATAACATAGGAGGATTTGTCTAAACAGATATTGCTCCCCGTTTGCTGTTTCAGCTCTGACAATATAATACGCACACCACATGGTGTCGGGATTTTTCATTTTTATCCACTGTGCTTAGTATGAGAAGTATATTCCACACACACAGTTGTCCATGCGCACACGCACACTCACACACACGCACACACACATGCACACACACATCCACATCCACACACATATATGCATAACATCCACACACACACACACACACACACGTACACACACACCCACACACACACACACATGCATGCATACCAGACACACACACACACACACACAAACACACATGCGTATGCACACACACCCACACACACACACACACATACACACATGCAGGTCTGACAGCAGGGACGCAGAGGGCTGACACACACACCGGGCCATTGGATTAAACATTACCAGAGCCATGAGTGCTTCCATTAAGCGCCGCGCCGCACTAGCTTACATTGTATTACCAAATGACCTTCAGCTTTCCTTTAATTGAATCCATGTTTAGTCAATGAGGAGCTGAATCAGAGCTGCTTTAATTTCTCGTCTGGGTTCTTATTTCCTCAGTCACAGGCCAATCTCCCATGGCATGGAGTTCTGCCACTGGTCCCTCTGCATTCTCTACTTCTCCAATGACACAAACGCATATGTTTGCCATCGCAGCTCATTGATATGAGGCTAAAGTTAATAGTCTTGGATTAGTTCTCTATCTCTACTGACTCACCCCCTCCCATTCCCCATTGACTTTCTGCTCATACCTTATTACTATTTTCACATCTGCACACTTTATATCATATGGTATTTTAATGTAATATTGTTTATGAAAAAATATATATATTCTGCATCCATCCCTTTTTTATCTAGCTTGTTTACAATTCGTTTATTTCTTCATTGCCCTGACCTACCAGGACTTGTACTTCAATCGTATTCTGATACTGAGTTCGATTTTGATATAGTGTTTTCTGACCCTGTAATTAATTGTGTTTATTTGCTAAATGCTTACAATTTCGATTTAATTTATTATTTGATCATCTATTAATTTTAATTGAGTGTGGTTTGGTTTGACAGGAAACAGGATGTGAATGACAATAAACAGGATGTGACTCATGAAAGACATGCTTTGCTGTCAGCATTGCCAGATGTACGATAATGATCTTATTTGTACAATAATTTTGCCCTCTGTACGATGTACGATGAATAAGGCCAAAAGTCTCATTATATAAAGTAATTGGATCATTTTGTAACACTTAGTGTTAGTAGTTGTAACCAGTCAAGAACATTCTCATTCATTTCCTGACACGTTTAGATAGCAAAATATAGATCCTGTGTTTAGGCATTTCTTCTCTCGTGATGTCTTTCCAGCCAATCATGATGAACGAGCACGTTTGTCGTTAACTTGTCCCTTAATCAAATCCTCTTTATGAATCAGATGTTTTGGGTGTTTTATATTGAATGCAGTAACTTACTTTTCAATGTTGGGACATTTTTATTTGAGTGACCCCCTTCCAAGCATCATATAACTACGTCAGCAATTGTTTCTTCTTTTTTTTTACAATGTCCCCAGATTTGTAGGTGGTGTCAAAAAGTCTCAGTGTATCTAAATACATCTTTTCTGAAACTACACATTTACGCCTATTTGTTCTATTTAGTTATGCTATTAATCACGTACAATAATTTTTCTTTAAATACTTTTTTTTACCTCTGGTATGAATCTTTAACATTTCCCACATCTTGCAACGCTGTTTGGGTTTCCCTCATGGCTGTATGAAGATGGTGCAACCAATATAAATTGTTTTCTATTGATTGGTTTTGTTCATCAATTATCAAGTATTTCTAAGTTTCTTTAAGCATCTGTTTGGTTTGTATGATTTCTATTGCATTGTGTTGATTCATCTTTATTTTGTTAAAATTCAGTGCTATGCCTGTTTTCCTTTATCTTGCAGTTTTACCATAATATTCGTATGAATCATGTGGAACATTGGATTTGTTAAAGGGGCAAGGCGCATATTTCCTGGCTCATGAATGCAGTTTAGCTGACCGTGTTACCTGCGTTAACACTGAGCAGGTCAACACGTATAGCGGGAGCAGTACAGAGTAGGATTCAGTTCACTAGTTCACTTCCAGGTGGGTTACACCATAAGTAGCTGGTGTCCCAACATGTCTTGGCTAGCACCTTCTCGCCAGTTAAAAAAGAGCAGAGAAGACAAAATCCTGGCCGGGGTCAGCTCCTTTCTTATCAGATCAGAGCTGAGTGGCGCTTTGCGACGACACAGCGGCAGCACATGAATCACTCTAAAAGGATCATAGGCGATGACTTATTCAGCGGTATTTGACGGGATTCTGCCTTAGCAGGCACTTTTCAAACAAGATATCGCAACCTTTTTCTTACTCAAAAGAGTGGCCTTATAGTCATGTGCAATGGTCACAAATTTGCAATGGCGCCAATTTAATTTAACCTCAGTCCTAAGCGTTGTTTTGTTTATTCTACATTTAGGAAGCCAACTTTTTTTAAATGTTAAAGCCATTCGTGGGAATCTATTTAGTTGGGTTATTTCACTGAAATGTTGGCGCTTGGGCAGAGTGTGTGTTCTTTAATGACCACAACCATTAGGGATTGATTATCAAATCACACACAATGTGGCTTTGTGGTCAAGAGCTTCCACGTCCATTTTGAAATGAATTTAAGTACATAAAAAAAAACTCTTTCTTAATATTATATTCACTACTTCAAATTATTAATAGAATGGGTTAGGTTTAGGGTCATGTTTAGGGTTATGGTTAACGATTAAGGCTAGCGATATGTTCTTCTTAAACCAGTAGAGCACAGGCATATCTTAAAAGCCGTCGGTCACATCTTAATCAGGGAATCAAGCAGGTAGATACAGGTGGGCAGCAAAAAAACGTTTCACTCCAACTCGAGTTTTTAACCAAACTCTCCTTCAGTTTCACCTTCATGTCCTCTCAGTTTAATCCTCCTGCATTTTCATTTGAATGATTTTAAATGGGTAAGCAATGCTAAGCAAACTTTTGTACAGTCACTGAAAGAGTAATGCAGCAGAGTCTGTTCAAAAATAATGTTGTTTGCAGCACAAGGTTATGTTGAATACAATCTACTCAAATGATCGATTTATAAATACAATGTATTATATATTATACTACTATACAATACAATCTTTTGTTTCATTTATCTGAAATGAAAGCATATGGATTCAATCTATGTGCAATTGTGTCTTTTGTTTGTGTCTTTTGTTTAACTTAAACCCGGAATGCCAGAGGGACATTGATCAAGGTGTTGATCACAGTTGGCAGAAGAATGGTTTCTGTCCATGTTTCTGTTACATAATGCTTA